>ML794719.1:235453-277023 GCA_009831015.1 Picea engelmannii | reverse complement strand
AAGAGGGGGATGTGCTGAAAAAGAGACCATAATGGCTAAAGAAAGGTGGTGGAAGGAACCTGGAATGGTGGCGTTAACTTCCACCGAACCAAACCGTATTTGGTCTTCACTGGCTCGAAGAACCAAGAGTGGCTCGCTGGCCCCAAAATGAATTACTCACCAGGATGGTAGGTGAAGAGGCTCCTCATGAGCTAATGAGGGATGGGGGTGAACCGCCCATCCATGGAGGCCTCAAACCTGACCACCGCGAGGGAATTCGTCCCACACACAACCTATTCGGAGAAGAAAAGGTAGGTAAAAGGTGTGGAAAAGGGGACGCGAGGGAGGAGATCACAGGAAGAGATCGGAAGAACTCTGGAACAAAATACAGAGTGAGCGATAGTAGAGAAGAAGAAGAGGAACCTTCGTTCTCGATCACTGAAGAACCGAGATAGAGAGTCTCAAGCATTGTGGTCTAGCTCAGGGGTGGCCAGTAGTAAATCCATTTGGAGTCACTGAGCCTACGGTTGGGTGGAAACGAGCACCCCTCTTAGCAATTGCATCAAACCCGGTGTTTTTCTGATAAGTGTTTTATATCTTGTATCTTGAAATTTTATATGTTGACATGTATGCTCATAGTCTGTGCAATTATGAATGGTTTCAATATAAAACTATCCGCATGGTGTTTTGATCAGAAATGATGGTTGCATGTTTTTATTGGAAAGACCACACATGGATTATGTTTATATATATATATATATATATATATATATATATATATATTGAACTAATATAGATTTTCAAGTCTGCTCTTGGGAGATTGGTTCCCATGCTTGTCTTACCTGATGCCTTGGATAGATTTCCCCATGAAGGCGCCCTTTCAAGACCACTCCCTTACCTTCTAGAATACCTTCTAGTCTTGTCTTCAATACCCGGTGTAAATTTCCTGAGGACCCAAAGGAGGATGTTATAGTGTAAGTCTTAAAATATCGCACGAGGGAGAATGGTCCTCGTAGACCTCAATGAAGAAATTGGGACCGTCGATCCCAAGCCCCATGGGAGTGCATGGACCATCCAGCTGTAGAGTGCATGTGGCGGCCGGTAAGAGATTCAGTATTTTGGCACCTAGGATGCCTAGAGGAAATTCCCTTGTACACGCTAGTCCTGAAATCTCGAAAGGAAAATACACAGACATGTTACAATATTTCGACATTTTGGAAATTGGAATACTCAAGGGCGTATTCCCTCCTACTCGCAAGTCCTGAAACCCTGACTTGCGAAATCTTGAAATGAACTAGCATGGATGAGTTGTGATGTTTCGACGTTTCGGTACCCAGGACACCTAAGGGTAAATTCCCTTGTACTCGCCAGTCCCAAAATCCCGATTAGTGAAACCCCGAAATGGTCTAACATGGATTTGAGTCCCGATATTTCGGTGTTTCGGCATCCAGAATATCCGAGGGCGAGATCCCTTGTACTCGCAAGTCCCAAAATCCAGCCTTGTGATATCCTGAAAGATAGAGTGTGGAAAAATTTATCATATTTCGGTATTTCGGCACCCAGGATACCTAAGTGCGGGCCCCACGTGTTCGCCAGTCTTGAAACCCATGACTCACGAAATCCCGATGGATGGATTCCTAAAATAATGAAGCATGTTAGAGTTTGGTGTTTCAGAGTTTTGGCTACCAGGAAACCCAAGTGCGAGACCTCCTATCATCGCACATCCCAAAATCCCGATGGAGGAAACCTTGAAATAGTGAAGCAGGTTAGAGTTTGGTGTTTCGGAGATTCGGCTCCCAGGAAACCCAAGCGCAAGACCTCCTGTCATCGCACATCCCAAAATCTCGTTGGAGGAAACCCCGAAATAGTGAAGCATGTTAGAGTTTGGTGTTTCGGAGTTTTGGCTCTCAGGAAACCTAAGTGCGAGACCACTTGTTGTCGCACATCTCGAAATCCTGATGGAGGAAACCTCGAAATAGTGAAGCATGTTAGAGTTTGGTGTTTCAAAGTTTTGTCTCCTAGGAAACCCAGGTATGAGACCTCCTGTCATCGCACATCTTGAAATCCTGATGGAGTAAACCCCAAAAGGTGGAGTGACATGTTTTAATCCGAGGCATTTTTAGTTATGACAAACTATCGGTCCCCTTCGGATTTCGGCACTTCGAGAGACAAGAGAGTAGGGGAACACAAATGCACCGGGATTTCCCAAATTGCGAAAGTCGACGAGCACCTCCCTGATAAGACCTGTGGTCATAGCTACCGATCATATGAGTGCGGTTAAGGGGTAGCAGGGTCTGTATCAGGTCCCGTAGGGAATCAGGGATTCTGTTCATCGGAGAAAAGATGAAAGAGGCTAAAAAATCTTGATTTCGGTAGTGGGTGTGTTATAGTCGGCTACTGCTTCATGAACCTGGTTCGAGCTTCTCTTCACCAAGCTCCAAGTACGCCTCCTCATATATTTCTCCTCTCAACCTCTCTCTAGGGAAATGGAATGGGTTTATGATGGAGGAAAAAGGGAAAAATGGGGAACTCTAATGCAATTCTCACAAGATGGCTGCAATTTCTTGGGGCAAGGAGGGGATGTGAAATGGGCAGAGTTTCACTGTTATTATGTCTAGATGTGGAATGATACCCCAACACCTCCTTTTATATCACAAAAGGATAGTTATTAGGTTGGGTGATGGGCTATAGGCAGTGGAATAGTTGGGAAACTACCCAATAGCCCGTAATCTCAATGAATTCCTTGAAACTTTTTTAATTTTTGCAACTTTTGCGAGTATACGCGGGCTATAGTGGTGAAACTAGTGTACGTACATGGGATGTAGTGGTGCAAAAGGTGTACATACGTAGGAAGTAATGGTGCAGGGCATGTACATATTCAAAAATAGTGTTATTAAGAAGAGCAACTCAATTATGGCTTGGCAAAAATAGCAAGTAAGGGGGCCAAATGCCAAGTATGCATGTGTAGAGAAATTTAGGGTTATAATAGATGCCCCCTAATGTGTCAAGTCAGAAGAGCATATAATGGCTGAAATACATTACAAAAGCTTCACCAATGTACGAAGCGAGTGAGCACGAGACTAGAGTTCGGGAGGTGCCATCTGCAAAAATAACAATTGTCTCTCCGAGGCGGGCATACCCATGATCGAGATGAAATAAATATTGGCTGCCAATAAAATACATTGCAGATCCATGTCATATAACTATATAAAGTGTAGCCATGATCAATACACAATGGGTCTACATCTCAAAATCAAAGATATGCAAGTATAGTATCCATCTTCAAGAAGCCAATAATGCCTGATGGCTGGGGATGAGGTCTTCAAAGCTCGAGAAACAAATTTAAAATATTCAAAACTTAGGTAGGAGTACAATGTGAGTGTATGACTTCACTACCCAAAGGTATTCGATGACTCATCGGGAAAAGACAAGAGGATCTCGATGATCATGTAGAGAACTTCATTTATTTCGAACAAGGACTTGATTGGACTTTTGGGATGGCCGAACATGAGGTTAAGAGACAAACTGTAGAAAGGATGACTCATGTTGGGTGAAAATTCCCTTGGATAATAGCACGACAGATGATCAGACTCATGCAACATGACATTGACATAAGTTCACGATGCAAGAGGCAACACAAACTCTCCATGTGTTTGGAAGAATAATGAAAGAGAAGAGGACACAACTCTATGTAGCGAGAACAACTTCCTAAGGTCATATTAGATCCCAAAGATTGACTAACAAAAAAAAGGATGTTCTTTGTCCAAGGGCGACTCATTGTGTTGCCAAAAAAGAATATATATTTCCCATCCTCTTTTTGGGGTGTTTATTTTTTATTTTTTTTGTCTTTTCCAATATTTTTAAAGAGCTTGAAAAAGAATAAAAGAATGCTATGTTACAAAGGAGGAACGAGTGTCACAAGCATACTAGTTCCAAGTGCAAGGAACACACTAATGCTTATAGAAAGGAGATATGTGTAGGAAAATGACACTTAGGAAAATTCCTCCATGGGTCAAGGTGTCAAGACACAGAGGCAAAGTGCTACTAGGCTTGCGTATAAATCATGCTTCAAAGGTTCAGTTGAGAGAAACATGGAGCCGACATTAGGCCAAAAGATGCAGAGATGAAAATGTGATTAATAAGACACAATGAAAACCCCCTTCAATGTAATTTTAATGAGACCAGAGAAGGTAATCTCGATAGTTTTTCACATTTAGAGAGTCTGAAAAAGCATAAAAGAAGACTCCACTGGGGTACCTTTTTCGAAGATAGTTTAGTCGGTTCAAAAAAGGGGTAAAATAGCCTCGAAAAGATGTCTATTCAAAACCATTTTAATGAGTGTGACAAAGACAATGTCACTCGACAATCTTTTCAATTGTAAGGAGTCTGAAAAGAGCTTAACTATGGACTCACAACGTTTTTTTGGATTTAGTCCCCTTAGCTCGAAAAAGTATAAAATTTACTTAGGAGAACTCTCCTAGCGAGACGAATCACCTGAAGTGTACCTTTTTCCTCCATAATCTACAGCCCGGAAAAAGGGGTAAAATCATGCTAGTAGATGTTTTTTAGGACCAATTTAACGAGTGTGAAAGAACAAGATCACTCGACGATATTTTCAATTTTAGCGATTCTGAAAAGAGCTTAACTATGGAATCCGTGGGGGTTATTTTTTCATAAATTTAGACCCTCAAGCCCGTAAAAGGGTTAAAATTATACCTGAGAATACTCTTCTAGCGAACCGAAGTTCCTATAGTATACCTTTGTTCGTACAATTGACCATCTAGACCGAAAAAGGGGTAAAATACTGTCAGACAGACGTGGCTTCAAATTTTAGTTTGGCAAGCGTGAAGGACAACAAGATCGCTCGACAATATTTTCATTTTTCAAGAGTTTGAAAAGGGCTTAAAGAAGACTCAAATCAGTCACTTTTCTCAGTTAATCCAGTTGAGATTGAAAAACATAAATATAGTCTCATCGGATGTTACTTTCAAATTTCAAAGTGAGCTTGAAAGACGACAAAGCATGCTCATTTTTTGGGAGTCCCGAGGGTGAGGTCGAAGGTGATGGCGCATCATATGAATGAGGCTCAATCTCTTAATCATGATAGGACTAAAAGGACTCTCGAGCCTAAAGTCATAGGAGACAACATGGATGCCAAAATGAAACAAGGATCTATCTCGGGCATCCATGTAAAGGTAGGCTATACCACATAATTACAACACTTCTAAAGAAACAAGTCATACTTTGGTGGGATCGATCCTATGGCAAAGCAGAAAAGACAATGAGATGCAAAAAGTGGAGGTGGAATCCTAACTTATATGCAAAAAGTTGGAAAAACTGACTTTTACCAAAGGACCTTTAAAAATGACTCATCTCCCCCCAAAAATTTACCAAACCAAAATAAAAGTCCGTCGTGACATCCAATAAGAAAATCATGAACCATGATAAATGATTTTCAAGCCAGAAAAAATGACAAAAGTGTTAAAAAAAGTTGTAAAAAAGGGCCCAAAAAGCCTATAAATAGAAGCTGACAACTCATTTTGACCATTGCAATTTGAAAATTAACCAGAAGGTAAAAAATACCCCTTTGCTAAAAGAGTTGATTTCGGGAGCTTCAGAGGATGAAATGAACTTCCACTAGGACCAAGTAAGTATAAACGTGTCACACTTGCATTTCCATACTTCCATTTATCATTTATTTTAGTTTTTTTGGGGGCGCACCCTCCTAAAAAAGGGTGGCCCTACATGTATGTGGGCTGTCTAGGGACATCCCACATATGCCCGTGGGTAAAAAACAATATTCCCACGTGAAAACACGACTATGTCCAAGACAACCCACGTACACCCTCAATAACATAGAAAAAATGAATATGGAAGAGATAACTCCCCCCTTGAACTTGTCATGTAATAGGATGTATGTCCACTGGAGAGAGAGGGATCACGAGGATATCGATATCTTGGTCGATGAGGACCCTGATGCTATCATCACATTGAAACAATGCGAGTTATGGAAGTTCTACCAGTGTCGATTCATGAGGGCACAACCTAGGCTGCTAAATGCCTTGGTGGATTATAGGTACCTTGATGTAGAGGCATTTATGCTGGAGGGGTAGTCGTTGACTCTAATGACTGAGGACATATATTTCTTGATTGGCCTCTCGAGGAGAGGGGAACCAGTCAACTTGCGTACATTTCCCCTTGGGCCCCTCAACATCACCGAACTGATCGGAATGCATTGCGAGGCCGACACTGAGAAAGTAGGTTCTCAGGTGTCGATTCACAAGATCACCAACCTATCACTGAAGGTGATAGTTTTGGTTATTGGGCATATCACTGGATCCACTACCTTACATCAGGCCTCCCAGGCGCATATGTATCGTGAAATGTAGTGCCTAAATGCACGAGTATTTGATTGAAGCACGACCATGATTGACTTCATGAAGAGAAAACTCACAGAGTGCCGAGGGTGGAGTAACGCAAACTTCAGGTTTGGTGCCATTTTGTGCTCGTTATTCTTCAAGAGGGTACCCAACATGAGTCCACAAGAGATAGTATGGGGGTATGTGGCCTCCTTCCCATCAGTGTGTAGGTGGGCAGCATTACTGCCACAATAGGGGGGAGGAAGGACCATAGAGGCCTTCGATGATAAATTCTTTGACTGGTGGACATGATAGATTCCAGTGATAGAGGAATACCCTTACGCTAGAATCAATGTTTCCAGAGACCTGAACATGCCCTTACCTCCTGGAGAGGAGCGAGGAGAGATAGGTACGTTTGTTTTTAAAGTTATTTAATTTTTTGTTTCTTTTTATATATATCATTTTAAAGTGAATCAAAGTATTTGAAAACTATGTATCTATTATGTACATATGTGGGACCAGTGCATATGACAGACTTCTCGAGGACCAGGCAACGTCCTTGACCAAAGGTAGTACCAACAACAACTAACAGACCAACAACCGCAGGGGGACCTCTAGCAGGAGAGGCTGATAGAGTATTGAGACGGGTGGAGTGGAACCTCACCGCGCTCACTCATGTAGTTCCTATGGCCGAGATCAAGGATCTCTTGCCATCTATGCATCCTCACGTAGTTGGGGTGCCATGGACATGGGTCCAACTCTTTCGGCATTTGGAAAATTCCATTGTTCACTACGGAAGGGCCAATAGGCCCCGATATTAGATAGGATGGACTCTTTATGTGCCGAGGGCACTCTTTTTGTATATTTTTGAGGGCATAAGCTCCATGATGTATACTTGATATTACTTTTGAGGCATTCATGCCCACCTATGCACTCTGATACTTTTGATATATATACATATATATATACATCTTGATGTCTTATTGATCACATTTCTTTACAAATGTATGCACATGTGTATGCGTGTTATTCTTTTTATGTGTGTGCAATATGCCAATCTAATACTTGATTAGCTAGAGTATCTGTCATTTGATTTAATCTCATAGGAACATGGATATACATAATGTAATCAAAGTAATGTTCTAAGAGACGTACCTTAAGGAAGCATTGGTGTAAAGTAGGATCATAAATGTGGTAAACCCCATTTAACTGGGACACAACCAGATAAGCATCTAAATAGACCCAGAGGTAAGATATACCATGCGACAAGGTGTCACGAAGAAACTCTATTACTGCGTTGTACTCGATGACATTGTTTGTGGCATAACCTAGACAGATACCTCTGGAGGATAACAACTGGACTTGAGGTGTGAAAATCACCCAAGATGCGAAAGCAAGCCTCCGAGTGTGTTGGCTAGAACTATCCACGAACCCAATGAACACCTCCATAAAACAAAAAGATAAAAACAATTGTATAAGAACTATACATATGTACAAGAAGTCACCCAGGCGACCAACCTATGAGTAATACTTCTTGAGGTAGAGCCCGTTTCTAGGCTCCAACAAAGCATTTACCTCAAAGTCAAATAGACGATAAGAACCCTTCTTTAAGACCTCCTTCATGATGAAAAATCTGAACCACATGGGTTTGAACTTGCCTGCCCCTAGGGTATCCTTATCTTGGTCGTAGACTAGGACAAGGTCACCTTCAGAGAAAATCCAAGGACGAATGAACCAATCATATTGACACTTGACTCGTTGATTGTGAACCTCATTTTCCAAGGCTTCATAACAACGTTGCTCATCGATATGCTCAAGATATAATAGGCATTACTCAAGTGGTGAAGTGTCTGGCAATAACTATACTGCCAAATTTAGAGATGGGATCTGGCACTCTATAGGCAAGACTGCTTCCAGCCTTTACAGACATTTGGTAGGCCCATAATGGCAGAAAAGGTGAGAAACTAGTGGCAGTCTTTACAGAAATTTGGTAGGCCCATAATGTCGAGTACAACATCGAATGCCAATTTGACTTGGAAGAATTGATCGTTCGTTGTAGAATAGTCTTGAAGGACTTGTTCACAGTTTCCACCTAAGAATTCACTTATGGGTAGTAGGGTGATGAATTATCTTGCCTCAACCCGAACTTTGATGTTAACTTGAACATCATTTTGTTCTGAAAGTGACTGCCATGGTCAGTGAAAATATCCTTCGGGAAGTCGAACCTTGCTACTATCTGGTTAAAAATGAAGAGAGTTGTTGTTTCACCATCATTGTTAAATGTTGGCATAGCCTCGACCCACTTTGTGAAGTAGTCTACCACTACAATGATATAACGATGCCTCCTGGATGAAGTTGGGTGGAATGTAGTATAATAAATCCCCCACTTGGTGAAGGGACCAAAAACAATGATGGGAAACATGGGAGAAGGATGTTCCCTCATCTTCCTAGAGAAGATCTGACATGGGTGGCACTTCTTAACCGACTCGACACAATCCTTGATTAACGTAGGCCAAAAGTAACCGGCTCGTAGAATATTTTGGGCTCTTTCTAACCCAGACAAATGACCAGCACATGCTCCAGTGTGACAGTTGTTAAGAATGATTTCCACTTATTCGTGTATAAGGCACTGGCAAAGAATGAAATCTACACCTTGACAATACAAAGTGTCATCGAGTATGAGATATTTTCATGCCTGATGGTGAATTCGTCGATGCTCATCGCAAGAAGCAGAAGTGGGGAACTTCAAAGTATGGATATAGACCAGTATATCTCCATTAGGGTCCAAAGATGCGATCAGAAAGAGATCTCCTTTAATAGGGGATTCTTCGGGCGTAACATCACTTCATTTGACCGGAAGCTCCGAAATGAGTTACACAAATACCATCGCCTTTTTAGATTTCATAGAAAGAAAATCCAAGTCAAATTCCTGGAGGATTACAATTCATCTATTGATCTTTCCACCGATGACGTGTCGTGTCAACACATATTGAAATGGATTCACAATGACAATGATGATGATCTTGCAAAGCAGGATATAATGACAAAACAATTGGACAACATGTACTACTGCCAACACCAGTTTATCAACATGGGAGTAGTTGAGTTCTGACCCAACCAAGCCTCGACTCAGGTAATAAATCACATGCTCCTTGAGAAGATCATCCTCTTGAACCAAGACCATACTAATGGTTGACTCTCTGGCGGCCAAGTACAATAAGAAATGTTTATTATAATTGGGTGGATGAAACAGAGGGGTAGACATGAGGGCATGTTTCAATAATTCAAAAGAGAACTGAGCAGCTTCATCCCAATCTAAATGGATTGCCTTTTTCAATATATGCATGAATCCTTTAGTGATCTCAGCTTAGTTTGCGATAAAAATACAAAGAAAGTTTTCTTTCCCCTGTACGCTCTGAGGCTGAGGGGCTGTGCATGGGGGAGGCAACTGAACTATTGCCTCAACCTTAAGAGGATCAACCATGATCCCTATTGTCAAAACTATGAAACCTAAAAGACAACCTAACATCACACAAAAACTGCACTTGTTGGGATTCAAGCGAATCCGATAGTAGCAACATCATTCAAAAATTAGTTGGAGGTGTGTGGGATAATCATATCTCTTGAGAGAGCGTGATGCTAGATCATCGAGATAAGCCTCAACTGTATTTTTAAGGTCATGGAAAGAAAAATACATGGCCCACTGAAAAGTGTCTCCAACATTCTTCAGGCCAAAAGGCATCTTACGATAAGCAAATTTTCCCCATGGAAAGATAAAATCTATTTTATGCTGGTCCTCAGGTTTGATCTAAATCTAGTTATATCTCATAAAACCATCCATGAATGAAAAGACCTCACATCTTGCACATTCATCAACAATATGATCAATGAATGGGGTGGGGAAATTATCCTTTGGATAGGCCTTGTTCAAGTCACAGAAGTCCATGCACACTCGAATCGTACCCTATTTCTTGTTAAACGAAATGAGATTTGACACCCATTGCGTCAACTGTACGGGGTATATGAAACTAGATTTAAGAAGTTTCTCCACTTCATCCTTAATAGTTGTTTCTTTCCGATGATTTATAGGATGAAGCTTCTATTGGACTGGCTTGGCGTCAAGATAAGTCATTATCTCACGTTTGACAATTCTTGGATCTATGCCTGACATTTACTTGTAAGACCAGGAAAAAACGTCGCAGAATTCTTTAAATAAGTCTGTATAGATCTGAATCTCTTCGGGGTAGCAGTCCGCTCCGATGAAAACATTCTCCATGACACCAGGGGTTCTGGAGATGTCAATAGGTATCATTTTAACGATAATTTCCATATTACCCTAGGCATGTACTGCGTGCGTAGCCAAAGGATCAATAGTAAAAGACCTATCTCCAGTCATATTCAACACAAATTCACCCACCTCTATTCTTCTTAATTTTGGGAGGAAATAATATCTGTGATGGAGATCATCCCAGGGCCTATTCATACCATTCAATGACTCTATAATCACCTCGTCAGAGGGAAATACCAAGTCTAAATAGTTTGTAGTGGCGAGGGAACCTTGAGCCCAGATAGGCTCGAGAACTGGATCTAACTCCCATGTGGGAGTCAGATCGAGGTTGGTAGAATATTTCTCGACAATAGAGTACACAACTTCTTCCACAGACAAGGGCATGGACATGCCAGAATGCCCTGTCCCTTCCATCATGGTCAATGGGGAAGGAAGAGTCCACGTATTGTGAAAGTAAGTCGTTCAGAACGATGACACTTGAAAAATTTCAGCCCTAGGCTGGTTGGGGACAATCGATATGAGCTTGACATCTCTAGAAGGAGGTGGGTAATCGAAGGTACCCATCAAAGGTGGGCACAAACCAACCCCTACGTTGATGATGTCGAGCTGAGGGTTATCAATCATCGGGACAATGGATGCCCCCGATGAAGGGTTGGGATGATAGAAAGACAACTGATCAATGGATACGATCCACCACTCATGTGAAAATAACAAGACCCAGAAAATTGTGGAAACCACTGCATGCATAGCATAGGTCCAACTCCTTCCTAACAGAAGGTTTTAGTATAGAGGCACATCGACCACTTCAACTTTGACGCACATGGTCTTCCCTCCTAACTACATGGGGAAAGAAGGGATGATTCCATGGGGTCTGAAAGAATGATCGTCGAAAGTAGTAAGTAGATTAGGTGACGAGACAAAACAGGTTGGCCAATGACCTTCCAACATGACAATGACATCATGCATGTCGAGGTTCCCTCATCAACCACTGTATGAAAAATTTTCTAGGTAAAATATTTCATGGGGTAAGCCACTACTATTTGAAATATGACATGGTAAGGGAGATGTGGTTTTAAGTTGTTCGTGTCGAGAATGATCGTTCCCAGATTAAAAGTCTCTGTAGAACCCAAGGCAGATAACAAATCCTTTCTCTACAAAGGGAAGCTCTGGAGGACCTCCAAAGTGGACATTGTGCAAGGGGTTTGTGAGAAATCCTCCACCATAGAGTAGTTCTGGGAGGCCCTCGCATTTGGATTGTGAGAATATTTCTTGAACGCCCCTTTTGAGATGCATGTCATTGTTTCTCCCATCGTCTTCTCAATATGGAAAGGGACATATGGTTTTATGGATTCTTTACCCTTTCGGCATATTCTAAAATTCTGTAATCATGTGCCCTAGTATCTATGTAAGCATCACCTTTCATCATGTCAATGTTCACGGCTAAGGAATTATTAGAAGATGGAGGGGGTCCCTGACTACCTGCATCTGTGCTCAAAGAGGCTTGAGTCAAATTTTTCCCATGAGGAAATGTGTTCGTTAACACAGTAGGCTACTGCTGCACCAATAACTTCCGGACCTCCGCAAGTTGAGGGCACATGTGATTCGGGTGGTCTTTCATGCAAAGGTTACACAGATACTTCGACTTTCTATTCTCTGTGTTTCCCCTGCAAACATTTTTGTTGGGTTTCTTATCCCCCTTACCCTTCTTGTTTCATTGTTTTTTCTTTCCATCAGGCTGCTGGTTGGCCTTCGGGTTCGTCAACTGCACACTGTGTACGTCCGACGTTTGAGTAGGGGGAACAACCAAACTTGAGGTTTGGCTAGTCGCTGTCATTTGTATCGACAATTGTTGCAATTGATTTGACAACTGATCAGTGGAATTTACTTGTGCTGAACCAACTATACCATTGGCATGTGGTCCAGAATTTTGTCTGGCCTTGTCAAGGATGGCCCATGGCGCATCTGGAAAAATCTCATAGAGTAAGATGGACTGAGAGTATATTAGTTCAATCTATTGAAATCTCATTATCACCTCCTCCTTTGAAAACACTCTCGACATTGCAACATCCTTGGATAATTGAGGTACCAAAGACTTCAGGAACCACTCTAGCAGAAAAGTCGGTGGGACCTATACCTTAATCAAAATCTTCCATCGTCGCCATTCTCCGATGTGATCTGAAATATGATCAGCTTTGGTATGCTCAAAGTTGGCCAACAATTCGGTGCCGAAATAGTATCTCACGGGTAGTTGGAGATGGTTTAGGAAAACCATCGCCAAATCACTAAAGTAAGAGTAAGAGTATCTTGAGCGATCGAGCTTGATGTACCACTTTGTGAAACCCCCGATAAGAGTGCATTGAAACAGGCCCAACTGTATAGAGTTATCTCACATCGAGTTTGACGAGCACCATAGGTGGAAAGTTGTCATGTGATCACCTAGATCTTTGCCAGGCTTGCCTTCGAACTTTGGAATATTCGAGGGTAACTTAGTCAACATGGGGGGCCAATGCGGATCATGAAAAATTGGGTTGTTAAGAAACCTTGACAAGTATGGAAAGTGTAACGTTTCCAGAAATGGTAGTTTGGGCTGGGTACTATGTCCAGAAGAAAGGGAGCCTGGAGTTTGACTGGCACCAGGTTGCCAGGAAAAGTTGGGCTGCTGACCAGGGTTTTGGTAAACACCATGGCCTTGGCCAACGTATAGATACTTCATTTGTTGGGACATCATTGGTTGATTCTCGTAGTTGGACGAAGAAGGTTGGGTGGGGATTGCTCCTTACATTGTGTTCCAAAGATTCTGGAAATGGTTTCCCCCTGCCGATCCGACAAGCATAGGTACTGATCCCTACCCAAGGTTCCATTGACCATGGAAGGGGTTGTCCCGAGTCGACATCCCTAACGAGGGAACTAATCCATGCCAAGGATTCCAAAGTCCATGTGAGGAGAAAACTCTTGTATTTGTCCCTTATGTAGGAATAATACCCTGCATAGGATTCTGTTGTCCAAAACCAGGGTTGCCCCTGGCCGAGACGAAAGATGATGAAAAAGTGTTATTACCAAACAGGACGAACAAAGAGAACGAAATGGATCCCACCGATGTGGTGTAAGAATAAGGTCCTAGACTTCATACTCCAAACAAGTTGTAGTTCATGTTCGGCCCGACGGATGGCTGGGTAGCACCACCGAGAGAGGGGGACGAAGGAGGTATATGAACCCCATCGTAAGGGATAGCATTATAGGGGGATAAGGTGCCCCCCATGGACCCTTGCAAAGGAGAATTCAAGCTCCCTTCCCCTAGACCATTGGTTTGTATGGTGGAGTAGGTAAGGATGAATTTCATATCAAAGCCGAGCATCCCATATGAAAATGGAGGGCCCATCACACTCTGTGTGAACGAAGTAGTGGTTGTCGCCGAAGATGGAATCAAACCACTACTTGAAGTAGAGGTAGTTGAGACCATGGTGGTATGGACCGATGAAGGTGGGTTAGTAGGTGGAATGTCCCCTGTGGTGGTAGACGTTGAGGGAGTATGAGGACTCCCAGATGAAGTAGCGACATTTGCTTCTATAGCTGCTTGCAGGACTATCTGATTCTCATGATGTGTTACCCTTGAAGGGACAACTTGTACCAATATTAGCGTCGAAAATTCAATGATCAGAGTCTTGGCTGGCTTGAGAGCTTCCCCTCCAAGGTCAGAAATAGTAGGTTCCTCTAGATTTGAGTACTCTCCTATTGAAGTAGGCTCAAGCATAGTTTCCTATGGCCCAGTCGCTTCGTAGGAGCCTTGCTGGTCAATTCTTCGCCATAATGGTGGCGGTGGTGGCTCTAATGTGATCGATGACAAGCCCTAAATCCTTCGTGATCGATGGAGCTCTTGATCTTCCACTTTTTGAAATATCAATGACATGGTAAGGCTTTTACTAATGTTTGAAAAAACGCACACACTAGAAAAGTTCCTACAAGATAAAGCAAGCAAACCACTATCTAGTTGGAAGAAAAGTTACGGCAGCCAACACTAGAGCAACTTACCGGTGCAAGTGCAACTCGAAAATGGAAGCACCCTTTGGGTATAATATACAAAGCATGGCTCAAAATATACCCTAGGTACTGCAATATACCCCCACAGTCACCTGTGTAAGTCTTTATAATAAAGGCAACTAAGTTACCAGCTCATAAACAGTGGCTAGGTGAGTATAGTCGATAGTTGGGTGGACCGCAATGAGCAGGATAACAAGTCTGAAACCTATCGAGGGTATTGAAAGCAAGTGGTATGGAAGACAAATGAGGACCTTGAATGGATTCGATATCCACAAAGCACCGTAGGAAAATGCAACCGACAATATCCCACGACAAGTCCTCAATATGTGTTCCCCACTACACTTGGTCCGACTTTGGAGGGGTTATCTTTGCTACCTTTCCTCACATGACCTTGTGTTTAGTCCCTGTGTTAGGGGGGGGGGTCCTGGATAAATTTCACTTCATTGGAATTTTTAAACTCCCTATCTTTGACTCAAATGTTTGTTTATAAGCCTTGAAGAGTTTGCTCTCAAGCCTTGAAGAGTTTGCTCTCCAGCCTAAATCAAGGCTCAAGCCTAGACTAGTTGATTGACCCTACAAACATAAAGTCTAGTTGATTTTAAATTAGCGTTTGTTTTAAATGTCTTGTATTAAGTCAAGGAAATGGAAGTGAAACTAATGATGTGTATGGGAGACGAAGAAGGAGAAATAAATGAAACTGAAAGAAAAATTACTTCTAGTTAACAATAAATATTTGCAACTAACTCTTTAATCAACTTTTCATAACTAACTTTTTCTAAGATATTTTAAAGGAAAACCTAAAACGAAATTTCACTCGACTACGATCTACTTAATGTTCTAAGTAATCAGTAAAGAATTTAAGAAAACAACTCTTTTTCCTAACAAGTAAAATAACTAACCCAACTACTTAACCAAACTAAGAAAAAAAAATTATTTTTTTTATTTTATTTATGAAAATGCTTCAAACAAGAAAACTTGAAATAAATATTTTTTCTTATTCTTTAAAGCACACGAAAGGGGAATAAGTGAAAACAAATACAAGACTAAAAGTGACCTCCAGCCCACTGCGGATCGCAGGGAGTCACTAAAGACACCAAATAGGCTGATCAAAAACTCAAAGACTCGCCTAAAACCCTTTCGAAGTAAACACAAGAAATATTTAAAAAGATAAGCAAACTGACTGTTGGATCATGTTGTCATTGATGCCAATCGTTTGCCATTGGTGCCAATGGTTTGATTATTTGGGAGATTGTTGGATCATATGTCATTTATGTAAATGATTTCGTTTGATTGATGTCAAGTAATTGATTGATATGATGCCCTTGATGAGAATGATATATGTCCAAGTGGAAACCAATCGATGCAAAGATGAATCATTAGTGTCTTATCATGGTTGATAAGGTGCACAAATGGATGAACTCCAAAGTGGTCCCCTTATGGTGAAAGCCCTCACGAAAAGATTCTTTATGGAATAAGTTATCCTAGAAGAATGGTTGGAGGACCCATGATTGTATATGGAATAATGAGATGAAGATCAATGAAGTTGTTGGTGAAAATATCCTAGATGGATAGTTCTTGTCATGGCATTTCCGGTGGTATGTGGAATGTCACATAACTCCTCACAGTTTGAGAGTTATGGTCTTATGAAGTTGGAGGACCCCCATATGAAGGCTTGAAGCCCCAAAAGGTCAAAGAAGTAAAAGTGCTTGAAAAGAAGAAATCATTATTTAAATGATAAAGTAAAGTGACAAAATCAAGAAGGAGTATTTAAATGATAAAGTATTGGAGAACTTTCTATTCATGGAAAGTGGTTAACCCTAAAATAAGGAAAATAGGTTAAGTGACCTAGAAATGGGGTAAGTAACCTAAAAATGGGTTAAGTGACCTAGAAGATGAAAGTATAAATAAGAAGCTAGGATCTCTTGTAAAATGTACATTTTGGTGAGAATCCTTGTGGATCAATAGAGAGCTTCTTGTGAATATCTTGTGAAGTATTGATGGAGAGCTTCTTGTAAGAGCATCTTATTGATGTGGATCTCTTGAGCATGATTGAAGATCTATTCTGAAGAAGAGAGCAAGAGGAGGATCTCATGAACGCATCAAAGTTTCGGCAATGTCGTAGATCTTGACGACAAAAGTTTTGGATTCACAGAAACCCTATTTTTTGATGTCCACGCGGGCTGTCTGTGTATAGGGTGCATGTACATGTGGGATAACTGTGTAGAGGGAGTGTGGAGTAGATAAAATCATGGAGATTTTTGTTTGAGCTGGTGCCAAGCTCTTGGATGATGAGGCAAGTTCCAGATCTACATTCTATGGCCTCAGATCTATCACTGAAACACTGTTATGGTTACAATATTGTCTTGATAGATACTAGTGTTTGATATGTTGTGAATGCTTATGGAATTCTTGGTATGGCTTCTATGATGTGGCTCAGTTTGGTTGATTTGGTTGATGGAGTGAGAAACACTCTTGTGATTTAGTAGTGACATGATTTCTATGGTATACTAGCTATTTATACATGATTGAGATAGCATTCATATTGATTTGATGTGGAGCATGAGCAAGCTATTGGAGAGCTTGGATGTGTTGTGACTCGCTGTGGGTCAGTTTGGACAGTGGAAGATATAAGTGTTCTAAGAATATGAAAAAAAGAAAAACCCTAGTTGCTTAGAAGCATACGGTTGTTGCATTATACACTGGCCGCGTTCATATGCAGGTTGTAGTGAGCCAGTGTGCGTTCACACACGGGCTGCACTACTGATAGGTCGCGTACCTATTGACAGATTGATATCTGTTGAGTATTATTGCCTCATCTCATTTGGTGCTGAGGATGTAAGCTGAGTCTTTTATATAGAGCTGGTGCTCTTATGGAGTTGTACTCTATTCAGTTGTTGCTGATAAACCCCAAGGATTGTAGTCCGTAATAAAAAGAAAATTGTAAACACATCTTGTGTTCTTTGTGTCCATTATGATGATGACTTGTTGATGATATATTGTTGATATATGTTGCTGATATGTGCCTACATCTAACTGGTTATAAATGACAGTAAGGGTAATGAATAAATGTTGAATGCTAATTGATGAGTTTTTGTGCAAGAAGGAAGTTTTGGGAAAAAGAGCCCCACACTCATTCACCCCCCCTCTAAGTGTGGTAGGTGTGTCCAAAAATAATGTCTAACCCAAGCTACGACTGTAAAAACAGAGACACTGGAGTCTATCAAGAAATCCTGAGAAGTGAAACTTCAATCAGGGAAGAGGTTGATTGCCTCTTCTTAAAAAAAAAATTCTTGGCACAGGTACGCTACTGATGCTTAAGAAGTCTACGTATGTACGCAGGCTGTCTATAAAGCATAGCGTGCATGTATGTGTGTAGACCCATAGTAGGGCACGTACACCTCTGTAACTTGTCAAAAAAAATAAAATAAACAAGCGAAATAACAGGGTAGGGAGAACTGGTATGGCACCAAAAGGTGACCAGAATCCCTTAACAGACTCAACAGTCTCACAAAAACTCAAAAGGTAATAAAATCCATTAAACACTCAAAAAAATCTCCTAAAACCCTAGAGGCTTCCCCATTATGGTCGCCAATTCTGCTAGCGGGGAAAACCCCCCTATGGCTACACCAGGGTTTACAATGTAGGCAAATCACAACCGTCTAAAAGTGTCCTAATTTTCTAACTACCCCAAACATATCCCAGACTCATACATGAAATACAAAGTGAGAAGGATCAGGTAACTATACCTTTTACTCCATGTCCGGTGACGATCCTCTCGCGCTTGATAGCTCTACTAACTGCAAACCTCCTCCCAAGGCTAGTGTGAATTCAAAAACATATAAACAAGAAACTAAAAACATGCATCTCATATATAAATCATGGGTTAGATGTTAGAATAAAACATAAATCAAATGCAAACATTCGACACATCATATTTCAGGATAGGAAAATTATTTATTTTATTTATAATACAATGATAACTTACAACAAGGTCAACTATTACTCCACGAACTTGGTCCGGGCTCCTCTTCACCAAGCTCCAAGTGCGTCTCTGTGCATATTTCTCCTCTCAACCTCTCTCTAGAGAAATGGAATGGGTTTATGATGGAGGAAAAAGGGAAAAATGGGGAACTCTAATGCAATTCTCACAAGATAGCTGCAATTTCTTGGGGCAAGGAGGGGATGTAAAATGGGTAGAGTTTCATTGTTCTTATGTCTAGATGTGGAATGATACCCCAAAACCTCTTTTTATATGAAAAAATGATGGTTATTCATTTGGGTGACGGGCTATAGGCAGTGAAACAGTTGGGAAAATACCCAATGGCCCATAATCTCAACGAATTCCTTGCAACTTTTTTAATTTTTGCAACTTTTGCGAGTATACACATGCTGTAGTGGTGCATATAGCATATGTACACGGGCTGTAGTGGTGCAATAGGCATACATACATGGGCAATAATGGCGCAGGGTGTGTACATCTTCAAAAATAGTGTTTTTAAGAAGAGCAACTCAGTGATGGCTTGGCAAAAATAGAAAGTAAGAGGGACAGATGCCAAGTATGCATGTGTAGAGAAATTTAAGGTTATAAGACTTGGTAAAACCAAAGATCATAAGGTATCTATCTATCCTGGAATACCATGCCCTGGGTGCCTTCTTTAGTATGTACGAAGTTTTCTTCAGTTTGTACACATGAGACTCCTTCTCATGAATCACAAATTGTTGTGGCTTCTCTATGTACACTTATTCCTCAATTACACCATTCAAGAAAGCAATATTGAAATCTATCTGGTGTAGTTTCCATCCCATCATGGAAGCAATCGCAATAATCGATCTTATGGAAGTATACTTTTCTACTGAAGCAAATGTCTCATCATAGTATTCTCCCTCTTTTCGAGAGAACCCTCTAGCCACGAATATCACTTTGTACTTCTCTATGCTCTCGTCTGGAACATGCTTGATCTTGTAGATCCACTTGGAATTTAATACTAACTTCCCTTATGGTCTCAGAACCACTTCCCACACATCATTCTTCATGATGGAATGGTACTCATCCATCATGTCATCCCTCCATACTTGTTTCTTAGCAACTTCTTCAAAGGTGGAAGGTTCTGAATCAATAAGTTCACTCATAAGCGTCACATAGCTGGAAAACTTGTGTGGTCTCTTTCTCTCTATGAAATATCCTTTGGGATATGCATGTATTTGAGCTTCCTACAAAGTGTTCCAGAGCCAAGTTGGTCTCTTCCTAGTGACTGGAGCTTATCTAGGTGGATCTACAAGTCTCACTGACTCTACCATCTCATTCTAAGATTCTGAAATGGGTTATTCTGGAGTAGATTCAACCATGAATGCATCCCTTGGAGCCTCCTTCTCCTCTCAATGTTCATGCATGTGAGACTCCCTTGATCTTATGAAGGCTTCATATTCATCAAATGTCACATCCCAGCTAATCTCAATTTGTCTCTGTCCAGGGATGTATATTTTGTAAGCCTTTGAAGTATCACTATATCCAATGAAGGTGCCCTTCCTTCCTGAAGGCTCCAACTTCATTCTCTTTTCCTTTGGAACATGTATATACATTGGAAAACTAAATATCCTCAAGTGACTGACTGCTAGTTTCTTTCCAGTGAACACCTCTTCAGGTGTCTTGTTCCCCAATATCTTGTGAGGACTTATATTCTATAAATACACAAATGTACTAGATGCTTCTTCCCATAAGTGCATGGGTAATCCTTGGTCATGGATCATTTCTTTAGCTGCTTCTATGATGGATCTGTTCTTTCTCTTTGGAACCCCATTCTATTGGGGGTTGTAGGGAGTTGTCATCTCCTTCTTAATTCCCGCTTCTCTGAAAAATTATTTGAACTCATTTGAGGTGTAATCACCTCCATTATCATATCTCAATATTTGAATCTTCCTTTCAGAGAGATTCTCAACTAAAGCCTTGAATTATTGAAACTTGTTGAAGACTTCATCTTTCACTTTCAAGAAGTAGATACATGTCTTTCATGAGTAGTCATCTATGAATAATACATAGTATACAAATTTTCCTAAGGATGGCATTGACATTTGTCTGCATACATTAGAGTGTATGATGTCCAAGATCCCCTTGGACCTACTATCACTGCTAGTGAATCTTCCCTTGGTATTCTCTCCAAGTGCGCAACCTTTGCATACTCCATAATGTTCTATCTGAATGTCTGATAGACCTCTAACCATATTGCTCAATACTGGGAGTTCTCTATAATTTATGTGAGCAAGTCTTCGGTGCCATAACTCACTAGAGATAACGTTGTTGTGTACAAAGTATTGTTCTTGGTGTCCCTTCAATTTATACAACCCTCCTTCTCGAACACCAATCATGGTAGCTTCATCTATGCTTGAATTCTTGGGCCATAGAAGAACTTGGCCATACACAAAAGATATCCTACAACCTTTATATTCTAAAGAATAAATAGAAATAAAATTCTTCTTTAAGCCTTGTACAAACAAAACATCTTTCATTGAAATAGGGTTACCTGAGTCAAGTTGAAATGAGGCTTATGCAATTCCCTTGACTGCGTGTTTGGAATTATCCCCAAGCTCCACTTTAAGGGATGAACACTTTTATTTTAATTTTGAAAGATAAATTCTGAATCTGGTCTTGTGCTTTGAAGGACTATTGTCTATGAGCCAAGTATCACTCTTTTGAGTGATAGTACCTATCAGTGATGAGAAAAATACAAATTCTTCATCCTTTGACTTCTTCTGGGATGTGTGCTCTTCTGTATGTGCTGCATGTGCATGAAGTTTCCTCTTTCCTTCTTCATTCCTTTGAGGACATTCAGAGGCATAATGTCCCATATTCTTGCAATTGTATCATCTTACCTTTGACACATCCTTCTTATAACATGGTCTTTTAGTTTTCTTCGGATTGACTTATTCCCTTTCTTTCCTTTTCTTCACATGAGGAGAAAGAGCTCGATTTTCGTCATCATTTGTATTCTGTGACTTGGATATTAGTCTGGATTCTTCTTGGGTAAAATCTAACCATAACTTGTCAAAATTGGGCAACTTGTTCCTTGTGCAAATCCCTTGAACAAATGGTTCCCAAGAGGAAGGAAATACATTGAGTGTAGTAGTCACAAGTTCAACATCGTCCACTGATTCTCCAATAGCTACTAATTGGTCCTTGATCTGTGAGATTCTCATGAAATAGTTGGAGACTATTTCTGACTTGTTCTTTGTTATGTTTATGAGTTGATGCCTTAGAGTAAGCTTCTGACTGGTGTTCTTGATTTCATAAAGTTTGGTTAGGGCATCAAATATTTCTTTCGGTGTCTTCAATTCTGATACATTTGGTATCAGATGATCCTTAATCAAGTCTGTCAAGATCCTCTTGGCTATGACTTCATTCTTCCCAAACTTTTCTTTGGCTTCATCTTCTTCTAGTTCTGGAAGTACCCTATGCTTCCAGTATCTGAAGTTATTTTCTCCATCTAGTCTATCTTAAAATCTCATACTAATACTCGTTTTCGCTGGTAGAAACCTTGGATCTGAGAAATTTCAAATTTTCAGACTTCACCAAAATAAAAAACATTTCATTGTTTCATGGAAACCTGCACAAGAGACCTAGCTAAAGCATACACAAACAAAGCTTATCAAGAAAAGGAAGAGAGATACAATATGAATAATGAGAATCAATGTATATTATGATCCATTCAATGAGTGAGTGATATTCACTCATATAGGCAATTCCATCCTATAATTAAGAAAAGCGAAGAAGAAGTGAGTTGCAGTGATATTTTCTTAGGAATGGATGTATAATAGTGATGGTCTAAAATTAGAAAGTCTAAAATAGAACTAGTTAGTTAAATCCCATTGAACTAGTGTGTCAAAAATAGAAATTTCTCCAACACCCGCTCTGAACATCACTCTGGAGTAAAAAATGAGTCCCAACTACTGGGCCATATTAGGTACTCATGTACAATGAAACTAATGAACATTGAATAAAAATGAGGAAAGAGGGAAACCGACATGGGAACAACCGCCCCCCTCAAAATACAATGCATCAAAAGAAGAAAATGTAGCTTCTAGGAAACCATGTTCTTCACTACAAGATGATCCCACAAAGTATGAAACTTATGCTCACTGAAATTCTTTGTGAAGATGTATAAATATTTATGGATTTGATGAAGTCCTTTGGCAACCTGTCTAGCCTTATACCTCTTGATCCTGTAGACCCATCTACACCTGCAAATATTCCTTTATGGTGGAAGTGGAACCAGATGCCAAGTCTAATTATTTAGGAGTGAGTCATACTCCTTTTTCATGGCTTCTTTCCATAATGGATTTCCCACAACCTCACTATAGAGTTGTGGATCAGAAGAGTGAACCATATAGAAATGCATGGGCATCGTAGGTTCTGAAGATAAAAGTACATGGGAAGGCTCCTCATGCTGAGATCGAGTCCTCCTTGACTCTAATGGATTATCTGCAAGGATACCTGCTACCTAAAGTGTGAACTGTGCCTTCTTGGGAATCTTTTGCAGCTTCAATGCTGGCTTCTTATCTGGATGTACTACCTTCTTATTTCCATGTACATAATCTGAGTGTATGGAATCATCTTTGATGTATAAAACTGATGGAAGAACACAAGTATATGCATGTTGCATTGGAGGTGCATGCAAAGTACTCTCCTTATGTGTAAGTAGAAAAGATGAGTCATCATTAGAAAAATTAGTGAATTTATACAACCTTGAATTGTGATCCACCTCACCAATTGCAATGATGGAATTGTCATGCGTGTCAATTACTGAAACCGAATCTGATGTAAATTCAACCTTTTTATCTTTCTAAGTGATCTGATAAACTAAGATAAGATTAATAGAAATCTTTGGAACATGTAAAAAATTCTCAAAAATTCCATTATGGAGTTCCACTCTCCCTTCTCTTGCTATTGCTACTGGAGTATCATCCCCCATGAGAATAGGGGGTCTTGAGCATAGAATCAAATAAGATAAAACTTCCTCTTTTGTTGCCATATGATGGGATGCACCAGAATCTATAATCCATGAATCAAATGAGGAATTAATTTCAACAAGAGCATGATGATTACCTTTCTTAGGAGCATGATCTTCTTCCTTATGCTTCTTGACTCCCTCTGGAATGAAGTTTCCAAGGTTGTTCTGTTGAAGTGCTTGTTCCATAAGATCGATCTATTTCTTCATCCATGTGGATTCTTCATGATTCAATTTATTACAGTAAGTGCACTGCTTTCCCTTCTTATTCTTCTTGGAATTTGAAGAGTCTTTGGAACTTGAAGAATCATTAAAGGGTTAAGAATATCCCTCCTTCACATTCTGTTTCTCCTTCCTGTTCGATTTGGATGATCTTGTTCCATCATGCATGGTGAGTGCATGTGATTTGGTATCTTTCATGAGGCCCATATGTATGAGTTTTTTCTTCTATTGTGTGAGAGACTCAATGAACTGAGCCATCGTAGGAATTTTCCAATTTGTTCCAAAAAGACATCTGCTAGAATGGAAATTGGAGACATATACAACATATTCTGGTCCTATCTTGGCCAAGATTATTAGAATACGTTGTTTCTCTTGTGTAGACTTGTCAATACCACATTCACCCAAGATCAATATCAAATATTTAAATTTAGTAAAGAAATCTTGTATATTATCAAAACTTTTAGGGTCTAAGGTATTCAACTCTACCTCAAGCATATGACCTTGCATCTCATCCTGCTTTCCAAAGAGTCCTTCCAAGGTGGTCCAGATCTTGTTTGGAATATTTCATACGAAAACATGAAACCATAAATCAGTGGAGATTAAATCAAGAAGTAATCCTGTGGCCTCATCCTTACGGTTCACCCATCTGGTCTTCTCAAGCACTGATGTAGGTTCTGTTTCCGTTGCCATCGTCAAATTGTACAGTCCTTTTATTTTGAGTTGGAATGAGGCTTTTGGATTCCATTCAAAATAGTTGTATGGTGTGAGTATTATCACTTGACTTGATTGAAGAATTTGCATCATCTCCATCCCTGCTATTGATTTTGAAAATATTCTGAAAACCAATATCGTGGATTCTGAGATATGACAAACAGTTCTATGGAAGCTATAGATATGATAAAACAACTATATCTCCTAAAATACGATGTGGGTTTTGGATATTTTTGGTGAGCATGAGAATCCCTATGTTATACGTCTCTGGTCAAAATTTCAGTTCGACCTAGATCGTGGATTTTTAGATATGGTTGTTTTACTGCAGAAAACCATCTTTCTAAAGGGAAGAATGAATTGTTGCACACTAGAGAAGGATACAATGCAACTATGTCACACCCTAGAAATGGATAGGGTGTGTCGATGTCGGAAAAATAAACGTCGCACCTTGGTGAAGAATACAGTGCGACAATGTTGCACCTTGGATGTGTATAAGCTGCGTCGATTCCTGATTTTTTTTTTCATAAGTTTGAGTGCGATTGTCGCACCCTAGCAATGGATAGACTATGTTGATTGACCGTCACACCCTAGCAATGGATAGACTGTGTCGATTCCAATTGTCGCACTTGTCGATAGGGATAGGCTACGACTTTGGAGGAAACTAGGTTTACTCAATAATTAAATCTTCTTTCTCTCTTCTTTGGCTTGTATGGGTTTCTCCAAGTAGCTCGAATCTAATACCATGTCAATGTTTCATGGAAACCTGCATAGGAGACCTAGCTAAAGCATACACAAACAAAGCTTATCAAGAAAAGGAAGAGAGATACAATATGAAGAATGAGAATCAATGTAAATTATGATCTGTTCAATGAGTGAGTGATATTCACTCATATAGGCAATGACATCCTATAATTAACAAAAGGGAATAAGCAATGAGATACAATGAGATTTTCTTAGGAATGCATGCATAATAGTGATGGTCTAAAATTAGAAAGTCTAAAATAGAACTAGTCAGTTAACTCCCACTGAACTAGTGTGCCGAAAATAGAAATTTCTCCAACAAAAAATAGTGTTGCAGGAGGTGTGCTAGGGTAGGGTGAAATCCTCTATGGTGAAATTAGTCCTAGCACCTTGGAAATAGTGCTCAGCAAGCCTGGCAAAGAATTGTGCAACTGCAGTTTTTCAAGATCTTTTCTTCCAACTTGTTAGGGTCCTATGATATAGTCATCTGGTCTACAGTTACCTATTTGGAAATTTTCTCTAATCATTTTGAGAATGTCTTCATGATAAGAATCTCAGGAGTAATGGTCCAGTGGTGTATCTTATGTTTCAAACAGGTGTTCAGGTATATCAAAAGTTGGCAAGTGATGGTTTGAACTCTTGAATGTAAAAGTGTAAAAAATTAGCTTTCGACAACTAAGGGTCGGTTTTCAATATGTTATAAGCTGCCAAAAGTTCTCACTTTCGACAGCTAAAAAGGCAGGCACAGGATGTTTTTAGTTGTCGAAAGCGCAAAATGTTTCCAACAGTTACCCTGTCCCATCAAACTCTCAAAACGCCATCGTTACACATGTCATGATGATCTTAAGTGCTGCCGAAATTGTCTATGAGGATCATTTGTCAAAATTTGGACGTTTTTATTATGATTTTAATTGATGTTTTAAGAAATCATTTAACCCTAATATATCAGATTTGAAATCCTTACTGTCATTTCGAGACTCTGCCATAATTAAAAATCATTTTTTAGTATCAATTTTTCCCAACAAACCATATGGCGTTCTCTGTTTTAAATGAACATTATAGTTTCTAGACTGTCAAGGGTTCATTTCAAAGGTTTCCATTCAAACCACTAGTCTACCTCTCACATTTCCCTCCATCTAACTTCGATTTCTCCCTACATTAGCGATGATCTTCCACTCCAACCCGATTTTGTTTTTTGCAGGTATTAACATTTGTGCGGATGGACAATGGAGGAAATTTGCTCAGGAAGGAGCTGAATGATGTCTTATATCTAGAATCTCATCCTGAGATTTTCCAGATGTTCAAAGAAGCAGGTTGCTACAGGTATTGTGAGAAATTTCAGGGGTATCACCAAGGTGTTGTTGAATCCTTTGCTCAAATATTTGATGGAGAAAAAGTAACCTTGGGTCCAATGGTAATGCAAATTGAAGAGGCCAGTGTTGCAACAACAACAAAGATGCCTAGGTAAGGTGAGAGATGGTTTAAAACAACTGTCACTAAAGATATTGAGTTTATGTCTTACCTTAAACCTGAATTTCAAAGCATTATTTGGCAAAAGGATGTTCCCAGGTCTTACCTAGAGGAGAAATGGCAGAAGTTTCTTAAGGAAATTCAAGTGTACAACACTTGTGAGGGTAGATATTGTAGATTCATCCTCTATCACTTCAAACTGATGAATCATTTTACAGGAAAGTGTCCTTTGAATCTACCCCATTACCTTCATAGGAGCTTGACTAAGATGTCACACCAAGTTCAAGATAAGCATGATAATGTGCACATTAGGATTTTCTATCATGGCCTCATAAATCTTATAGTGATGGAGGAACTCCAGAGAAGAGAGAAGACATGGGACTATCTCCTTTTTTGGGGAGATTTTGAGCAAGAAATCCAGCCTAAGGGAAAGAAGACACCTACAAAGAAGTCATCTACACCAAAAATAAGTAAGATAAAGAGAAGGGCTCTGTCACCATTTTAGACAGAACAACCAACCCCTTCACCTAGGTCTAAGAAGGAAAAAAATAAGCTTGATTTTGATTAGGGAATAGAGGGCCAGAGCAGTGTTGTTTAGAAAAACATCTTGAATTTTCCATACTCAGATTCCGAGTCTGAAACACCCATGGAGGAGAGAGAGGAAACTGAAGTTGAAGCTCCAGCCTTGGAGGTACCTGAGACATCAATAAAAAATAATATTAGTAAAGAATCCAAGATTCAGAATCCAAAAGGGGAAGTAACAGAGCTTAAGTTGTTAGAAAGAGTCATCAAATATCAGAATCAGGCTATGAAAAGGACATCAGATGAGGTAAGAGATTGTTTTGAAAGGTTAGATAAAATACATGTAAAGGAGCAGAAGAATAATAAGAAATTGCTCAAGGAGAATCATAAGCTGCATAAAATGGTTAGATGCTTAAGGATCAAACTAATGGTTAAAGATACTAAGCCAAGAACACATCATGATATAGAATCCCTAGCAGGAGATGATGTGAACCTAAACAAAGATCTTGAAGGGTAGACAGATCGAAGAAATTCCATTTTTGCAATTTTGGAAATGACTTCAGAGACCTGTAGTTTTGACGGCTTAGCCGAGTTTGAAAAGGGACTGTTAGTTGTCTAATCCCAGGACTTTCGAAAACTTATCCTACTCTGTTTCAGGCACGTAAGCTGCCGAAAGCAAACACAGGCAGAACGTTAGTCTTTTTTCCCAGATCGAATATTTTTTCTTCCAAATCATTCAAGGAAGGTTTCAAATGAATTATAACTTTAAAATAGATAAATATCATCCTCTTTTTCAGGGTTTAGTGGAAAATAAAAAGGATAAAAGGCTCAAAATTTATCCTATTTTTGGTTTAAGATTTTCCCAGGTGCCAGAAAATGATCTTGAGTTTCCTTATCATCACCCAAAAGACTGTTGAAGATGTCAAAGATTGTTGAGGACTACTACATTATGATAAGGGCTTGACCCTTAAGATAGGACTTGATCTTACTTTTGTGAAACTGTTTGATTATGTACTATTTTTAGTATTTCAGATCCTCTTTGATAGGATTTTAGATTTTGATGTAAATGCTATAAATCCTATGCTTTCAAAGGAAGATGGGGTTATACTGGCAGGGAAGGATGGCATGGAAATGTCCCCATCCACTGTAAAAATGTTTCAAAGGCTATAAGTGACTATTATGGATGAATACAAAGGCATTATATTTCCATATTCTTGCGTTGTGTTTAAGTGGTGAAGTTTTTCCCTGATGTAACTTGTTACTTTCCTGTTTCACATGTTTTTTTTCTTTCTGTATTGTTTATGAGAAGATAATGTGCAGGATTTGTTCTTAACACCCCGTGTTGCCTCGAAACAATATTTATGTGTTCTTCCAAGTTTGAAATGTAGAATTCGGATAAGATCTACTCTGATTTTGAAATGAACTTCGATCTATTCTTATTTTCCCATTTTATAAGCTCAAAGGATCCACTGACATGATCAACCTGCCTAGTTACATTTTTTCTCAGTTATCCATTCAGTTAATCTCTTTGAATTTTGACTCCATTTTGCCCAATGGCCCTTTTCGCTGTCTCAACTAGAAACTCTAAAAACAAATCTTCTATCCTCATATCTAGCCTAAGATCCATGCTCAAAAAAATCTAAATATGATAGAGAGATCCCTCTCTGAGTATTGGAGGGATAGATCCTTGAATCCAAGTGGTTTGTGGTTACCCTTGCCGATTTCTTCCTCAGCTTGGGAAACTACAAGGTCATAACACAACTATTAGATTGTCTTGAAGGTAACCAGCTCTAACATCATGTTATATTTTCTTAATTTACAGAGCAGTGGAGTTACATGTGTTCTCAATCTTATTTTAATAAAATTTATATTATATACTGGAAAATAAGCAGCATAAACAAGAAAAAGAGAACACAAGAGTTTATCCTGGGAAAACCCCAAATGGGGGAAAAATCCGGTCAACCTTTCTTAGACAGATTCCGCCCAAGATAATCCAACCCTAAACCATTCACAAGAGAAACAAAAAATGAAGAAACCCTAACACTAGGTTAGTGCACAAACTAGTACTAGTAGCTGCAATAGCAACACCATGCAACAATAGCACACCTCTCCCTAGATATAGCATACAAGAGAAAACACCACTAAGAATAACCAAGAACCTTAGATATTGTAGTGCAATGTCTTCTTCCTTGCCTCAAACTTGCGTGTCCTTCTTTAGTGGGAGAGTGAGTGAGTGTGTGTCCAAATGAGTAAGGCGTCCTCTCTATTTATAGTGATCCAACTTCTCTATTGGGAAAGAAGTGCACTGGAGATCGAGAAACAATGGAGGGAAAATTTGTTGTCAAGCTTGTAGAAAAGGAAAGTTGTCATGCTTGCAGAAGAAATAGGTTGTCATGCCTAAATAGTGAATCCTTGTGTCTGAGTTGCATTGGAGCAACAAGCTTGTTTATATTTCGTTTCATGGTAATTTTCCTAGCAGTGAGTTCCTTGAGATTCTCAGTAGTGATATTCTCGGTTACATGTTGTAGAGAGACCTTGATAAACAAATAGAACAATGATGGATTGAGAGCAATGAAGGGGCACATTCTTTGGGTTGGGCAGGTTGAGAGGAAGAGAGATGGTGCCTCTTTTGTGGATTCCTATCCCCAACTTGAGGGTGACTTGTTGTTGAAATTTATAAGAACTCCTCTATGGTTGGGTGAACGTCCATCCCAAGCAACTGGTTGCACAACTGTTCTAAAAAGATAAGTGTTTATCTTGTTTTGTGTTACATTTATAGTTTATTATATTGTGTATTAATTATGTATATGAGGATGGTTTTATATGGTTTTGTATGAATTTAATTAGCTACATTTATGTTTATGTCATCATGTTGTAGCTACATTTAAATTAATGATAGCAGAGTGGTTAAATCCGTGTTTTCTTATAGCTGGTAAGATACAAAATATGTTAGCAACAATTTCTTTTTTGTGTGTTTTCCATGAGTAATGGGCCTCAACTATGATAGGGTACGTTACACACAAGTATACAACCCTACTCACAATTTTCTAGTGTTGTACTAGAAAGTGATCACTATTGTTTACAAAGAAACTAGTGAGCATGCCATAATTTGCAAAAAATTCAAAATTTTTACCAATCAACTAATTTCTATATTTTATATCAATCACACAAGAAGTATGAATCCAACTAGTTGGAGAGAGGAGGGGAACCAAAATGCACACATTTCCACTTTCTAAGACCAAAATATTGTGAATGCTTTTTAGAATTGTAGCCTCTAGAAATTGTTCAAGTGCAAAAACATGCGAAGTTGCACTTCTTTTCTTTGGAGACTAATCCACATGTGGGATCTTAACTGTGAAGCTTTCAAGATTGAGGGAAAAATTTTGAGCATCAGGTAGAAGATATCTACTTTCTTACAAGGTTGTCTCGACGAGGTCAACCGACAATCATGGAAGGAGGCAAGGGAGGTGCTACTTTTACTATTAATGAGTACATCAACATGTATTGTGCAACCGATGTCGAGAAAATGAGCAACCAAATCCATGTAACTGCCATCCTTGATGCACAGTTCAAAACTATCATCCTCATACTTATGTTTTTGGGAGATTTTCCTAACACATGGCCTCTTGTGCACTTATGCACTATGGGGTGTAGTGTTTGACCTCCACCATTTTTGACCGGTGCATTGGATTGTTGGGCTGCATGAAATGTCAATACATTGCTTGCAGGAGAGAATATAAACATATGTTCAGGTATGGGAGCATTCTATGCTCTTTTTTTCTTTAAGATACCCCCATCTCTACATCCACATGTATCAATCCCATTTATTGGGTCGAGATATCCCAAGATGATGAGGTGCATTGACCCGATGAAAAGATAAGGGGTGGACCAACACTAAACCCATACATAAAAAAATTCTTCGACTGGTGGTCTGATAAAATGGTATGCATTCAAGACTACCCCTACACTAGGACATATTTCAAGCTAGAACTGAACCTAGTACTGCCACATGGTGAGCAATGGGGCCCCTTTGGTAAGTACTTTTTAGATTTTTAATTTCATTTAAATCTTTTTGTTTTTTCAGAGGTGTGTGTGTGTGTGTGTGTGTAAGATATAAAAATAACCAATTATGTTGATGTATATGTGGGAGTAGTGCATCCAATCGGGTTTCCTGGAAACTGGCATTGACCAGTAGACAATGATGATGAGGAGTAGCCAACAACTACCACCCTAGGTGGTGGGTTATTTATAGAGATTCAAAAAAACCTGAAGGGGATGGATCGAAACATTCCTACTACCCAATTAGCCAAGGTGCCCTTAGATTTGCAGTTTCATGTCATGGAAGTGCCTTACACATGACAGTTCCTCGTATGCTGATTAGTGACAACTATCCATGGATATTGTGCTAGGTAGGAGGGCTTAGATTCAAAGGATTAGTTCTCTTTTCCATTTTTTCACTATTGGAATATATTTCCACATTTGTATCATCATAGGATGTTGAGCTATTTTTTGATAGATATTACACATTGTTTCACAATGTATTATGATTTATCCTATTATATACATATGTTTTATATTCCATATATCGATGGATGCAATGTTTTTTATTTTTTCAATGTAATGTTCCATTAAAAGGTTTGGTCACTTATTGACCAAGATAGATGAGCTCTTCCTTATGTCACTTTATAAAACAAGTGTTGCATGACAGTGTAGTCCCTGATAGGTTGGAATGGGAATAAATGCAGTGTTACGGCGAGATTGAGTATAGACACGTGAGAAGCAGGTTGAAATACATGTGGTATCCATGCAGAGGTTGACTTTGTGGTAGCGTGTCACTGGCCAGTGACAAGACATTTTCTTGTAGATGACCCCCTAAGGTTAATATGCGAACAAGGCAGTTTTTTCCCGGGGTGTTTATATTTCAAACATGTGATTTAGAAAATTTCTGTCCAAATGACTTGCAAGAAAGGTTCCTGGAGAAAGGGACCAGGAAGTACAGACATTAAACATTCAAATATAGTAAACACAATTTCCTAACATCCAACATAGTTGAATTCAAATTCGAATTTGTTTTCTTTGAAATTTATCAAATATTGATAACACACACAGTAACATTCTAAAATAATAAACACAATTTCCTTACATCCAACATAGTTGAAGGAATTTTTTTTTAGCATATCTGAATTAGTTTTCTTTGAAATCTATCAAAAATTAATAATGTCTGTTACATATTTATGGAATCTTTTCCCTATTTCTGGAAATTTAAATGCGTTTGTCATATAGATTGGGATTGGGGCTCCCACAAACCATAAAATAAATAATTACAAGAAATAGGACTATAGAAAGAAGAAGTGCGAAGTGTGCGACGGTAGAGAGAAAGACCTGAAAAGAAGAAATTAGAAGTTATTATTCTTTGGTTAGATATTTCTATTTAAACAAGTATAATAACTAGATTGATAAAGAAAACAAGATGACATCAGTATAGACTTACTATGAAGTGAATGCGTTTTTGTTGGTGTCATCGATGGTCGCTGGAATCGTGCCAAATGGTTGTTTCCCTTCATCGATGAGGCTATCCATTATCCGTTGGAACCATTATTCAATGTAGCTTCTCATGGGGCCCACCTTGATTTCATCCTAGATTTCTATGTCGAGAAGCTCGTTTTCTAATTTCCTTAGATCCATAGAAATATTATGCAGAGCCTATCCAATTTCTTCATTGTGTGATGAATAGTACAATAGCCAATTCTTGGTCTCATCTACACGATATTCAACTATGCTGTAAAAATTTTCAAAAGACAACCCCTTTAAATATCAAGTTGTTCATCGAAGGATTCTTTGGTCATTGACAATGATTTGAGGATTAAGTTTGGGTCTTGAACCTCATTGGTACTTCTAGCTAAGTCTATTTGGGCCAGGTTACTGAATAATTCATCTTTTTTTGATATGGCTTGTTCACATGATTCGAAAATGAGCTGCAAGTTCTTAATTTTATTTTTCTAGCATCCTTTTATTTTTTTGGTGCACTTTGGGGAGGGGAGACTGTCTTGTATTCTTTTCAGATTTGAGATGTTGATGGCATGGTTGGAAAAAGGGGTTAGTATCTAGTCATAGAAACATTGATCATATTTTAAATTCGTCTACAAATGTTGGTACACATCATCTTCCCTCTTTCGAAAGGAAGATATATTTTGTGATGTTTCCCAGGCTTCAGTAACTAGATGCATTATTTTCTTGATGTTATTTTCTACAATTGTTCTACACGATGAGAGGAAGCTGGAGGATCCTTTTAACTTGGATGCAGGGGTAGTAGGAACAGTTTTTGCTAAAGGACTGGAAAACTCGGGGGTAGCAATGAAAGCTTCCTCCAATTCCTTGATGCGATCATTTAGTTTGGCATTCTGCACTTCAATTCCTCCAATGGAATCATGAAGAGAATCACTAGTTACACAGTGAAATAGGGAGATTTGTGATGACTTCATTTTCCTAAAATTAATCTTTGTATGAGATTTGGCTTTCTTTTTGTTACATCTCTCTTTTCAATGACGATATTTTTAGATTGGCTATCAGAAACAACACTCTGGAATACGAAGGATTCATCTTCGTAAAAAATGTCGGTCTTAGCTATTTCCATTGCGGAACTATGGTGCATGACATTTATGGACATGCCAGTTTTTTGTATGTGCTCAATTTAAACTTCAAATTGCATCTACTCACTCTCAATTTTGGGTTCGTCTCCCTGCCCTACAATGTTTTTTCTTTTCTTCGCCAAGGGAACTTTGTGAGAACTATCAATTTTTGTACGAGGAGGGTTCTTATCTCCTCCTTCATTTGAAGATTTCTGGGTTGCTTTCTTACTGGTGTGGGCCATTGAAGCGATGCTCCGTGATGTTGTGCTCTTGGGAGTGCTAGCAGGGGGCCGACCACTCTTCTCACCGGATACTTTTCCTTGTTGTCTGTAAAACTCAGTCACACTTTGCAATGTCTTTACATCACAATTGTCAAAAGCATGAGTGTTTTCGTCACTGTCTCTCTCTTTGTCCAGGCGTCTATTGATAAAAGAGATGCTAAATCCAATTGATAGTAAATGTTCTCGAAAAATCGCATTAGAGTCGAACCCTTTTAGCCTTTCAGCATATGCCAGGTTCAATTTCTTGAAATGGCCTGCGAATTTGTCAATGTTGTTGACGTTTCTGCACACAAAATCCCCGATTTTTCAGGGTAGAGGAATGAACTATTTTTTTTTCTTGTCATGGAAAAAATGAAACCAATGTTTGTATTGCCTTTCTATTTCTATAACAAACATCTTGTCTGTGATGTGGCATGGAAGGAAAGCATGATTTTATTTCGAGCCAAAGACCATTAGCACATTGTGATTTTCCTTTTGTTCAAGTGAGCCCTTCTTGTTCAAAAACTTGGTTGCATGGCCAGACATCCAGGGAGCATATTTTCCTAATAATAAATCTTTGAAAACCGAGACAAATCCATTAAAAACATCATATAAAAAATGGGAGGCCTTGTGCCTCTAGAGGGCCTGGTACCAGAATGTTACTGGGTCGAATTCACAGTTCAGAATGTTCCATGTTTTTCTAGGAACTACTTGTAGTCTTGTCCTTTGAAGGTCAATGTTGGCTCCAACAATATTAACATCTTACAGAAGACTTGAGGTTAAAAAGAAACAAGAGAATGGTCATGCAGTAGAATGATTCTTTGGATTGAAATATATTTTTCGGCGCACCAAGAGACCAACTTTTTACAGTAAAAAACCTCAGGGACAAATCCTGCACGAGGGATTCTAGAGGTCCAAATCACTTCATTCTGGGCAGAATGAGATGAATAGTAAGAGTATTCCCTGGACCACTGGAAGTTCTGGTCCCGACGTCCGAAGATATTGACTATATCTCCAAAAAGCTGTTGTCGACCTGCTTCCATAAGTTTACAAGAAAATTTGTTTTCTCTAGAGGATGTTTGAAATGAAGAGTTGGAAGGGATAATATAACACTGATATTGGTCCAATGCATGTGAATGGGAGATTTCCTCGAGACTTTAGCTCATTAATGACAATTTTGACGTCTGTTGCATGATGCGATGTTAGCATTAAAGACTCGTAATTTCATACATAGAAGTGCGGACATGGCAGATATGACAATGAGCAATTAAGCATTGGAGATTTACTGAACAGGCTAACGTGAAGACTCTTGTTTGAGATGAACAATCAGAAGGGACAATATAAATTTTCATAGATATTGGTTTAATGCGTATTAATGGGAGATCTCCTCGAGCGTTTCACTCATTAATAAAAATGTTGACGGTTTTTGTATACTGAGCTATTGGCATGAAAGGTTACTAATTTCATATTAATAAATAAGTATGAAGGTCACGGGGACGGGAAAGAGCAATGAAGGAGTGTCTAATTATTGAAAGTGGTCGAGCGGGCTTCATAACAAGGTTACAAGGGACAACCGTTGGAAGTGAGGGCACGAGGGTCAAATTGTATGTATCAGAGAGGGCATGATAGGACAATACAGAGGTCTATTTGAAAATAGTGGAAGCCCGGGTAATGTTTGCAAGACACAGAAAAATGGAGGTGCAAACGTGAGCTACCAATCCTGGAACCCGCAATCAAAAAAGTGGCTCAAGTATGGAATAGAGAAACGACTGGGCAGATTCATTTTCACCAATATATTGAAACTTGTAATATATATCCCATTGAAACTTGGTCGGGTACAGTAAATAGTGACTAAGAAGGGGATATTTCGTGAACCTACCAACCTGAGGTATTGTGAAAGAGATTCCATGAAATCGACAAATATGGAAATCCATCAGACGGGCTTCAAAATTAGGGTGACAATGGTTCTCTAGGAGACGTGACTTCCCGAAGTTCAAATTATATATCGCATAACTCTGTGAATGAAAAATGTGTACCATGGAAGAGGGGATGATATGGGAGTTCGGCGATCAATTTGTATGTCAGACCCTTTTTCTCATTAATGACATGTTTAAGGTTCATTCACGATGAAGTGGTAGAATTAGAGCTTGCGAATTGAATTTTTAGAGAGAAGGAAGGTGGCGGTGACAGAGAACAACAAGTAAGGAATGGATAATTATCAAAATCATTTGACAACGCTTCGTAATAGGGCTACAAGATACAACCAATAGAAGTGGGGGGGTCAAGGGTCAAATTGTATTTCTCGGGAGTGTTAACCGCAAAACATGTAACATGGAAGAGGGCATGGTGATGCATTCCTGTGATGCATGGAAACACAATCCTGAGCCCGCCAGTTCGGCAACCCGCAATGGAAAAATGTCTAAGTATGAAATAGGGAAAGGGCAGGGCATAATCGATACACATCACATGTACAACGCAATGGAGATACAACCAACCTGGGGCTAAGTATTGAAATGAACGACGAACGACTGGGTTCATGACAGGGCATTCATGTAACATGGAAGAGGGCATGGTGATTAAAAAACTCAGAAGAATTGTATATCGTTGAATTGCAGGTACTGTTTTCTAGCCATGGAACATTGGAAACACAATCCTGAGCCCACTAGTCCGGCATCCCGCAATGGAAAAAATGTCTAAGTATGGAATAGGGAAAGGGAAAGGTAGGCTCGATACACAACACATGTACAATGCAATGGAGATACAACCAACCTGGGGATAAGTATTGAAACAAACGATAGACGACTGGGTTCGTGATGGGGCATTCCAGCAGAAAAATTGTATGTAGCGGAACTCCGGGCACTGTTTGCAATTTGCAGGAGATTCAAAACACAATTTTGAGGTGGTCAATCAAGGAAACGAAAATAAAAAAAATGTCCAAGTATTGAATAGGGAAACGTTGGGCTGGACTTTTTTTCACTAAGGCTCAAATTGTATTTCTCGGGAGTGTTGACCACAGAACATGTAACATGGAAGAGGGCATGATGAAGCATTCCTTCAGACAAATTATATATCATATAATTGCAGGTACTATTTTCTAGTGGTGGGACATTGGAAAAACAACGCTGACCCTGCCAGTCCGACAACCCACAATCGAAAAAATGTCTAAGTATGAAACAGGGAAAGGGAAGGGAAAAATCGATACACAACACATGTACATTTCCATGGAGATATAGCCAACCTAGGGCTAAGTATTGAAATGAATGATGAACAACTAGGCTCATGACAGGGCATTCAAAAAGACAAATTGTATATCGTAGAACTCCGGTCACTATTTGCAAGTTGTAGGATATTCAAAACACAATTTTGAGGCCGTAATTCAGGAACCCACAATCGAAAAAGTGTCCAAGTATTGAATAGGGAAACGTTGGGCCGTACTTGTTTTTGCTAATATATTGAAATTTGTAATGGAATATATTCTTTGCATGTTTCTGGATAAGTTTGGTAGTGATGGTTAGACCTCGAGACTTTTGGATATTAATGACAATATTTATGGTTGTTGCATGATAGAGCTTTAGTATTAAACCTTTGGTGTTGCATATTTTGAAAGAAGTACAAGGATGGTCGGAACAGGAAATGATGTCTAGGAATTGGATATTTCGTGAACCCGCCAACACGAGGATCCAAAATATGGTGACAATGTCTCCCCAGAAGATGTGAGGCCTCGAGGGTCAAATTTTTTTGGTCACAATATTTTAATGCATAATCTGTAACACACAAGAGGGGACGATGTCAGAGTCCGACAATCAATTTGTATATGGAGGACGTCCATGATCCAGATTATTTTCGGCACGAAATGCAAGCGGAGATATAATAAATAAATGCACAGAGATATCATATATATTCAATAATATAATAGAAATGTATCAGAGATGCAACCATAAACACAGATATACAGTAATACATGATTTCTATTAATGAAAGAAATGTACAGAGACTGTAAAAATACAGAGTGAAAGACTCGCTAGAATGGTGGCAGCTTATCTCTGAGAAGAGATGTGACGGCTACTCGCATTCGCAAGAAGATGATTACAATGAGGATCTGAAGGTATTTTTACAATAAGAAGGAATGCCCAAAACCCTAGACATCCAAAAACCTAACCCTAGGAGACGAAGCACCAAAAGTCACGTGGGCCCCATTTGGGTAAGTGAGTACATCAACTTTTCGGGGTCGTAACTTTTGCATACGATCTCTGTTTTAGGGTGTGATAGCTCGTTGGAAAGGTATCACTGAGGAGATTAATTTTGGGGGCTCAATTATGCCTTTGGATATCATTGAGAACCTCGATCTTGAAAAACCTTCATTTGGGCCCTCAAAATGGCCCAGAAGTTAAAACTGCTAAAAATAGTAAATTGCCAAAATTGCCAGAAAATTGTTTTGAGCCAACCAGAAAAGGTGGGTGGCCACCAATATCCACCTGGATTAGTTCAGGTGCCAATTTTTTCATACCAGTGTGTTCAGTTGTCACTAGTAAGACCATAATTAATGTATATTAGGAAGGACACGAAGTTAGTGGGGATGGAAGGCAATGACATATACTTTGAAACATTTGTGAGGCTTGTTAGAGTGAAGATTGCAAGTTGGAGGAGTCTGTGGTGGAATCGTAGATCATAGAAGTTTTAAGTGCAATATGTATATCTTGGAACAAGAAGTAGCAGAGTTCGAAAGCGCCAACCTGGCAACCGCGACCATAAAATTGGCTATGTATGGAAAGGAACAACGACCCGACAGTCAATTTATATATGGCGGACGTCTGGGTGCCATTGTTTTGGTACCGGTGTGTTCAATTTTCACTAGAAAGACCATACCTAATGTATATTAGGAAGGGAACAAAGTCAGTGGAGATGAAAGGCAGCGACAAATGTTTTGAAACATTTGGGATGCTTGGTAGAGTGAAGATCGCGAGTTCGAGGAGTCTACGGTGGAATTGTAGATCAAGAAATTTTTGAGTGCAATATGTATATCATGGAAGAAGAAGAAATAGAGTTCGAAAGCGCCAACCCGGCAACCGCGACCATAAAATTGGCTAAGTATGGAAAGGAACAATGGTCGGTTGGATTCTTCATGTGAGGATATTGATGGAGATGAAGATATGTTAGCCCACCAACGCTAGAACCCGTGATCATAGAAATGAGACTAAGTATATAAACAAAAAGTAATAATAGAGGGGACAAAGAAAAGGGAAAATGGGCTAAGTATCTCATAGTAGAACATCTACTGTTTGTTTATTAATGCCAATCTTTTCGAACTCCTGGTGAGTTATTACTAGTAAAAGCATAAATTGAAAATCATAGTTCTTTGAGTTCAAGATGTATATGATGGAACAGGGGACATAAGTGATAGATACTGCAAACCAGGGACCTGATGGTCAGATAATGGGCTAAGTACTGAAAGGGACCGAGGTCGGTCAGCCTCATGGTTTGTAGATATAGATAAAGATAAGAATCCTTATATATTTTGAAACAATTGTGACACTTGGTAGAATGAAGATCGCGAGTTCGAGGAGTCTACGGTGGAATTGTAGATCATGAAAGTTTTGAGTGCAATATGTATATCGCATAACAAGGAGCAACAGAGTTCCAAAGCACCAACCTGGCAACTGTGACCATAAAATCGGATAAGTATGGAAAGGAACAACGGCTGGTTAGATTTGTCATGTGAGGATATTGATGGATATGAATATATATCATCCCGCCAACGCTGGAACCCGTGATCATAGAAAGGATACTAAGTATATATGCATAAATTGATAATAAAGGGGAAGAAGAAAAGGGAAAAAGGGATAAGTATCTCACAGTAGAACATCCACTATTCGTTTATTAATGCCAATCTTTTCGAACCCTTGATGATTTATTACTAGTAAAAGAAAAAATTGCAAATCACAGTTCTTTGAGTGCAATATGTATATGAAGGAATAGGGGACAGAAGTGTTGGATACCGCAAACCCGAGACCTGGTGGTCAGATAATTGGCTAAGTAATGAAAGGGACTGAGGTCACTCAGGCTTATGGTGTGTAGATATAGATAAATATAAGCATCTGCCAATCTACGAATCTAGGAATGGTTTGCAAATTACATTCAAATCCATAAGCATTAGAAAGAAAAAAAAACAACAGACGGTTGGGCTCGTGACGGGGCATTCCAACGGATAAATTGTATATCGTGGAACTCCGGGCACTATTTGCAAGTCGCAGAAGATTTGAAACACAATTATGAGGCTGTCAATCCGAGAACCCACAATCGAAAAAGTGTCCAAGTATGAAATAGGGAAACGCTAACCCGGACTTGTTTTCGCTAACATATTGAAATTTGTAATAGCTTTACCATTACCTGGGAAGATCTTTGCATGTTCTCGGACAATTTCTGTAGGGATGGTTAGTCCTCGAGACTTGTTCTTATTAATGACGATGTTTATGGTTTTTGCATGATGGAGTTTTAGTAATAATCATTTGTTGTTTCATATTTGGAAAGAAGTATGATGATGGGAGAAACACGAGACAATGACCAGTAATTGGAGACTTCGTGAACTTGCCAATGCGTTTGTATATGGAAGAGGTGCAAGTGCTAATTGTTTCATACCATTGTGTTTAGTTGTCACAAGTAAGACCATAATTAATGTATATTAGGAAGGACGTGAAGTAATTTGACACATCTTGCGATTTCGAGGAGTCCACAGTGGAATTGTAGATCATCAAACTTTTGAGTGCAAGGTGTATATCACAGAGCAAGAAGCAACAGAGTTTGAAAGTACCAACCCAGCAACCGCGGCCATAAAATTGGCCAAGTATGGAAATGAACAACGACCAATCGAATTCGTCATGTGAGGATATAAATGAAGATGAGTATATGTCATCCCGAAAAACCCTGAAGGCCGCGATCTTAGAAATGTGACTAAGTATATAACCAAAAAACAATAATAGATGGGAAGAATAAAAGGGGAAAAGGGATAAGTATCTCACAGAAGAAAATCTACTGTTCGTTTATTAATGCCAATCTTTTCAAATGCCTGCTGAATTTTCACTAGTAAAATCATAAATTGTACATCATGGAAGTTCTTTGGCTACAATATGCATATGACGAAACAGGGGACATAAGTGTTGGATACCACAAACCCGAGACCCGGTGGTCAGATAATTGGCTAAGTACTGGCCAAGAGAGTTTTTATATTTATTCCAATAGTATTCATATTAATATATATTAGTAGATTATTTGTGGTTCAAATGTAAATCATCTTCCAATTTGCAGGATGCTATTCGGTTTGCAAATTTTGTTGAAACCAATAATCAATAGAAATA
>ML794719.1:164834-235403 GCA_009831015.1 Picea engelmannii | reverse complement strand
ATATATATATATATATATATATATATATATATATATATGCCGCAACAATTTTGTATATGCACATATATTATCAAATAGAAGAAGCTGTAATATATGGAAATCATTGAATAGGAACATGATGCCAACACTTGAGTTGCCTTGTAATAGTCATTAATTCATTCTATTTATGGGACCCAAAAGAATGAAAGCAGGATGGGTCCTTCCATTTCTTTATTTAAGTATATGATAGGTGCCACATAAGTATGGCCCATGGAAAATTATTCTTCCATGTAAAATGTAAGGAACGAACATAGTAACATTTATTTATATTGAAGTGTTGGACAATAGAAACAAAAGCTTGGTGTCCATGTTTAACGACAGACACAAAAAAAAGGTACAAAATAAAATAAAAAGCAATACCAGAGATTGGAAAACACCATAAAAAAACCCACAAATATTGTATATTCAAATAAGCTGGGTTACAAAATACAATTGATATTATTTGTTACAATGATTGCAATTTGGCCTACTGCCAAACCAAAAAAAAAAACTATGTACAATAATGGATCTCGTGGACAGTATTTTATAGATTTCAAATTTACGATGAAATGCTTCATTCGTAAAAAACAACGAGTTGAATATCAATTTGGGGCCATGGACTTCATCGTTGCTTCCAACTAGATCTATCCCAGCTTTTTGAATAGCTTGTCTCTTTTATATATGGCCTGCCTGCATTGAGTGGTTATTGAACATTCCATACTTTGCTAAGTGTTAATTTCCCTCTGTCATCGAAATCTTGGGGTTTAAGGTGATTTGTAATGTTCCTGATCATTTACATCAGAGACAACTTAGAAATGAAATTTAGGGCCAATCCAAAGATGAGGGGGTGGTTTTATATGTCATCAACTTTGGCGGCAACAAATCCTTCTAGGCAACAAAAGCTGAGACAAAAAAGAAATTTAGGTATGTTTTTTACTGCTATTCTCCCTGCATTTGATCATTTGTTTGGTTGAAAAGCCTGCCTGAAGATTTGTATGTTGAACTTCTTTGTTTTATTACTGTAAATTGGAAGGGGCACCCAAGGAAGCTGCAAAATGTATCTCTGTTGAAGTACATAACTTCTTCCAACAACAAAAATCTGGCAAGTGTATCAAATGCTGCAGATCACATCATAATATATTGCTCGTCGTAGGGTGGCAGACATGGCGGCCCAAAACAAATGGTCTGGAATGTTTGGAAGTGACGCCAAACATTACTCCATGCTCGAATACACCTATAAGAAACATATAAAATTGGATACCCATGAACGCAAAAAACTGTATGCACATTTGAATCAACATTCTAAAATTACAGAACGTTTGATGCCAAAGTTATAACAGAATTGACAGACATGCAGTTTCTATGTCAAAGAGTGATAAGAGACCTATGGATGCAGTAACAGACTCGACATACAATCCACTTTCGATCACTATTGATACTAATGTCAAGTGTAAGAAGTCGTGATCCCAGGTTCCAGGTAGTTTGACCTTCAAGCATCCACATTGGCGGTGACCCCATGCTCCAGATAACTTTGGCTTTGGAATTTGGAATTGGCACTGGCAATGGGAATAATGTTATTGACATTAGGTTTAAACAATAGGAATATTGACATTAGGTGTAAACAACAGGAAGATTGAAACAACTCTAGGATACACCAGTACATTAAGGTCTCGTCTAAAGAAAGAAATAAAATCATTACATGAAGGTGGTAGTAAAAGGTGATTTTCAGAAACCAAAGCATTACCTGAACACACCAAACTTCTTGCAGAAGGTGGTAGTATAAATTAATCCTCATAAAGTGTTACAAAATCCATATTCCAGAACTCCTTCCCATTAACTTTTTCTGTGAAGTTCATTTCCACACCCATAAGTAGCTCAACAGACTTTGAAATAGAAACTTTTGTAATTTTAGGATGTTGTTTTAACCACCCATACAGTTTCCCATACTCATGATGATCCAAATGTATAATTTCCTTCTGATTATATTTTCAAATGAGGTAATAGTTGGCATCGTTTCCGAATATTATAGACCATTTTGCAAGAAATGACAAGCGTGACTCCTATGACAGAAGACAAATTATTGTGTGCTTTACAGAATTTGACACACTTGCCAAATCTGTGTTGTTGGAAGAAACTATATACTTCAACGAAGGAACACTTTGTAGGCGACCTAAAAATACCGTCCAACTCGTAGTAAGAAAACAAATAAAATTAATAAACAAATCTCCAGGAAGGCTTTTCAACCAACCAAAGCATCGAACACAGGGAGAACACTAATTAGAAGATACTTGATTTTTTTCCCTGTCTGAGTTTCTGTTGGCCAACAGAGTTTTTTTTAGCTCAAAACTGATGTCACATAAAACCATTCTCTCGTCTTTAAATTGGGCTTCAATGGCATCTCTAAGTTGTCTTGCAAGTCCATGACCAGGAACATTACAACGAAGTCACCTTAAATCCCAACTCTTTGATGATAGAGAGAATTGGGAATAAGTATTTTAATCAACCTTGGAGGATGATAGTATGATCTTCAGTAGATTTTAGTTTAATTCGTCTTAATGGAAGATGCCCTCAATATTTTTGCTTATTGATGCCAATATTTTCGAATATGTGTGTTGAATAGTCACTAATAGCACGTATTAAAATTCCCATATCCAAGCAGATTCTCAAATATGACACCCTGCAACATACGCACAATATTAAAGGGAGACATCACATCAATACCTCTATGAATGACATGTTCATGGATGGTAGTGTGGTAGTACACGATTGCACTGTTACTATGATGATGCCTTTAAAAAGCTAAAATAGCCAACATTGTTTGCAAATTCAAAATGCATGCAAAATAAATTATAGGATCCAACAATATTCACTTGTTTATGCATTTTAATGGGAGATGTCCTCAAGCTTTCCGCTTATTAAAGACAATATTTTTGAATCCATGAACGCATGAACCCACGAAAATTTGAAGAATCGACTAAGTTTGGAAAGGTAGGTTAGACAGACGGAGTCATTGTAGGTAGAGGCAGGGTTGCGAGTTCGAGGAGTATGGGGTCAAATTGTAGAGCATTGAATTTTTGGGTGCAAGATGTATACCCTGATCACGGGTCACCAGAGTTTGATAACACCTATCTGCGAACTACGTTCATAAAATTGGCTAATTATGCAAATGAACGATGGTCGACTAGACTCACGATGTGAATATATAAATGGATATGACGATTTTCTAGTTCTCCATATCGGGAACCCGCGAGCATAGAAACGTGAGAAAGTATAGAACCAGAAGTGCATAATAGAGGGTAAGAACAAAAGGGAAAAACGGTCAAGTTTATAATAAATTGGATAAATATGCAAATGAATGCTGGTTTGTTGGACTCGTGATGTGAAGATGTAGATGAAGATGAAAAATTTTCAATTGGACACTCCAGAAACCCATGACCACATGAACATGGCAAATTATAGAACCAAAAATGCATAATAGACGGGAAGAACAAAAGGAAAAAACAGGAAAGCTTACAAGAGGAAAAAGAAAGGGAGAGAAGAACTTTATCGCTCATACACCAACATCTACTCTCATAAATATGAACCCATAGAAATACATTAACAATGGGGAAAACACTATCAGCTATGAAATATAGTTGGAACCCGACAAACTCTGGTTCAGGCCATAAGAGATGTAATTTACATCCATCTTAATAGTATTTTCTGGGCAGCCAACTGTGAAACCATGTAACAAAAGATGCAACTGTAGATGCAACACCACAAAATTTCAAAGTTTAGGCAAACAAGAGCAACCAGAAAATAACAACCCAGTTAAGAAGCACCAAAAGGCCCAACTGTAGCCACAAGACCTTAACATTGTGCAAGCACCAACCAATCGACCAGGAAATTCACTGCACACAAGATTGTATCAAAAAAATTGGAGGAAAACGTATTGTAACACATCCGTTAACCAAATATTTCAGGTTGTCATACCTGACAGGTCAAATTCAAAGCTGGCAGGACTGTCCAAAGGCCCGCCCCTGTGCAAGCAACTAAGAAAAGTGCGGTTTTCTCGGTTGGTATTTTTCAATATTGGGACCCATGAAATTCCTCTTGCAGTCCATATTTGTATGTGATTACCACGACCATAGAAGTGTGACTATAATGCTGTGTTCATCTCATCCCTGATCACTAATGTTCGACCCAAAACGTACCTCCATCAGAGCCACAACGACGTATGGGAAAAGGGAATCATATTTTCTTTTCACATACAAAGATGCTCTGCAAAAGGATTTCAACCCAGGCATCCCCAACAATCAAATTTCCCACCTGCAAACTACAGATAGAAATCAAAGCTAATCACAACACCCAAACCCACCTGTCAACATAGAATGACAGATGGCTACTGTTGGACATAGAACCTACCTCCATCATAGTTACAGTGACGCATCACAAAAGGAAATCACATTTTCTCTTCACATACAAAGATGTTATTCAAGATGATTTCGACTCAGGCATCCCCAGTACTCAAATTTCCCACCTACAAACTACAAATAGCAAGCGAAGCTAAAAATGACACCGAAACCCACCCGTTAATGGGGAACGACAAAAGTGTAGTTCCAATCGTGGTTGCAGAACCCCAAGTGTGAAAACTGCAACAAGACCAATAGGAAAACAATAACAACAACACCGAGCAAATAAGAAATCAGTGAACATGCAAGAAACAAGCATGAACCAGCCAACCAACAATTCCACTGAAGAACAATATTTCCGACATTGACTGCAGAGAACATTGTATATAAAAATAACACAAGAAAATGTATTGTAATAGGCCTGTTAAGTAAACATTTAAGTCCGTCACGCTGTTTAGGTAAATATTTAAGTCTGTTAGAACTGCTCTGTAAACATTTAAGAAAGAATGCACTGTGGCAGATCTCTTACGTGCAAAAAAACATTTATTTTATTATTTTATAACAACAATAAAAAAATATTAGTAACAATAGCTCGAACAATAGAGCCTATGCAAAGAAAAAATATTTATTCAAAGGACAAACTAATATGAGGTCAACTTATAAACACCGACTATCCATCTTCAAAACTTTGGATATCCAAACATTTCAAGAAAAAAACAACAACTCAAAAATACCGTATATGATCAATTTTTTTTGGATATGGTAACATATCAAACATTGGGAATAATGAAGCTGACAATAAGACCTCCAATATGATATCCAATCACATCACAAAAGATACAACATTTTGTATTATATTAAAATCATTGTTTTTAGTTTCGTAGTTCCAACAATAGATATTATGAAAATATTTCTGGTCAAACGACAAACTAATATGAAGCCAATGAATTATCGATCACTATAGTCCCTCTATGCCTATTTTAGGGACTAATAACTTTTAGTGCACTATGTCGTATGCTTGCTAGTCCTGTGCTTGAAACAAGTGATCACTCACTAGTTCCCCTTTAAAAAATCACGAGTGCAATCAAAATGGCATAAAAATGATTAATTTCTCAGAAAATCCACCTCCATTAGTAGATATTTTGGATGCCTACCACTTGGCTATCCCTGATCTCCCTCCCCAACTGAATTAACTTCCTCCTTATCACATAAAAATTAGGAAAATGGTTGGATCATAGGACCAAGAAACCTCTATGTGAAAGTAACCCTATATACTAGAGAAATTTTTGTGCAAACCCTTATTGCCCTGTTTTGCAATTCATTCCCTTTTCTTAACCCTATGGTCTAATGTATAATCCCTTCTTCACTGTTGGCACTGGGGAAAACCCAGGGTTGAATGCTACAACAACGTACCAAAAAAACCCTAACTATCGACCCTTTCAACAACACTTGCGAATCAGATGAAGTCTCACCCGAGGTAGAGACAAGGGTGGTTGCGAGACTCAGGTGTCTGCAACCTTCGCTGGTACACATATCTATGATTATGATACTTAATAGAGCACTTAGCACCGTCAAATCCTCAATATGTAATCAACACCTACTTCATTGATAAAACAGAGCTTCGCAGTATTCACATTGATCTAATGTAGTTAAGTACTTAGCACAAACAAACAGGTCAGATCTAGCAGAAGAAAGCACTAAGCACATTCATAGAAGTCAGATCTAACATTCTTACACATCATTAGCACAAAGCATGAACAAATTTATCTATCTCTATCAAAGCACTTAGCAAGAGAGTCATAAACACATTAAGACAAGCACAAAGCATAACAACACATTATTTATGTGGTTCACCCCCACCCTGGGGTTACATCCACCAACTCTTCTTCTTTATTGTCTCCAGTCAATCGGTTACAAGAACAAAGCCTCAAAAACCTTACTCCGCACAGGACAAAAGATCTACATAGCTCGCTAGATCCTTCTTCCTTGCGTTACAACACTAAGCCTTCCACAATTTGCTACAAGGACCTGCACTTAGCTTTGCAAGTCTCTTACAGTCATGCACAAATCACTTACATACTCTACTTGCACTTAGCATACATTCAAATTACACAGATGCACCACACTTCTATCTAGCCTAAGTGTCTATTTATATATTACAAAATAGGCCTAAACATGGGTAAACCTATGGGCTGACATCCCATTCCCTTTACATATTCCCACATCCCAAAAAGGACCCAAAAAGGGGTCGAGATCTTGCGATCTTTGCTTCATCTTGCGCTCCTCCTTCAACAGGCTGTCGAAGTCCAAAAACATGTCAAACTTGAACATATATCAAAAAAACCTATTCAAGGGCCAACATGCCGCCAACACTCACCTGTGACTTGCTCTGAGTCACTCTGATGTAGGAAGTTCTGCTTCGAATGCTTTGATCTTGGCTCGAACTGCTTCGACTTGTTGTTGTGCTACACGCTCTTTTTAAGAAAATTCTTGAATGAATGCATCATTCACTGGTCCTTCCAGGCGTTGTTCTGCCACGGTGCTAACCTGCTCTAGTTCTTCTCCCTAGCCTTCTACCTTTGTAAACAACTGATAGGCCTTATCTTGTACCAATTGGAGTTTCTGAGTTATCTCCATAACTCTGCTATGGATATTATGGATTTGTTGCTGGGTGGTTCGCTGCTCTTGAGATATCTTCATTCTTTCCACAACTAATAGAGACTTCAGCTGTGCCTGTAGTGTTTCTACGTGCTGCTTCACTTCCTGGAGCTGCGACTCCAGTGCCTGTAACTCTGGGTTCTCGGTAAGTTTCTCATACATTTGAGAACTGCGATCAACAAATTTCTTGCATTCTAAGGTAAGGGCCTTCAGTCTGTCAACTGCACTATGGGCAGTGGCTTCTCACTGGTCCTTTACATCCTGTGGAGTCTTGGGCAAAATGCGTAGTTCTAAATCTTCAATGCGCTATTGTAGCTACTGGATCACTTCTTCAAGTGGAACTACTTGCTTCGTGACTTGATCCTCTACCTTTACTTATACGATAGTCACAAAGAAAAGTGCTTTGTTGACCATTTCTTTTACTTCAAGTTTCTCTATGAGAAACTGTTCCTTGTCTTTCTGTAGTTGGGATTTTTCTTCGTCGAACTTTTCGTGGAGAGCAAGATTCTCCCATTCTGAAGTATTGCATTGCTCTAGAAGGACTCCTTTTACTTGTATCAAAGCCTGGGTGGCTTGCACTTTTTCTTCTTGTGCTCGTCGAAGGCGAGCTTCGACTATATCAACTATTTGATGGAGTTGAGCTAGCTCATATCCTAGTTTTGGTGTTCCTAATGGTAGAGGCACAATGGAGACTACGTGACTGGACTGTAGTTCTTGTTGTAATACTTGGAGCTCAATATCGATTCTATTGTATATCAATTCCTGCTTAGCCTCTTGTTTCTTTGTTATCTCCAACGAAGCATAATTTAGGGCCACTATAATGAAATCGAAGTCATTTGAAGTGAGGATAGTCTTCATTTTGGTCATAGAATCTTTTGATTTATTTTGGGAGGAAGGCTTCAGGGGGGAAACCTTCCTTTTCTTCGAGGGGTCCTCCTCATCTCTAGGCGGTGTAACCTCACCTTTCTTTTGTTCAACTTCTGCACCATATATCTCTCCCCCATCACCTCCTTTCTTTGGTGAGATGGAAGAAGTCTTCATGGATGCACTGTCTAAATCCTGAACCTCTTTAGTTTTCTTCGTCTTGCTAGGTCTGGGTGTATCCTGCACAGTTTCTGGACTTTCTATATCAGATATCTCCGCAAGGTCTACTGGAATGAGGAGGTTCGTCAACCAGTCCTTGGTGATATCCTCCAAGTCCTCCTTCATTAGCTTGTAATAGGACTGAAGGTGTTTCTTGTGCTCGTCAATGCGTGTTGTGATGTAAATGAAATGGCGGTCCACGTTGAATTTCATCAAAGGCTGGAACCTATGTAAAATGTTCATAGTTATGAGAGGCGCGAACTATATGGCTACCTTCAACTGGTTGTAGTATGCATGAAATACAACATTGGACTGCCACTGTTTATTCATGTCGCTTAAATACCATAGTGTGTTGAACTTCACAGCCAATGGTTCAAAGGGCTCGATGTCCGAGAAGGTCGCACCTTCCGGCATCTCCTAGGCAATGAAAACGATTAGGATCAATAACCAGCTGAAGTGAAATTCATACCCTTGATCCTGGGCTTCTCTGCAATCAAGTTCTAATTGGTTCACCAGGTACTTCACCCAATTCATTTGTAGGTACTCTGCGCACTTCCCTGTAAGGTTTACTACAAAACCAATCACTTGGGTGGGTTAGTTCTTACGTACTAAATTTCCTGCGATCAATTGATAGGTGAGGCACACTATGAAACTTTGGATAGAAGATACCTTGTAGCCTCGTGTTCCCTTCTCGACATCACCGTAGGTGTCCTTGATCCTTTGATCTAGAGCATGAAACATTTTTTTTCTGGGATAGAAATCCTATGGGTCAGGGCCTTGCTTACTTATCCATGTGATCTGATTTATCAACGTTAGATCCACTTTTATGGACGGTTTAACCATAGATAACCTCCATGGTAACAAGACAACAATAATTTGACACATGCATTCACCTCCTGGTGTCGTCCGAAGTGCAGAATATTCATAATGTTCAACAGGGTGGAATTTGCGAGGTTATGGGTCCATGACTGAGGGACGATCTTCAAATTCTTTCCCTTTGTTCTGGTCAGGTACTTATGCGGGGCGAGCATGTTGTAAACTTTTGGGTCACCGAGGTTGAAGATCCTAAACTTCAACGCTGCAATATTTTCTTGGTCTACGTGAACTGTGTGTATCTCCTTTGGGAGGTACGCAGTGACCAAGGAATACTCAAAATCTCTAGGTATGCTATTGCAGTTTAGAACACCGCTCAAAGGGGGTATATAAGTAGGTAATATGCTCAGAATCAACTTATCATTCACGATATCATCCCTGTGCTTAGTTCGCTTCTCATCTGATGGCTGAGATGGTTCAGCTTGAGCAGTTGACAGAGAGGCTAGAAGTCCTCTCATGGATGATTCTTGTACACCTATGGATAATACTCTCTCTGACATGACTCTTTCAGTCATCAGGTCGATCAAAACTTCCTCAACAACTCTTTCTGCAACACTCAACTCGTCCGACATACATGCTCGGGGTTAACAATATAAGGTTTGGGGGGGGGGTAGCTTAGACATAGTAATGATAGAGAGAGTAGAAGCACGATGATCGTGGTATAAACTTACCGTAGTTTTTGGGCTCAAATTCTCAATTGGCAAAAGTGTTCTCGATGCGTGGCACGATGGGATAAATAGGTAACTCGACAACGGGTTGCTTGCAATGGGTATGAGGTCTTCATTAACTCGGTTATGTCCGTTATGGTGCTGTATCAATGGTTGGATGGCGAGTTGGATGGCCATAAATGGTTTTCTATCCATTCAAATCATTGATCTAACGGTTATAATGTTCCCCAATGACTATATTTCTTCACCATGGAGAAGTTCCATGTGTTGCTATTCTGATATCCCGACGAAGCTCCAATTTTGCAAATTTTCCTTCTATGAGGTTCCCTCTGGGACTTTTTGTAAATTTTCAATCTTATCCCTCTTCTTACTTATCTTTTTAGCCTTCTTTCCAGTGAGCTTCGTCTCAGTATGCCTTTTTCCATTCTGATTTTTATCTTCTCTTAACATAGTTACTTCGCGCTGTTGAAATTCTTTCCTAGGATTTAGGGGTAGTACCTCTTATTTGTTTGGGATAAGTACTTTGGTCTTCTATTGGTCTTCTAATGTTCTTACACCTTAGACATATGGGTCTCTAGTGTTAAATAACTCCGATCTATTCTCCTGTTCTGCAATCAAGTGTGCGATCCTTCTAGTCATGAATTCTTTTAACTCCTTCTTCTGTTGTTCTAACATTGCTTTTTTTTTTTTTTTTTCTAGCATGGTATCTTTCAATCCAAGGGATGGCTAGTAACATGGTAAACAGGGTGTTGTCTTCAATAAATTTAATAATCTCAAAATCTTCTTCTGTCGAAGTTCCATTGGCATTCATAGGTATCTGAGTGATCTTCCCACATAGGTTTACCAATTTTCCTATGAATAATCCTATTCCTCCTAATGAAGGAATCATAGCAGGATTCCCTATAGTTTTCCAAGTTCTTTCTGTCATGATATTTACCTGTGTTTCCTCATCCAGAACACAGTCAATGTCGAAGTCTCCTATTCTTGCTTCGATGCATTCTTTTTCTTTGAATATCCCTGGTAAGCTGATATGTCAATGGTCATTCAGGGTTTCTTTCATCTGTAACAATACTTTCTCTGATTCTTTCTGGGATTCTACCATTTCTGGATCTGCCTTAGGGTTTTCTTGGTTCAGATTCATTCTTTCAACTTTAGCAATCATTCTAGAGAAATCCAACACTTCATGGTCCATAGCTTTGCAACAAAGGCAGCTAGGTCTTCTTCCAGGGAATTCCTTAGCAATATGTCCTGGTCTTCTATAGCTGTAACAAAGGCTTAATCCTCTCTTTCTTTTAAATGATCCCCAACTTCTCCTATACTGCGCGCTAGGAGCATAGGAGCTAACCTGCAAAAAATTCTCTCTAGGATCCTGCATCCATTTGTTAGTCCAAACATTCTTTCTATGCATAGGTATACCATATCTTTCACTATTCTTGTCAGATCTATTAATATAAAATCTGCCTTCATCTATCAATACCCTATTTTTCAAACTAGGTCAGACTCTATTAAACATACCTAGATCCATACTCTAGAAATTTTTTTTTCCACTTATCTTACTTCTATAGAGCACAAAGCTTCCAGATCTAAATTTTTTCACTATTATTACCTTTATCAGAGCATAGAGCTTGTAGATCTTACCTCTTTTAATAAGAAATTCTCACTTTTACCTTTCTTAGAGCACAAAGCTTTCAGATCTTGCTTTTGTCCTTCAAATCCAACTTCTTTTCTTCAGATCGGGCTTCTTTATTTTAGCACAGAGATTTATAAATCAAGTAGAATACTATGCACTAGAGCGACAGATCTATGCATAGAGCTTTCACAACTTCATGACAAATCTTTTCATAAAGCTCCTTCTTTCTCAGTTCCTAGCAATCACAGTTTCAAGTCCCGACAACAAAACCATTTGTTGGCACAGGGGCAGACTCAGGGTTCAACGCTACAACAACACACCAACAAAACTCTAACTACCGACCCTTTTGGTATCACCTGCAAAGTAGATGAAGTCTCACCCGAGGTAGAGGCAGGGGTGGTTGTGAGACTTAGGTGTCTGCAACTTTAGCTGGGACACAAATTTGTGATTATGATACTTAATAGAGAATTTAGCACCACTAGATCCTCAATATGCAATCAATAACTACTTCCCTAATAAAAAAGAGCTTCGCAATATTCAAACTGATCTAATGTAGTTAAGTACTTATCATAAACAGACAGATCAGATCTAGCAAAAGCAAGGACTAAGCACATTCATAGAAGTCAGATCTAACATTCTTACACATCATTAGCACAAAGCATGAACAGATTTATCTATCTCTATCAAAGCACTTTGAAAGAGAGTCATAAACACAATAAGACAAGTACAAAGCATAACAACACAATATTTACGTGGTTCACCCCCACCTTGGGGCTACAACCACCAACTCTTCTTGTTTATTGTATTCAGTCAATCGGTTACAAGCACAGAGCCTCAAAAACCTTACTCTGCACATGCCATAAGATCTGCACAGCTTGCTAGATCCTTCTTCCTTGCATTACAATACTAAGCCTTCCACAATATGCTACAAGGACCTGCACTTAGCTCTACAAGTCTCTTACAATCATTCACAAAGAATTTACAGACTCTACTTGCACTTAGCATACATTCACATCACATAGATGCACCAAACTTCTATCTAGCCTAAGCGTCTATTTATATATTGCAAAATAGGCCTAAACATGGGCAAACCCATAGGCCAACATCCCATTCCTGTTACATATTCCCACATCCCAAAAAGGACCCAAAAAGGGGCCGAGATCCCATGATCTTTGCTTCGTCTTGCGCTCCTCCTTTGATAGGATTTCGAAGTCCAAAAACAGGTCAAACTTGACCAGATATAAAAAAAACCTAGTCAAGGGCCAACATTCACTAAGGTTCAAGTCCACCCCAAACTTTCCTTATTCTTATAACATTTCTAACTATCAAGGATGAAGATTGATTTAATACATGTCGAGGGTTGAAGGATCTCAATCTTGGGTAAAGGAGTTACTAGTTGCAAATATTAAGTATCTCTAAATTTGTTGTAATTCTTGCATTGAAATAATATATCTCTCCTCTTCCTTGCCTCCCGCTTCCACCCCCAATTTAATGTCAATGTTAATCTTGATTATATTTTTGAATTGTGGTTGATCTTTATATAGTTAGTTATGCATATGAATTTTGAATTGAATTATTTTGATTCCAAAAGAATTTGGGAAAAGTTTTGGTGTTTCTATGTGTGTAGTTTTTGCAATAGATTCATGTTGAATATTGATGTGATCCAATGTGTGTAGAAAGGAGAAAAATATCGTTTAAGTCTGTAAATTATCTTCCTACAATTGCATTTCACTTTCATTGTTCAATTTCATTATTCAGGAAAGTTTGAGAATCTATTCTAGTTACTCTATATACCAATGAGGACGCAACCCACTCATTGTGTATCTCTACTTTGTGCATGGGATAAATCTCTTTAGAAAAGATCAGAACCCTAGAGAGAGAAAACAACCCAAGAATAAGTGTAGTAGAGAGAAAAAATCTAACACTAGAGAGAGTGCAATATTTGATAGGTATCATTAGACAATTCACTTTATTAGAATAATGAATGTGTTAGTATTGGGTTAGTTTTTTTTTGGAATTGCGCAATCAGGGACATTGCTTCCTTGAAATTTGTTTTTATCAAGAGGAGAAACCACTTAGGGCCTGGTAAATGGAAAATTTTTCCTTAACAATGAGTATTTTGAAGTGAAAAGGGCCTTAAAATGAGTAAACAAGGTTTAATTTTTCAAAAGGAGCTTAATGTAGGCCACTAGGAGCTTAAAATGCATGTAAATGAGGTCACACGCCAAGTAGAGAGATTATATTAGTGACCAGGGGCTGCGATCGAGGGATAAGGGTCAATATTTCAATTCACGTCATCAAGGGAATGAGATCAATGGCCCAGATCTAAGCACATATCATTCCTGAAGATCAATGGTGCATAACGCACATCGCATCCCCAAATTGTCTGACCTTTAATGAAATTTGGGCATGCGAGGAGTGGTTTTGAGATGTGATACATGGCCTTTGTTTATTTGTTTCACATCCCTTGTGACTAAATGGAAACCACTCATTTGGCCATGCAATACCACCTGTGGTATCGTGGCAACCACACTGCCATATGTTTACTCAACTCCTTGTGGGATAATGATGTGGACCAATCATCAATGCTCGAGCTCCCACCTAGACATGACGTGGTCAGACACACAATAAAATGTCAATGCACAATCATATTATTCCATGAAGCACCTAGAGGTGACTATTGATGACTAGGAGACACATGGCCAAATCATATGTTGTTTAGTTGGACAAAGATGCCACCTAAGAAACCACATGGACCAATCATTACTTGCCACATGTCCATTGTACATTAAGGACATCATCCAAATTTTCACGCACTTTGTAAATCTTATGGTTATTTCCAATATAAAAGTGATGCATGTTGCCAAAACATACAAACAATTTAAAAGGGTTTTGGCACATGATTAAGGTAATTTCAATATTACCAAGTCATAAACCCGAGCTAAAACTCTACATATTTGTAGCAACCTACACATGGTTCATACAAGCTTTCCATACATGTAATTCAATTGTCCTTGGTCTTATCCTATTTCTAATTGAGCAGTTATTTTCATTAAAACCTCAAAATGAAGTCTAAGCCAAGTCCTAGAAAGGTCTCGAAGGCATCAAAGAAATCCTGTCCTCAAGATCACCTGGAAGATCGACATGGGGATGTATTTGACCCTGCCTTGTCTTATCCAAACATGTATCGATTAATCAAAATGGCCCAGAAAGATGGCAGTGATTTAAAATATTATATATTTTTGTGGGAGTTGAACATAACCCGGTTTGTAATACCCCATACCTATCATTTCCCATATATGGTTGAATGGTGTGCCTTAAATCATGACATCCAAAAGGAACATATTACTAATGTTAATGGTATGGGGGTGGTCTTCTCAATTTATAAGGAATCAATTTCTTGGATACTTCCTTTTTATGACCCTACTGCTAAAGAAGCCCTAGATGAGGACCAACTTCTTGTTAAGTATCAATGTTTTCCCCAATTAGAAAAAGAAAAATACTTGGTAAACTGTTATCTACCGATAACCCACTACCATATGGCCCCCCTCCATACCCATCATCTATTTTCTCATGCATAACTAGACAAGCTATTGCTATGACATGTCATATTTTGGGTTATGAGCATGATCTTATTGTGAATGACACTATATTGGGTCTATTCTCAATTTTCTATTTTATAGAGTCGGTCACCTTTGTTAAATACTATTACACTGAGTATCTGGCATGGGCCATTAACTAACAATTTCTATCCTATCCTATTGCTAAATCCTTCAGATAGCATTCCTATTTGGTACATTTGATACTCTTCAATAATGTCGCAACCTTTGAGAATCTAGGAATGCAAGTAATTGATAACACCTCTAGTTTGAAGCATGTGGTTGAATGGATTGAAGAGATAAGAATGAAGGAGCTTAATCAAGTTTTCTCTCTCTTTGTTAATAAGTACATGAGTGTTGTGTGTAGTCTTATTCATTCAATGCAACCTCCTAGAATGTTTAGTGATCTCAAGAAAATGCTCTAGTTAACTAAGGAAACCAATACATGAGACATGTACTTATCTGACACATACACCTTAATTAGGGTTTATGGTTTTTAGAGATAACAATATAAGTTTCCAATGTTCCTGACTCCAAGGATTTTTTCCCTAGAGTATATCATACATTTATTCCATGGATGGTATCAAATCATCTTCATTTTACACAACATAAGAAGTCAATCAAATTCAAGCACCCCAAATGAATTAGGTCCTTTCCAAGTTAAGATAAGAATTTCACTTAGCTTTGTTGAAGACATGCTACAAAAGTTTGACTTTGAGAAAGAAAGTAGTTGGTTTTATGATCCACAAGGAATCATTGTAGCTAGGAAGCTCGCATACAAGCATCAACCTAATCCTATAATAGAAATTACTACTAACTTGGATACATGGGAATAAGTGAAGCATATTTTGATGGTACATGTGCATAATTCACCAATAGACAGATCATATTCTACAAGGGCCCCAAATACTTCTCAGAAGAAGAATTTTTTATTGGGAAAAATAGATTTCCTTGACCTGAAATATGAGATGGAAACAAACAAGCACCTAAGCAAGAGGTCTAATAAAGAAGAGGGGCATGCTACAAATGATTCCATCACAAATCTTTTGGATAAAGGAAAGAGTGTGTTACAATTGATTGAGGGATCCAAGGAAGAGGGGTTTTCTTCTGTTGTAAAAGCTCCTCCTCCTCCTTTTATCATACAACAGTATCCATCAACACTATTGTCAGCTGAAGAGACCATTTCTTCTACTTCAGGGGGGTCTTCTGAGACTCAACTCTCATTTTTTAGTTATCATTTTGATATCATGAGAGTTGGTGTAGATGTTAAGAAGGAGTTATGTCCTCCAATCAATTCTCAAACTAAATTACTTTCATCCATGTATTATGAGGAGAATGCACTGAGATTGGTAGTGTTAGAGTCAAATGTGCCTAAGCCTCATATAGCTGAAGACTATAAAGTCACCGAGTTTAAGTTCCCTTTAAAAAATGTTCAACCTAGGGATATGTGTGAGATTCATAGACATACTAGTGAAATGATGTATAGGGGAGTATTTCAGGTCTCTGCAAGTGAGAGAAAGATAATGGAATTGGCTTAGAAGATAGAGAAGCAACTGAAACATGAAAAAACAACTGTAAGAGCCAAGGTGATTCAAATAGAAGACCTAGAAAAGAATATTATGGCCCTGAGTACTAATCCTAAGAATCCTAAAGTGGTGGAATATTTGTTGAGAAAGAAAGATAATGAAATCAAAATACTTAAGAAAAGGATCAACATCCCAGAGTCTTAGCATGTACAAACTCCTGGGTTGTAAGTTAGCTTTGATGAGGATAAAATATACCAATAGCTTTTTTAGAGCCAACAAATTGTGGAGACACTGCAGGGAGAAAATAAGTCTTTAACTGAAAAGTTAGAGAGTGCCTTACAACTATCTAAAGGATCTAAAGTTCCAGTTATACATCTAGATGATGATGAAGGTTTGGCTAAGGTTATTCCATATTTGAGTGTAAAGGAAGTAGAGATTAATTCATTCACAAAGAAGCTAAAATTTAGTTAAGCAAAAGTAACATAATTACAAGAGCATACCAAGAGTAGGGAGGTACTTGTTGAAATTACTAAGACAACTGAGAGGGGGGGTGAATCAGTTGTTATTGTGGTTAAACAATTTTAAGTCTCTTAAACCATTCTTAATCTTTCTTCAAGTGATCATCAATATTATACAACATATGGACAACATAAATAATGAGCATCAGTCACACATAAGATATACACAGAGACATATTTTCACGAGGAAACCCATAAAGGGAGAAAACCTCTTCTTCTTTGAAATGATAGGCAATCTTTTAAGTTCTGTACATCATCTATGTTTGAGAACCAACTCAAAGTGAGGCTACTACCTCTGTTTTAAAAGCTCCAACTTTTTGAGAGCACCAACTCTCTGGTTTCTCTAGCACCGACTAGAAGGAAGCACCAACTCCCTGAGTGTTCCAACACCGACTGGATGGAAGCACCTACTTCCACTTATACCACCACCAACTTGTTTGAGAGAACCAACTCTCTGGTTTTTCTAGCACCCACTAGAAGGAAGCACCAACTCCCTAAGTGTTCCAACACCGACTAGATGGAAGCACCTACTTCCACTTATACAAGAACCAACTTGCATATAGAAAACTCAGTGTTTTCCCAAGCACCACCCTGCCACCCTATTTTCTAGCCACAACTAGATGGAAGCTACAACTCCCAATATTCAAGAACCAACTCGAATATCAGAGGACCAAATTCCTCCCTAGCACCACCCTACCTCCCTTATTATAAATAAATGATTTAATAACCAACAACACAGATAAATCTATTCTTACCACTTCTTCTCTGTTCTATAAATCTGGTCTGCTTCTAATTGTTCTGCAATTCTTCTCTTCCTCTGCCTGTTCTACAATTCTGCTCTACTTCAAGTTGTTTTGCAATTCTTCTCTTCCTCTCTCTATTCTGCAATTCTACTCTACTTCAAGATGTTTTGCAATTATTCTCTTCCTCTATTTGTTCTACAATTTTGCTCTGCTTCAAGTTGTTCTGCAATTATTCTCTTGCTTATGTCTATTCCTCATCTGTTACTCATCTCTGAGTTTTATATCACACTACGCATACTGTCAGTCTCACACTACGCATGCTGTAATTTTCCCTTTCTTACAGTTCAACTCATTTTTCATTCAGAACAACCAACCTTCCACAATCATTACGTCTCCATTTTATCCTATACCACCTATTCAGTTACACCTTGAATCTCCAAGAAAACGCATCAGCAATTGAATCACCAACCGTCCAAGAATCATGATTCAGTTTTGCTAACTGAATCATAACTGATTGATTACCTGTGAGGTGAAACAATAACCCTTTGATCAAGTTTCCAATTAACAAGTACCGTTGGATTAAATCTGTAGTATTTCACGTTTATCTCATATGCCCACTAGCTGTGACCGAGCACTAAACATAATTTGAATTTCATGATTTCACATCTCGGCATTCCTGTGATGAAGGGTCTTGACACTCCAAGTCGCGATTGCTGAAACTCCGAGATGGAGCTTAGAACCACTAGCTTCTTCCCCTCACGTGACCACCGATGGTGACCACAGGCTGCACCAAAAGGCGCTTCGTATTTCGTAAACTTATGAACTTTATCAAGCCTGATCAATGGTCGAGATCTCCAATGTCTGATGGTCCAAATCTCATTGCAATCTCGCATATCACAATTCCTATGATGAAGGATCTCGATACTCCAAGTCATGATCACCGAGACTCTGAGATGGAGCTTAACACCACTAGCTTCTTCCTCCATCTTCCACAGATGTAACCACTGGCTGTGACCACAACCTTATTCGAAAACACATTTCACACTTTCACGTCTCAGGTATTCTGTGATGAGTCCTCTCGACTCTCCATGTCATGAACTCTGAAATAGAGCTTGGCTTCTCTAGCTCTGCTCTCCATCTCTCGACAATGTGACCATGAGATATGACCACTCACCAATCAAACGAGCACTTCGCTGCTTTGAATTTCTAGTCAACGAAACGTTAATCCCTTGCCACATGTCCCTCTTGGATCAACGGTCAAGATCTTATCATGATTTCACAACTTCACGGGCCTTCGTCATGCCTAATCAATGGTCCATGATCTCGATGATTCTACGGTCCAGATATTTTCGTGATCTCGCATATCACGAGTTCCCACACCATGCTCCATTAACTCCTCCAATGTGCAAGTCAGCGAAATTCCAATCGCTTTCCATGTGTCCTATGACTCTAACGGTCAGGATTGTTATCGCGATTTTGCATATCGCGAGTTCGAACCTCTTTCCTTTGGATTTCCCGATCTGCGAAACTCTGAAACGAAACCTTTGTCGTGCTTTGATTGTTTTCCTCCTTCTGAGCTTACACTGTTGATCTTGCCATTATCGCTATGCTACTGATCATGCTGATCTTTTCCATCTGATCGTGCTGATATTCACCATCAATGACAAACACGCATACTCTGCCTCTGTCTAAAAACATGCCAACAATACTCTTACAAAAAATTGTTTCTGAGAAGCAGTAGGTTGAGCGAGAATTAGAGAAGATGAAGTTGATGTTTACTAGTAAGGGCACCAAACATCTAATTTGGGATCTAGTAACATCACTATTTTTTAAGAATTGGGTCTAGTTTAAATCAAGGAAAGAAGAATATGAATTGATCGCTAAAGTTTCTAAAGAAATTAAGATTATAGTCACATAATTATTAGACAAACCAGAGGTGGTTGAGGAGTTAATTAAGTTCCTAAACAACTGTTCTAAAGAGTAGCTCAAGATTTCAGACACACCAGATAGGACCAGTCTGGTAATGGAGGAAAATAATTTTTTGGCTAAAAGGGAACTTATGCAGATCAGAAAGCATAAGGTACATGAGATGAGTCGATAGATATATTTTCTTAAGAATATTTTCAAGGAAGTAATTGGTTTTGGGTTGCCTAGTTTGTGGTATGGTGTTGGAGATCTCTTTTTGGAGAATGATTACTAGAAAATTTTGGACACGAAAGGAATGATGATTCTAGGTTCAATAATATAGATAAGATAAGATAAGATAATTTTATTAATGTCCAACTAATGACCACAAAAGTAGGTCATAGGGATTGTTGATTACAATGATGTCAATATAGTGTGGGAGTACCAAAAGGTCTCCTATAAAAGGAAATAGGAAGAAAGTAAAGTGCAATAAGGTAGAGTAGTAGAAAGTGAGAACTACCTCAAGGCATGAAAAACCCTCAGCCCCGATCTAAAATACCTTCTTGAAAGATGGGGTGCATCGTAGGAGAATATCTAAGGGCAAGAGGAAATAGAATAAAGGAAATAGATCTGTCATGGATCTCCAATCTCAGGATAGCCAACTTTTCTATCATCAAGGAGTATATTTCCGCATTCAAGAGCCTAAAAATTAAAAGTTGACATAACTAAATCTAGTGGCAAGGAAAAGTTGACAATATTGTTTTGAATAGTCTTTCCCTTGCATTCAAAAATTTTGATATCATATTTTACAGCACTCTTTTCTTTCTCAAGGCCCTTTTTTTCCTACTTTTAAGAATGTGTTGTATAACCTTATCCAACATCAAGTCAACTTGAGGAATTTGGGTGAACTACCCCCTAGAGATCAAGCCCATTCTAAGGCTTCATCCTCATGCAAGCACGAGTCTGTAGGGGAAACTCTAAAATCATCAAAGAAGAAGGGGAAACCATACTCTTATTGCCATAAGGAGGGACATTTCTTCAAGAGTTGTCTCTTCCATATTCAAAAGATTGAATAAATTTCTAGGAAACCAACTGGCAACAATGATGTCTTGAAAGACACACATAGTTCTTCTAGCTTTTCACATTTAGTTGTGTACTCTTCTCTATTGTCTTCAACTTCTTCATAGGAATGGATAGTACATTCTAGGGATAGGAAACCTATGACAAAGAAAAACAACCATTTCTATGACTACAATTATCAGAAAAAATGAGAAAAAGTAACTATCGATGATGACACAACTCTCCTAGTTTGTGGTTATGACATTGTTGTGATTGATAATTCTAAGTATGAAGGTGTTCTCCATGTTCCACAAGTTGGAGTGAATTTTCTCTCTATATACCACATCATAAACACCAATTAAAGGTGGAATCTTGGCTAGACAAATGGGTTTTCAAAGATATTGGCGATGAGTTCAAAGTGGTTTCTTCAAGATTTTGTGATGAGTTTGAACCTATGTACAAGTTGGGGAATAATTATTCATCTCCGGCTTCCAACAAGTTCATTGCAATCGTGGCCAATGAAAATGATGACATAAATTTATAGAATTTTCATTTAGTTCACACCAATTATGGATCCTTGAGACACATGAGTTGTCTTTGCTCAAGGGTCTTCCGCAAATAAACCCTCTTAGTGGTGTTTGTGAGGGTTGTGTGATGGTTTAACATCATAGAGAGCCCTTCCAAAGGGAAACCCAAGGCTTGATTCCAAGCCCTTGAATTGATTCACAATGACATTTGTGGCCCCATGGCCACCACTTCTCTTGGGGGAGCCACTTCCTCACCTTTATTAATGATTATTTTTGGTTCCTCTAGATATACACCATTAAATCGAAAGATGAGGTGTTTTCATATTATGAGAATTCATGACTCCTAACTAAGCTCAATGAAAACAAAAGATCAAGTCTCTCTAGACTGATGGGGGAGGCAATTACATTGGTAATACTCTCCAATAGTTTCTCCACTCTCAATGCATTTCTTGGAAACAAATTGTTCCCTATATTCCTCAGTAGAATGGTGTGTTTGAGAGTAAAAATAGGGCTATCATGGACATGTCACCTTGTATGCTTCACTCTAAGAGCATGAAGAAATCTTTTAGGGGAGAGGTAGTTATTTGCATAGTATATATCAATTTTTACACATGTTGGTGCAATTACTAGTATGAATCCTTATGAGAGGTTGCATGGGTAGAATCCCTCTATCTCACATTTCAATATCTTTGGATCAAGTCCATGGGTCCACTATCCTCATCAAAGGAGTGATATTTATCTTATCAATTACATTCCTTATAGGGCTCTAGATGGCTATAGTGACTACAATGACACTTTTAATGGGCATTGTTTTTATGACCCCTCCTCTCACCAAGCGACTAAGCATCATGATGCTATATTTAATGATCCTTTTCCTCGTGGTCTGCGAAGATATCTTCCATCACTCCTTTCCAGTGATGGTTCTCCACGTGTATCCATGGATCATGTCTCTTCTCCTCTTGTTAGGTCACTTGTTGATGATTCCAAACTAGTTGTAGTGGAATTTTCCTCATCACTATATGATGTTGATCCACCTATATGTGCTCCTTTTAGTGATTCATATACAGTTGCAAGACAATTTGTTGGGACCCCATCTTCCTCTAGTCCCTTCTCTCTCCCATATGTATCTTCTAGTCCTCTATCATCATATGAGGTTACTACCACCCCATTTGTGTAGTCTAGATATGCTTCTCCATCGAGTGATGATCAATTCAATGATGATACTTTCCACTTGGACATGTAGTTGCTGGATGACAATGATCCTACTCACTCCTTGTCTTTTCCTAAGTGGGTTGTTGTTATTCTCACCAATGCTACCAATGTTTTTGTCGGTGCTTTCAAAAAACTATCAGAATTTCCTTGAACACATGTCCTTATTTCAACTATCCCTCCTCTTCTTGAAAAATACCAGTTTTCTCCACCAATGACTCTTTGTAGTATGATCAATCCTAATGAAGATCATTAATATTTTTTCCATGAGCCATATGGATTTTGATGAACCCCAACTTAAAATTACAAGGGGGTATTGTGATGATCTATTGCGATGCATATTGTGATGATTTGTGTATGTAATGTCTTCTTTGTGGCCCCTTGTTTAGTTTAAGGGGGTGTCGAATTATTCTATCCTTCACTTGAGGCCCTATGTTGAACTTATATTTGATGTATTTGATGTATTGATGGATTTATTAAGCCTGCATATGGGTAATTAACCCACTTTATTGTATTTTTCTATATTTCACTAGGTTGGCCTAGTCACTTGCTTGGGGCCAATACTCTAAACCCTAAAGGAGGTGTATAAATAAAGCACACCCCTCATTTGTAATTCATTTATTCAAGTTATTATTCAATATAGAGCTAAGGGTAATCTTACTCTAGTGCGCTTCTCTTGTCATGTGCTTGGGTGTAATGTTGCCAACATCGCGTCGACGAAAATATTGTCAAGGTTATGAAAAATAAAATATTGGCAATATCATGGAAAATATTGGAAAATGTCGACAAAATTGAAAAAAAACAAAATATTCTCTTTTTCTGTTTTCATTTTTTTAAGCATTTAAAGAAACAACAACATCAAATAAATGCATTGCCACATAAATAAAAAAAGAGAACTGATAATATAAGATGTATAAGATGTCTAGTAAACTATAATACATCACACATCAAAATTGAATCATTCCCTAACCATTTTTGTCCGGTCATCGAACCAGTTGACCCAAAAAATGTGAACCAGACCAGAATTAGAAAAAAAATGGACCAAAAAACCAGTCAACCAAAAAATTCATAAAATATTCAAATTTTGAGAAAAGAAACATATGTATTCAGGCGCATCCATATGAATCCAAACCATTATACAAAAATATGCAAAGTTTCTCATGTATATAAAAAGGGTGCACACAACCAAAATAACACCGAGTGCAATCCATATCTGAACCAAAATGCATCAACAAAGAGGCTCTAAATGGCCTCTAGAGTCCAAAAAAATCACGCCACAAAAAAAACTACACATCATCAAAATAATTTCCTATATTAATATCCTCATCATCAGTGTCACCCTCTTAGCATTAAAATAAGATACAAAAAGCTTAACATGCCTAATAAATTATTTTACTTGAGTGAAGGGTACATTTTTACAAGGGTCATGACAAAAACATTTAACACTAAAGCCACCAACATCAAGGTGTTGATGTTTGGGAAGGATCAGAAAGACATTCTACTAGATTAATAGTTAATAATATGATTATTAATTATTAAACAATATTATTAATGTAATAATATATTTATAATATAAAGTATAAATATATATAATAAAGTATAAATATAAAGTATATTTATATTATATGTATAATATAATATAAAGTATAAATATATTTATTACCCAAGGGACACATCTCTTCATGGATGGTCACCATGGTCAGTGTATGTTCTTTATGTATAGAACACTCATCATTGTAATAAGATATTCATTCACATACAATATCATCTCTTATGGAAATTAAACATGGTATTAGAGTGGGACTGGGCTTGACTCCCTTAGAGGTATTCTTCAACTATTTATAAGAAAGAAAATTTAATTTAATTTTCAAAGAGACAAGTCTCTTTGGATCAATTTAATATTACTATAAAAAGACACAACAATAGACACACATATCTTTTCTCTCTCACATGTGGGGAGTGATCTAAGGAAGAGACAAAAGTTTCTAAGTAGTTGAAATTTTCTGAGTGTTATTACTTAGTGATGTTCTAGAGTTTGCTAAAGTAATATCATTGGAAGTAATTACCACTTGCGGAAAATTGTGCTTGTCTAATTTAACACTAGAAAATCAACATGGTTAGCTATATGACATCGAGTATTTGATAGATGCGTGTTGATCATAGTAGAATACATATCATTTCGAGGGTCACTATATATAGTTGTGAATAAGATAAATTGATCTCCTCTAGGAGATGTTTTTTGTTGTTCTTGTTTCTTGTTCCGGGTAGGTCACAGGTAATATCTCTAAGAAGGATCCATAATGATAGTTGCAGGAAGAAACATGAAGAAATACTATCCAAACATAGAGCTGTGCACATCCATGTAATGAAGAAGAAGAGATGGTTATCACATGCAGAGGGAGTTGATGACTTCAAAGACTATATAGCCTCAAAGGGAGTGATGGCTTCAGATGTTATCATAGGGTAGTGGATGTCATGATGACATGTTGTATCTATTGGAGAGATACACATTGACCTTGGATACACACTGAAGAGAGGAGGTACATATGTTATCACAGGGTACTCGAAGTCATGCATAATATATCTGAGTTTTCTGCGGAAAATTGGATAGTCTCATGATGACATGTTGTAGATATTAGAGAGCTACCCACCAACCCTGGATGCATGCTGTGAAGTTACTATGGATTTCCTATGATGTATAGATTCATGTGTCAGACAGTCAATGGTGACAATTTTAGAGTCTCTGTCGAATATAATACCTTCCTCACTAAGAGGGAGTGTTGAGATAAATATGCAGTACATTCTATGACAGGTCAAAGCATATTGGGATTAGATTTTACTATATCAGGGATATGGTGCAAAAGGGAGCAGTAAGGATCCAGTTTCATGACTACAGAGGATCAAGTTACAAACATGTTTACTAAGACGTTGTTGAGGATGAAGTTTGAGTACTTTAGGGACAAGCTTGGTGTGGTCCCTCTTTCGAGGGAGTATTCTCATCCAACATGAAAAAGGGATGGCACTGAGACATGTGGAACTCATCTAGCATGAAAAAGAGTTGGCACAGAGTGTTCTCATCCAACATGAAAAAGGGCTAGCACTGAGATAGGTGGAACTCATTCAGTGTGAAAAAGGGATGGCATTGAGTGTTCTCATCCAACGTGAAAAAGGGTTGGCATTGAGTGTTATCATCCAACATGAAAAATGGTTGGCACTGAGATAGGTGGAACTCATCCAGCATGAAAAAGGGATGGAATTGAGTGTTCTCATCCAACATGAAAAAGGGTTGGCACTGAGACAAGTGAAACTCATCCAACATGGAAAAGGGATGGCACTGAGCATTCTCATCTGACATGAAAAAGGGATGGCACTGAGATAGGTGGAACTCATCCAGCATGAAAAAGGACCGGCATCGAGTGTTCTCATCCAACATGAAAAATGTATGGCATTGAGACATGTGGAACTCATCCAACATGAAAAAGGGATGGAACTGAGTGCTCTCATCCAACATGAAAAAGGGTTGGCACTGAGACAGGTGGAACTCATCCAACATGAAAAATGGATGGCATTAAGTGTTCTCATCCAGCATGAAAAAGGGTTGGCACTGAGACAAGTGGAACTCATCCAACATGAAAAAGGGTTATCACTGAGACAGGTGGAACTCATCCATCATGAAAAAGGGTTGGCACCAAGTGTTCTCATCCAACATAAAAAAAGGGCTGGCACTGAGACAGGTGGATCTCATCCAACATGAAAAAGGGTTGGCACTGAGACAGGTGGATCTCATCCAACATGAAAAAGGTTTGGCACTGAGACCAAGGGTGCACATGATCAGGTACTGATGCATTGCAGGGTAATGGATTTATCGGGGACATGTTTTAGTTATTTGAAAACTACCCACGGGCCTTGGATGCATTGGCTATGAAATCACAAAGGTGCACATGATGAGGTATCGATGCATTGCGAGGTAATGGATGCCATGGTGACATGTTGAAGCTATTTGAGAGCTACCCACATGTAATCTTGGCATAATGTAGAATGTCTCCCTCGCTGAGAGGGAGTGTTGATGTTTGGGAAACATCGGAAAGACATTCTACTAGATTAATAATTAATAATATGATTAATAATAATAATATTTTTTTTATTAATTATAATATTAATAATGTAATAATACATTTATAATATAAAGTATGAAATATATTTATATTATATGTATAATATAATATAAATTATAAATATATTTATTACCCAAGGGACACATCTCTTCATGGATGGTCACCATGGTCACCATATGTTCTTTATATATAGAACACTCATCATTGTAATAATATATTCATTCACATACAATATCATTTCTTATGAAAATTAAACACAAGGTACATAGAGGGATTGTTGCTCTTGATTAAATTCCAGTTCCATATCCTCATACATGATAGAATCTAGTGGAACTGTTGCAATATTGCCAATCTTGAAATCCCAAAAACCGTTAAGTCTATTGAATTTTGAATGGGACATAAAATTCTACTTTCTCCATATGAATTCCAATGATGTTGGAACCGCTCTCAAACATCTTGAAACAATTAATGGTAGTGTTAAAAATTCCATAAAAGGAAGAAAATGAAAGTCAAAGGATAATGTCACTTTTACTAGCAGGGGGGGGGGGATTCTTTTCTCTCCAAACCCTCTCCTCCTCATCCTTGGCATCCTTGGTTGAATAAGACATTCTTTATTTCTCCTTTTCTCTCCATTAATTATTGGTGGGGGAACCTCCTTTTCTCTTCAAAACCTCTCCTCCTCGTCCTCAGCTTAAGAAAACATGCTCTCTTTCTCCTTTTCTCTCCAAACCCATCTTTCTATTTGAAAAACAAAAAAAAAACAAAAAAAAAACTAAGTTTTCATGTTTATTTCTGAGCATGTTCCCATCTTGGTGATTTTTTGGGTCATCTTGCAATATTATCACAATATTTACGATAATATTGCAATAATATTGCTCAATGATATTTTCATGATATTGTCACACGATAATATTACCTGCACTCTATTAGGATATTTAGACACTTAAGAGTTAGTTAATATCAATTTGGTCTAATGTGTTGTTAGGTAAAAGTTTGTTACTTACTGTGTTTCTTTAGTATGCATTTGTAGTTAGGAAACCCAACGATCACGATTTGTTCTCGACAGAGAGTGATTTGACGACTCATATTCTCCTCGATCTTAACAATTACATTGATATGTGGCTTAACACGCAAACGATCCATGATCTCTATTTAAATAGCATGGAGGATCATTTGCCAATCATTGATTGTAAGAAACTCTATTGTAAATCTCTATGTAATATTTTCTTTTGCATTAATAAATTTCTCTAAGTGGCCATGTTGAATGGGGCCGTGGATGCTTCCCCACAGGGGTTTTACCATGTAAAAACATAGATGTGTTGATCTTTGATCTGGTTATGTGAGTGTTTATTGAAGGTGTTCATCCTCTGTTGGAATACCTGTGTTTCCAGACATGGTATCATAGCGCATTTTAAGAGACACTCCCATTGTAAATCGAGATCTTAAAGTTGTGTTGTCAAATCTCTGGTTTCTTCCATTTCCATACATTTCTAGGTTTAAAGGATTGTTCCATTGCATATGAAGTGTTTATTTCAGTTAGGATCACTTTTCATTTCACTCGAAAAGGTTTTTGTTTGCTCAATATACGACCATTTCAATTAGATCTGGAGGTATAAAGCTTGAATAAGCCCTTTTAATTTTTTAGAGAGATACTATTTCAATTTTACTTTGGTTTTTTGTTTTTTATTTCTGAGTTGCTACTCTTTTTTATTCGCATATGCTATTTTCTCTACGCTCTGTGCAATCTCGACAAATTAGAAACATAGTGAAAAGGGTTTTCCTGTCTACATATGCTCTTTTTCATGCACTCTATGCGATCTTGGTAAATAAAAAACAGAGGGAAAATTTGCATTTTCCAAGTAAGATAACTGAGATCTAACCCTTGTTATTGTCAAGAAACAATTTTTTTATTTTTTTGTGTATGAATGCATGAAAATGATTTTTTATTTAATGCACAATCCAATGTCATCTTCAACAACAACAACATAAATCATCTTTCTTAAGACATATAATGTGTTTTGCACTAGCTCACTTGGTTGAAAGTTAATTTACTTAGTAAGAGGACTTGAGTTCAAGTCTCTTTTTTGTTTTTGTTTTTTTGAAAAACTTCATGCATTCATTGTAAAGTGTATTTTACTTAATTATAAAAGTGAATCACTATTAAATAACTTTAATATTTTATTTTAAGTTATTTTTTCATGCAACTTTCATTTACAAAGTAACTTCATTGTAAAAGTGATTCCTTTTTATTTTATAAAAGCGGGTCACTTCATAAGTAACTTATTTAAAAGTGAGCTTATAGGCACAGTTAGGAAGAGCATCACCATGCAAACCATCTTCTACTTGCCATGTGACTCTTTGGTTATCGTTTATGGCTTTTTTCAAGGGAATAAATTTCACATAAAAAGTTCATTCTCAGTACCATTTTTTTTAAACAATCTATTTTTTCGAGTAATTTGCATCCAAACTATCAATTTCAACATTTAAATCCATATTCTATGCATATTTATTATGTTTTCTCCTAGTGATATTTTTCTTACCAATATGAACTACTTCTCATGGAAATTTCATATGGAGGATGTATTAAGAAGTAAAGGATTGTACCAGATTACCTTGGGAAAAGAACTAGAACCCACTAATGATGAAAATAAATTCAAATGGGCTAATAAGAATGATGAAGAACATGGACTAATTGGAATTCCCATCTCTCTTGATTTAAGGTTTCACCTTCAAGGAATCAATGGCTCAAATAAAGCTTGTGAAAAGTTTGAAGCTATGTTTGGTAAACACAATATTATTCGAGCCCATCAGATAGAAAATCAGTTAATGACTTCAAGTCCCAATGATTTTCCTTGCATTGAAGAAGAAAAACCAAGGGTCCCAAAACAAAGAAAAAAAAGGGTCCCAAGCCCTCTCAACTAGATTTTTCTCCTAATGGTGACAAAGGATAAAAATCTAAAAGTAAGAATATTTACAGACATTGCAACTTTTGTGGGAAAGATGGTCGTGTGGATTCCAAATGTTTTAAGAAGATGGAATATTTAGAGGAAACAATGAAGAAGAAAAACATCAATATCGATTTTTATTATAACTCTTCTTCTCATGGACATGTACTTTACACTTATGGTTTCTCCTTCAATGCAAATTCTACTTCTTATGATGAGTGGCTTATTTATTCTCGAGCATCTTATCATATGGTTAAGGATAAAGGCATATTTTCTTCTCTAAATGAATGTAACACCAAGAAAATATTTGTTGGTGATGATAGATCTCTTAGTGTTGTAGGGTATGGAATAGTTCAAGTAGATAATGGTCATTTCAATGATGTTTTATGTGCTCCAAGTATTTCCTGCAACCTTCTATCAATGTATCAAATTTTTCATCCAGGTGAAGGTAAAACCATAGAGTTTTCACCTCAAAAGGTTGTAATCAAGGATTGAAAATATCCTAAGAATGTTCTCACAACTGGAATAGCTGATGATATTATGATGTTGTACAAGTTTGACAACTTTGGGTCATCATATTTTCCATCAGTTTTTGTTGCTCATAGCGATGACTTGAGAAAACTTTGGCATGAGCGGTTTGGTCATCTAAATTATTGCTCATTGTAGAAAATAGGTAATCAACAGATGGTGACTAGTCTTCCTCTTGTTCCATGCATATATGGTGTTTGCGATGGTTGTGTTCTCGGAAAACATCATCGAGATAATTTTGACAAACATTCTTCTTGGCATGCCTTAACCATTTTGCAACTTGTTCAGAGTGACTTGTGTGGTCAAATTTCTTCTCCTTTTCTGGGTGCATGTATTTATTAACTTCCATTGATGACTTCTCCAAACACACTTGGGTTTACTTCTTAAAAATTAAGAGCAAAGTGTTTGAAAAGTTTCTAGCCTACAAGGCCCTTGTAGAAAAACAATATGGATATCAACTTCAAAGATTAATAACAGATAATGGAGGTGAATATGTGAACGAAAATTTTACAAGTTGTTGTATTGCATATGGAATCAGAATGAAACACATTATTCCATATACATCACATCAAAATGGTGTTTCTTAGAGACTAAATCACACATTAAAAGAAATGGCTAATTGTGTGATCTAATATAAGGGATTAAGTATTAATTATTAGGCAGAAGCCATTAACTATGCAAATTACATAGTAAATTGCATTCCCACAAAGGATCTAAAAATTATAACACCAGAAGAAGCATGGAATAAAATTAATCCAGATGTAATCCACTTCCGTGTATTTGGCAGTGTAGCATGGGCTTACATTATCGATGAGAAAAGGAAAGATTTACATCCTAAAAGTGAGAAATGTATGTTTGTTGGTTATTATAAAGATGTCAAAGGTTACAGAATTCTTCAACCTCATTCTAATGAAATTATTATTAGAATAGATGTTAAATTTGATGAAAATCTCTTGGCCTGCGAGCCTAATTCAACGTTTGTGCCTTCTTCGGCTTGCAATCCATCTTCGACATTTGCGCCATATTTTGTTCCTATTCTAGTTTCTTCTTATTTATATGATGATAGTGAGGATAAAAATCCACCTCCGCTTGCTCACCTTCCTCCAGATGAGTCCATTGAACATGAACCTTCACCAGAACCACAACTTCCCAGATGGGTTCATTCAACTCGAGAAGTAGTTGATGATCTTGTCATTTATCCTTCAGATCAACATGAGACACATTAATAGTTCCAACAAGCCTCTTTTCTTTTGGCTCAAGTTTCAAATACTCATGATGCAAAAGCTTCAAGTCATCCAGATTGGGATACAACCATAAATGAATAGTGTCGTTCTTTAATGGTGAATGATACTTGGGATATTGTACCTCTTCTGAAAGGAAGAAATCTTGTTAGATGTAAATGGGTGTATAGAAATAAGTATGCATCAAATGGAAGTATTGAAATACATAATGCTCAGTTAGTTTCCAAAGGGTTCTCTCAATTTGAAGGAATAGACTACAATGAAACCTTTTCCCCTATAACCAAAATGAATTCCATCCTCCTTGTTCTATACCTTGTTGCCTCACATAAATGGGAGGTCCATCAAATGGATTTTAAATTTTCTTTCTTGCATGGGGATTGTTGTTGGGTATGTGTTATATTCTTTGCAAAATTGGTCCTATGTATTATATACTGATATGAGAGCCATTTTTGGCAGTTCTTTGACACATGATTTTCGTCGATGGTTTTCTAATTTTAGTTAAGGAATTAGTATTGTTGAATACTTTGAGTCAATGGATTAGGGGTTTTGGATGTCATTAAATTTAGAGCCGTTATTAATTTCTTTTCAATTTACTAGACAATAATAGCATAAGCAGGATCACTGAGAGAAACACAATCACAAGGTACACAACATTTTATCCTGAGAAACCCTCATGGGGGAGAAAAACCAACAAAAACTTCCTTAATATAGAGTGCCAATACACTACTAAGATAAATACCAAAACAATAGAGAATATCCAAGAATGAGCAATGTGCCTCTCTCTCCTTCTTCTTGCAACTGCAACTACCTCCAAAACTTGCACACTAGATGAGTGACCGAGTGAGTAAGTGAGGTGCCATCCTCACTTATTTATACTAGCTGGGAGGCACTAGGGTTATGTCTCTTCACCAAGCTGGGCCGAATTCTTCAACTAGTGGTCAAAACCACTTTAATTAGCCCTAGGGGCCGACTTCTCAATTAGCACCATATAAACATGGTTTGACCAATCCACAATAGGGGATTTGGTCATACATAAGTCCTGACATGATCAATCCACAAAAGGGGATTTGGTCATACATAAGTCCTGACATGATCAATCCACAAAAGGGGATTGATCTATATAATAATAACTCAATTATATTTAGAATATTATTCATAGCTACAATATTTCAATACTCCCCCTTAAAAAGAAGGGTATTCTACAATACAATATCATCAGGAGAGAGAGAGGGAAGCAACATAATCATCATCTGGAACACTAACTGACACATCTATAAATCATTAGAAGTTTTTCTCATCATCAATATCTTCATCATTCGCAGCATGGAGATGGAGTATCATCATCATCATCATCATTCACAACATGGATCCGGAATAACATAATCATCATCGTTCACAACATGGAGCTGGAATATGAAACATCAACATCAATTAGTTTAAAACTGTTAACATCTACTTTGTTCTACATTGTTTTATTCCTCATTCATTCCTACTTGTCATTTCAAATTTAGTATAAGTTATAAATATATAGCATTATGTTGTTAAATTTTTGATAGCTTATCTTAAAGGGATTAAAATAATGCTAGATCGAATGAATGAGATGGACTTAGTTTTGTGAAAGGAGGACAAAAGGAATTACACACATGTTTAAATGATTGCTTGATGACATCACCTGGCTTCAAATATTTTCATTTTATCCATAAGTCATGTCATCATCCATTATTCACCATTATTTAATTTAGTAGGATGCATATTCAAAGTCTAATCCTCCCAAGAAAGAAAATGGACAAATATGGATGAGCACTATAGGAACTTCCACATGTCATTGGTCGTGATCATTTAAAGTACCTTGGAGAGTCATGGAAGTTGTGGATTGTACTACATAATTCATGAGTATGCAAAGTAGTTAGAAAGTACCAATTGTCATCCATAAAATGCGAATATGGGTGGTATTTTCTACACGTCATCGGTTCAGGAGGTTACGTGAATGAGGCTTTTCAAAAAACATTTTTTTTTTAAACTGTCGCATTATTTGTTACCTACAATAGCTAGTCGATTTGAATTCACACCCACAGAGCCAACAGATCCTCGATTATTCTCATTACACAACAGATAGATCCCTTCCTTGTATCCAAGAGTCTAGTCTTTTGGTCACAGCTACGCATATGGGAAAGGGTGGACATGTGAATAGGAAAGAGCCCGAAGGACCTGAGATCATGGAATCTTATGAAGATAGTGGCCACATTTTCGATAAGGAAAGTTGGTATCTTTTTTGCATGAATATGGATGGCCATCATTACACTATATCAAGAGTGTTTGCTAAGAGTTTTAATGGAGAATGGGCCCAAGTTTCAAACTTGGTCATGCAAGTTACAAAGGATTCCATAGCAATTGCTTGCAACCTCCCCACTGATGGCAACAAGTGGTTTAAAAATAAACTGATTATAGGAGGAGATGTAAACCATTTTTTGAAACCCGAACACAGAGACCCTAACTGGGCCAAAGGAATTCCTATGGATTGGATTGCTTATGAATGGATGGAAGCCTTACTCATGCTTAAAATATTCATCACCTGTGAGGGGCACTATTCTGTCATATTTCTATTTCATCTACAATTTTTTCTTCATCTGGAAGGAATTAAGAGAATGAATCTACCCTATTATTTCTTGAGGGATCTCAACAAGATGGCCATGAAGGTTCAAGCAAACCCCCAAAACCCTCCTCACAAAATATATCATCTGGGCTTGATCCAATTTCTTGTCAAGGACAAGCTGGGGAAGCTATAGAAGACTTGGGATGGATTTTTGATTCAGTCAGGTTTTGAGAAGAAATTGCATCCTTCTGATGAAAAATCACATGATAAGGGTGCTAATACCGAACAAGAAACTTCATCTAGCGCCAGTCAACTAGATACTTCAAAGAAGAGAAAGAGAGAATCTTGTATTAAGACCCCATATGAACCTATGGAAGATCGTCAAACTAGCCAGCAAGCAAATGAAGGGTATTCTCGAATCCTAGGTGGAGGTAAGCACCCTTTTCCTTTTGCACAAAAGACTTACTCTAGAAGGACTCAAAGACATGTAAAACCTAGGGTACTGTGAGGGGATAAAAAGCCTAAGACAACAAAAGAATTTGAAGAACTGGTGTAGCCTAAAGTGCCCATCCTAGAGGTTACTGCTCATGCCTCAAGCTCTTTTGAAGATAACATGGATAAGTACATAATTTTGATAAGGAAATGAAGCACAAGGCCTCAAAACAAGTTCATTATGAATTCTAAATCAATATATAAACCTGCTATCACATAGAAGGTCATCATCATCGATGAAGATCCTGTCAAACCTATGAAGAAGTCATCTACAAGCAAGAAAACCCCTGTCACTAAGCCTAAGAAGAATAAATTCAAGAAGGGTGGTCTGATCATAAATAAAAAGACTATCACTGGAAAAAATAGAGTTTCTACCAGAAAACAAGATAAGAAGAATATAAAAAGCTCAAACCCTAAGATCGGATCTGAAGGAAATAAACCTAAAAGAATGAAAACCTGATCTCAATTAAAGCAGACTCGAAAGGACAATTTATAATTGTTGGCCGAAGCAGCTTCTTCAATCCTACATAGAAATCTATCAGTTTGAAAATACCACCTCCAAGGTAAATAAGGTTTTTGAGATTAAAAATGATGGATGATGGAAAAATATTTTTGTTTCCTATTTCTAAGGTATCATGCCCCTTTTTGGCTATGGCCAACTACAACCTAGGTAAAGGAAGGATTTGAAAAAATGCAAGACTGGTTTTCTGGTAGGTCACTACAGGAAGTTCCCACAATCACACACATAAAAACATGGTCACTACAGGAACACTTGTAGCAGCCGATTTTGCTGCTAAATTCTTCCAGTTTCATATTTTTGTAAAAAAGGAGGGCTATACCTATGCTATCATCTTATGGAGCATGTTATGAAGCTATAAACCTTTTTTGGATCTCAAAGGTTATATTGGGACACAAAGGTAAATGGATATTGGGCACCATGATTGAGTTGTCAAAGGCTAGTTTCGCATGGATATTTGAAGATAAGATGCATCTAGGAAGGATTAAGAGGATGTTGCAGTGCTATCATACGAATGGAGAATAAGTCAAGAAAAGAGTAATTTATGCAAGGATGTTTCCTTGATCCTAGGAGGTTTTTTTTGTAAAAAATGTTATTAGTTTGTATGTCAGCAATCAAAATCTGAAATTCATTTTGATTTTTTGTAGGGATTAGTTTTGAGTTGTCCTGATAGTCATGATCGACCTTAAGTACATGTAACTAATTCAAAACACTATATATAAATGATGTAGAAGAAGAAAGGGTTGAATATGTTTGATGTGGAGTGTGATTATCTTCCTGATTTAGAAGTATTTGTTTTCAGCCATGTTTATACCCCATGAATACTTTACACCTCGGAATAATGTACACTCCTCCATGCGGGGGAATGTAGAGGGGGGTTATCCCCTTTGTGGGGTCCAGGGGCAAGCGGGCCCCCAGCTGGAGTTCGGGGGTGAAGCCCCTGAAGGAAAAATTTCCTTGTAAATATATATTTTAATTTCATTGTAAATATGGACCATTCATTATAAGGTCAAAGATCTAACGATAGAATTTATGTTAGGGTTTTTTTCCCTAGAAGGAAACCCTCTTTTATGAGGGAAATGGATTGCGGCTATGTATCTTGGTGAATATTGTATTATGAGAGAGCAGATTGTGAGAGAAAGAAGAGGAAGTTACAACGAGTGTGTTGTAGGTTGTATCCCTTAATTTCATAGATAATAATAAAGGAAGGACCTAGAAATTTCTCTGGTGAACGTAGCCCACACTAGGTGAACCATGTATATTTGTGTCTGTATTGTATTATGTATCCTATATGTTTTTATTTCCGCATTTGTTTTATTTTATTTCTTTGTGATCCTGTTTTTCTAACAACTGATATTAGAGTGAAAGGTAACTCACAAGAAAAGAGGGTTCCTGGTTCAAGTGGGAGCAATGACGAAAGATGGAAAGTTTAGGATCGAGAAATTTAACGACCAAAACCACTAGTTATGGAAGATGTAGATGGAAGATTAATTATATCAGAAGGATCTATTCCTACCATTGGGTGGAATAGAAAAGAAGTCGATGACCATGAAGGATGAATAATGGGAGGTTCTTGATAGAAAGGCACTAGGAACGATATGATTGAGCCTAGAAGTGTCGATGGATTTCAATATTTTGAAATAAAATACAATGAAGGAGTTGATGGACACATTGGCTAAATTGTATGAAAAACCCTTGGTGTCCAATAAGGTATTTCTAATGAAGAGATTATTTAATATGAAAATGTCAGAATGTGATTCTGTTGGACATCATTTAAATGAATTTAATACTGTTACTAATCAACTAAATTCTGTAAAAGTGGACTTTGATGATGAGGTCAGGCTCTTCTAATATTTTTCTCAATGCTAGAAAGATGGAATGGCTTGGTCATGGATGTAAGTAACTCTGTCTCTAGTTCAAACAAATTAAAATTTGATGATGTTGTTGGTGTTATCCTTAGTGAGGAAATTCGACAGAAAAGCACAGGTGAGACATCAAGTAATGCATTAAACATGGAGAACAGGGGAATACAAATGGATAGAGGAAAGGGCTTAGGGAACCATGGGAATTCTAGGAAGGGTAGATCCAAATCCTAATTTGGAAATATAGAGTAATGGAATTTTGGGAAGAAAGGACATCTGAAGAATGACTCCAGAACTCCAAAGAAACAAAGAGATGGACAATAGGAGAAAAATAAGGAAGAAAATGTAACAGGTGATGTGTTACAAGATGCTTTGATTCTTTCTGTAGATAATATTTCTGAGACTTGGGTAGTAGAATTAGGGGATTCATTTCATTCCACACCCCATAGGAAACATTTTCTATATTATGTTCAAGGTGATTTTGGACAGGTTCATTTGGGTGATGATGCACCATGCAAAATTGTTGGAATGTGAAAGGTAAAAATAAAGAAAAACAATGGAAACCAATGGTTGTTGAAAGAGGTAAGACATGTTCTATATCTAAGGAAAAATATAATTTCAATAGGGAAGTTGGCAAGTGAAGGTTGTATATCCATATTTACAGATAAGGTGTGGAAGGTCACCAAAGGATCATTGGTGATAGCAAAAGGAGATAAGGTAGGTACATTATATTTATGTACTGGTAATATTGACTCTTCTATGTCTTTAGCTTCTATGGGAGTGGATACAACACTGTTGCATCATAGGCTTGGACACATGAGTGAGAGAGGGATGCAGATACTTCACAAAATAATTTTTTTTCCATATCTTAAACAAATTGATTTGGATTTCTGTGAGCATTGTGTTTATGGAAAATATAAGAGAGTCATATTTCTCAGAGTCAGAAAAGAAAAGAAGAGTGAAAGGTTAGAGCTTGTGCATACAGATGTATGGGGACCAACTTAGGTATGATCTCTTGGTGGCTCTCATTATTATGTTACTTTTATTAATGATGCAACTAGAAAAACTTGGGTTTATTGCATTCGACAAAAATATGATGTTTTTGATACTTTTAAGAAATGGAAATCTTTGGTTGAGAATGAGATAGGAAAAAGGTTGAAGTGTCTCAGATTAGAAAATGGAGGTGAATATTGCAATAAGGAGTTTGATGATTATTGTTCATACCATGGGATTCGTAGAGAGAAGACAATTCCAAGAACACCACAATAAAATGGTGTGTTAGAAAGGATGAATAGGACAATCATGGAGCATGCAAGGAGTATGAGATTGCATGTTGGTTTTCCCTTACATTTCTGGGTAGATGCTGTAGATATTGTTGTTTACTTAATAAATAGAGGACCTTCAAGCTCTTTGGATGGTATAATTATAGAGGAGGCATGGACAGGTAAAAAGACAAACTATTCTTTTTTTAATACTTTCGGTTGTGAATCATTTGTCCATATTGATAAAGAAAATAGAACAAAGCTTGAGGAAAAATCCAAGAAGTGTACCTTTATTGGATACAATGTTAATGATTTTGGTTATCACTTATGGGATTATGAAGATAACAAAATCATTAGGAGTAGAGATGTCATATTCAATGAGAAGGTCATGTACAAAGATCAATTGCAGGGAAAGAAACAGGAAAAAGAAAAACCAGAATACACAGTGCTTGATGAGATCACTGAAAAAGAAATTCCAAAGGTACCAAAAAATAAAAATGTACAAGAATAGGATCAATAGGTACCTCAAACTCCTGCAAGTGTTTTTAGAAGATCTATCAGGTTAAGTAGACCCCCTAAACGATACTCTCCTTCATTTTATTATTTATTGTTGACTAATTATGGTGAACCAAAATGTTATGAAGAGGCAATGCAGGTAGACACCAAAAAGAAGTGGGAGCAAGGAATGAAATAGGAAATGGATTCCCTGGTAAATAACCATACTTGGGATTTGGTTCAGTGTCCTGCAGAAAAAAGAGCATTACAGAATAAATGGGTTTACAAGTTGAAGGAAGAAGATGGAGGCAAAAAACGATACAAGGCTAGACTTGTTGTAAAGGGGTTTTCACAAAAGAAAGTTATAGATTTTGATGAAATATTTTATCCTGTTGTTAAAATGACTTAAATTAGGACTATTTTAATTCTTATGTCAGTAGAAGATTTTCATGTTGAACAGTTAGATGTAAAAGAAACTTTTCTCCATGGGGATTTGGAGGAAGAGATTTATATGCAACAACCATAGGGGTATGAGGTCAAAGGGAAGGATAATTTGGTATGCAGGTTGAAGAAGAGCTTGTATGGCCTAAAGAAAGATCCAAGGAAGTGGTATTTGAAGTTTGACAGGTTTATGACAGGACAAGGTTATAGTAGATGTCATTCTGATCACTGTGTTTATTTTAAAAGGCTAGAAAATAGAAGCTATATTATATTGCTATGTATGTAGATGACATTCTTGTTGCAGAGTCTAATATGCAGGATATAAATGTTCTAAAGAAGAAATTAGCTAATTCATTTGCAATGAAGGATTTGGGTGCTGCAAATAAAATCCTTGGTATGAGAATAACAAGAGACAGGAAAAATCACAAATTGACATTGTCTCAGGGTGAGTACATAGAGAAGGTGTTGGAGAGGTTTACAATGCAGAATGAAAAACCAGTTAGTACACCTTTGGCCAACCATTTCATATTAACTAAGGACATGTGTCCCAAGACACAGGAGGAGATAGAATACATGTACAAGGTCCCTTATTCACCAGGAGTTAGCTGCTTGATGTATGCAATGGTTTGCACAAGACTAGATATTGCACATGCAATGGGAGTTGTGAGAAAGTATTTGAATAATCTATGTAGAGAACATTGGGAGGCAGTAAAGTAGATTCTCAGGTATTTGAGAGGTATTGTTGCTCATGCATTATGTTTTGGAGGTTTAGACACTGTTATACATGGATATGTTGATTCTAATATGGCAGGTGATAAAGATAGCAGGAGGAGCACCATAGGGTATGTTTTTACTATAGGTGGAACAACAATAAGCTGAATTTTGAAACTGCAAAAGGTTGTTGCACTTTCAACAACTGAGGCAGAGTATGTTGCTTCTACAAAGGCTAATAAAGAAATGATTTGGTTACATAGGTTTATGGAGGAATTGGGAAATAAGTAGGAGAATAACAGGTTGTACTGTGATAGTGAGAGTTACATTCATATTGCAAAGAACTCAACCTTCCATTCAAATACTAAGCATATACAAATCAGGTACCATTTCATACGATCTGTCTTGGAAGATGGACAATTGAAGTTGGAAAAGAAACACACTAGCCAGAATCCTGCAGACATGTTAACTAAGGGAGTAACTAGGGAGAAACTAACTTCCTGCTCAGTTTCAATTGGTATTCAAGCATTAAGGTGAAGATGAGAAATTTTCCAAGTCCAAGAATGCTCATATTCCAACATATAAAATAGCGGTGGAGTTGTTGAGGTCAGTCTCTAAGTGGGAGATTGTTGGTTGTGGAGCCTGATTATACCCCATGAAGAATTTACACCTCGGAAGAATGTACACTCCTCCACGCAGGAGAGTGTAGAAGGGGGTTACCCCCTCTGCAGGGTCTGGGGGCAAGAGGGCCCCCAACACGGGTTCAAAGGCGAAGCCCCCGAAGGAACAATTGCCTTGTAAATGTATATTGTAATTTCATTGTAAATCTGGACCGTTCATTATAAAGTTGCAGATGTGACAATAGAATTTATGTTATGGTTTTTTTCCCTAGAAGGAAACCCTCTTTTATGAGGGAAATGTATTGCAGCTATGTATCATGGTGAATATTGTATTCTGAGAGAAGATATTGTGAGATAAAGAAGAGTACGTTACAACAGGTGTGTTGTAGGTTGTATCCCTTCATTTGCTGGATAATAATAAAGGAAGGACCTAGAAATTTATCTGGTGGAAGTAGCCCACACTGGGTGAACCACACATATCTGTATCTCTGTTTTATTGTGTATCCTTTGTGTTTTTATTTATGCATTTGTTTTATTTTATTGCTCTGCGATCTTGTTTTTCTAACAAAATCCCTGTTTTGGCTTGATATTGTATCGTTAAAAGATTGTTCTGATCTATCATGCCTGTGTAACAACTTTAATTGCTAATGAAATTGGTGGTTATTATGTTACCTTTCTTTGTTTATCATCTTCACATTTTCCTCTGAAATACTTTTGTGCTGAGAAGGTTTCTTTAACAGGTTCTAGTAATCTTTGCCACATGGGTGTTTTCTCCTTAGATCTTATTTAGAATGAATTCTAGATAAAGGTTTTTCCTCTGTTGCATAAACACATTAAAGACAAGATTTGTTATTTTTGTATTTATTAGGCTTTGTTTTTCCCTTTCTCTCAATCACATCACCTAAACCTTAAACCTCTAGCCATCAATGTTTTTTACTTGACTTGCTTCAATTAGGTAAGTGGTCTTAACAGATCTGACCATTATTCCTTTTTCAAATCAAGAAAGGATTTATCCATCTTAAAACCCCTATTGAACATTTTGAAACAAGGTGTGCTAGGCTTGTTCCTAAAGAAGTCTAGGAACAAATTATAGCGCTAACATCTTTTGGCATTGTTTCAGGGGACACAAATGATCAGACTTTCCCTGGGTAGAACAACATAAGTTTATAGTTCTAGTTGTAGATGGTGAATCTATAACTAGGCACAAGTTAACTGCAATATATTTTCACTTGGTGAATCCACATTTGACACTATGGCTCCAAAGAGAAAGGGGACTAGAGCCCATCCAGAATCTCCAGATGTGCTTGTTGTTTTAGATCTTGAGAAGATCTTGAAAAAATCCAAATCTCTTAAAAAACTAGGATCTAAAAAAACTGTTTGTTTTACCTCCTTTTGAATAATCCTCCTCGGGGAAAGAGGATTTTGTACAACCATAATACTTTTACACAACATATCTTGAGAGTAGATATAAATATGAGGAAACATTTGAATTTCCTAAAGAAACAGAGTACCCTCCCTTAGAAAAGATTCTAATCCTTGAAGAAATTCAAGAAGAGAAACCCAATCTTAGCCTCCAAGTTAATATCCTTGTTGCTAAAAAACTGCAGAATAAATTCTCCAATCCTCTCCTAAGATTGAATTGGTGAACATCCCTAAGTCCTTATCACCTTGATCACCATAGTATCCACATACAAATCAACCTTTTGGTGGTCAAACAATGGCTGGTGCAACACCTCCTAATCCAATGGATGCTATCAGGGCTGCTAGATATGCACCTTTGGTATTGCCAAATTATCTTTGTCCTCTCCCAGTAAATGATTACATGAATTACCTTCCAAGGTTTGACAATGAAAGGGAAACAACTGTAGAAGAAAAAATAACTTCTTTTTGTTCCTTTGCTGACAATTTCCAAGTGGATTATGATGATGTGTGGATGAGGCTATTTGTTCAAAGTTTAGATGGAGAAGTGAGGAAGTGGTTCAGGAACCTCAGAGATAACTCTATTACCACCATCATAGACCTTCATGGCATGTTCTTGAGAAAGTGGGGTGACAAGAAATATGATTTGTATTACATGACATAATTCAACAATCTTCAAAGAAAAAATGATGAATATGTCTCTGAATTCTCTCAGAGATTCGATCGGATGTACCAGAAAATACCGGATGATATCAGGCCAACTGAAAGGTTAGAAAAGGTCACTTATGCTAATGCATTTGATGCTGATTTTTGTTTTCTTCTTAGGGAAATAATATCAACCACTCTGGATGATATGAAAGATTCAACTCTTGAAGTGGAATCCAACATTCTAGCATTAGAACAACTAAAGAATATATTATATAAGGGAAAGCTAAAAGAAGAATGTAAGTCCTCTACATCAAATACTAAAAATCAGAAGATTTCCTTGGAGGAGATGGAAAGAAAGATGGAAGAAATGCCGTCTGAACTGTCTAAACTCAGATTGAAAAAATAGAAATGGAATGCACCTCAAGAAGGAAATCAGAATTCAAATCAATATAGAATACCTTATAACCCTCAGATCATGCAGAGGGGTAAGAAGAATAATGATGATCAGAAAATTCAGACACCTCTGCATAATAATTACATTGAAGAGAACCAGGAAGTTGAAGATGTAGATGAAGATCTGGATATTGATTTGTTCAGTGATCAGATTGCTCCTAGTCACCTAAAACAGAATGAATATGATGATTCATTGAATTCACAGGCTGGGAGAAGTTGAGATAATATGCTTTGTAATACAAATCAACAAGGGTACAATCTTAGATCCAAATCAACTCCTGCAAAATCAGCTCTTCAAAAAGAAAAACCTATTGTCCCAACATTACAGACATCAAGAAAGAATCCTGAAAGAAAGAAAGTACAACCAGCTATGAAAGTATCATCCATGAAAGTAGACAATTTCTCATCTCCTTTCAGCCTAGAACATGAGATAAGTAAGAACAAAATTCCTATTCCTCTGACTGAGTTTGTTAAAACAAATTCTTATAGAAGTCATATTTTGAAATGGTTACAACCTTCTTCTGATGTCGATCTTGTTACTGATGCGATTAATATCCAAGATGAAAAACCCACTATTGTCTTAGGGCCAATTGTAGAAGAGAGGGATCACTCCACTCCTCCTTTTTATGTCTCATTAAATATTCATGACAAAATCGTTCATAACTTCCTGTTAGATTCCAGAAACTCCCATAATATTATGCCAAAGGTTTTCATAGAAGAAATGGGGTTAGAAATCACTAAAGAATAACATGATCTCTTTTCTTTTGATTCCAAAAAAGTCAAATGCTTGGGGGTTATCAAAGACCTTGTTGTTTCATTATCTCATATCCCTCCTAGGTTTGGAATATTGTTGTCCATATATTGGTGTAAGAATCTTGGGGGATATCTTCAAATGGATCTCTCTTATGCCACTATACCTGTGTTTGGAGGAGAATTTAGAAGACTCTATCATGAGGCTAAATTGACATATATTATCAGTGACAATGATCATTATGTAAATAATCCTATCTATGTAGTGGATGTGGACTTGGGATCCTCTATATTTCACATTGATAATGTCATCCAACAATATTTTCCTTTGAAAAAATCAGTTGTTTCCCAACAGTCTGCTGAAAATAAAAATCTACTATGGAAATTATACTTTGATGGAGCTTCATCCAGAGAAGGTGTAGGAGCAGTTGTAATGCTTATTTCTCCAGAAAACGAAGGCATTACCCCATATTACAAGTTAGAATTTGATACAACAAATAACATTGCAGAGTATGAGGCATTGTTGTTAGGTCTCAGGGCAGCCAGAGAAATGCAAATTCGACATTTGAAGGTGCATGGGGATTCTGAAGCCATTGTAAAACATGTTAAAAATGTATATCATACAAAGAATATTTGAATGAAATATTACATAAATTAGGTATGGGACGTTGTTGAAGACTTTTTTTTTCTATCTTTTAATATTGTATATATTCCAAGAAATCAGGATGAGCAAGTTGATTCACTAGCTATGGCAGCAAATAGTTTTAAAATTCCTTTACCCCCAAAGCTGAAATATGAGGTTGAGGTTAGGTACAAACCATCTATTCCAAATAATTTTAAGCATTGGAGAGTATTTGAGGAGGATTCTTAAATCAAAAGGTTCATTGAAGTTGTAGATGATTTTTCTTCAATCCATATTGATCAAGATGAAGATTTGGACGAGGCTAACCAGAATTTGAATTTTCATAACATGATTGTTGGTAATAAGATTTGCAATTTCCTACTAATCATATTCCAAAAGGCCTTGTACCTATAGAAATAATTTTTGATCAAAATGATGTTTCTGTGAAGCTTCCTGATCCAGAAAAAGAAGTAGAGGTAACTGATTGTAATCTTGGGACTGCTGCAAATCCCAAGCATGTCAAATTATCAAAATTCCTATGAGAAAAATACCAAGATAAATATGAAGAATTATTGAAGGAGTTCACTGATATTTTTTCATGGCAGTATGAAGATCTTAGGACCTTTGATGAAATTGTCATCAAACATAAGATACCTTTGAAAGAGAATGTAAAACCTTTCAAGTAGAAATTATGGGAGATTAATCCTCTCTTGTTACCTATTATGGAGAAGGAAGTCAAGAAACTTTTAGATGCTAAGATCATTGTACCTTTGAGGTACTCTGACTAAATAGAAAATCTGGTGCCAGTTATAAAGAAGAATGGTGAAATCAGACTTTGTGTCGATTTCAGAAATTTGAAAAGATGTTCCCGGGAAGAGAACTATCCATTGCCCAAAATGGAACATATATTGCAGAGAGTGGTAGGATCTAGCAAGATGTCTATGATTAATAGTTTCTACGGATACAATTAGGTAGTTTTCATCCATATGACATGGAGAAGACTGTATTCACAACACCATGGGTTACTTTTATGTATGCTCAGATGCCTTTTGGTTTGATGAATATTGGGGCCACTTTTCAACGAGCCATGGATATCGTTTTCGTGGGAGAGAAGGATAAGTTCATGTTCATTTATTTCGATGAAATCAATGTATTCTCTAACTCTGATGAAGAGAATCTACGTCATTTGAGACATGTATTTCTGAAGTGCAGAAGGTATGGTATTTCTTTAAATCCAAAAAAGTCTCATTTTTCTTTAGAACAAGGGGAATTGCTAGGGAATATTGTTTGTGCTGATGGAGTTAAAATTGATCCTGCTAGAGTGATAGTTATTCAAACGATTTCTGTCCCCAGAACTAAGAAGGAAATTCAGTCTTTCCTTGGGAAGATAAACTTTCTTAGAAGGTTTATTCGCAACTTTGCTGAATTGGTCAAACACATAACTGGCATGATGAAGAAAGGTAGTGAGATCAAATGGAGAACTAAAGCCAAAGATTCTTTCCAGTCTATTAAGCAGGCTATTTCAAATTCCCCTATTTTGATTAGCCCATATTTTGAAAAAGAATTCCTGATTTTTTCTTTTGCATCTTAAGAGAATTTAGCAGCTGCTCTTTTGCAAAAGAATTCTGAAGGCTTTGAACAACCCATTGCATTCTTCAACAGGGTACTTCAATATGATGAATTAAAATACGATATTATGGAAAAGAAGGCCTATGCTTTGGTTAAAGAACTGAATTCTTTTAGAGCTTATGTGTTGCCTTCCAAAGTTATTGCATATGTACCATCTAGTGCTATTAAAGACATCTTGACTCAGCCAGACAATGATGGAAAAATAAGTAAATGTATAGCTAAGAAATTGGAATACGACATAGAGATCAAGCCTACCAATTTAGTAAAAGGGAAGGGGTTAGCTAAGCTTCTAGATGATTCAAATTGCATATCTCTGGGAGTTGACTACATCTGTAATAATTCAGGAAATTCACATCCTCAAACCAACAATTCCCAAGTTAGTGAAAATATTGTTGAATTAGAATGGTACATAGATATCCTTTATTTTTTGCAGAATTTTCAAGATCCTCCTAGAATGGATAATTCCAAAGTAAGATCCCTGAAACTCAAAGTAGTTAAGTACTATGTAAATAATAAAACTCTGTTTTGGAGAGATCCTTCTGGATTTTTTACTAAGGTGTCTTGATGAAGAAGAAGCACATAAAGTCATGTTAGAATTTCATGGAGTGTGTGGGGGACATCACTTTTGGAAGTCCAATGCATATAAAATTCTCAGGGTTGGGTATTATTGTCCTAGTCTATTTTCTGATGTTTTTGAAAAGGTTAGAGAATGTGATAAATGCCAAAGGTTTCCTAGAAAACAAAAGCTTAATTCCCTCTCAAACCTGTAAAAATTTCTACACCTTTCCAATAGTGGGATTTGAATTTCATAGGTGAGATCCACCCTCCATCCAGTGGCAAAAAAAGATGGATTATGATAGCTACAAATTACTTCACAAATTGGATTGAAGCTGTACATACAAGGAGGGCAACTGACAAGGTAATTATAAGCTTTCTTAAGAGAACATTTTGTCTAGATTTGGTTGTCTAGAAGTGATCATTACTGATAATGTTGCAGATTTCAAGTCCACTAACATGGTAAAATTATGTGAGGAATATGGCATTAAGCTTAGGAATTCTACTTCTTATTACCCACGGTTACACATCAAAATCACTCATTTCAATGATGACCTATTGTCGTCATTTCAAGTGTCGCATTTTGGTCGCAAGTGTCGCAAGTGTCACAAACATCATATTGCCATCTCACCTATGTCGTGTCTCCAACGACATCACAAGGACACTTAAGACACCTTCAAATACTGGTTTAAGGAAGATAAATCATTTGATGAAGAGTACAAATCATTTTCCATGAAGAAAGCCACTTAAAAATTAATTTTGAAGGCCAACGCTCCCCTACCCACTATCAGGGAGTGTCAGTACTCCCTACCCTTCCTTGGGGGAGCATTCCATCACTCTGTGCACCCTTTTGTGGGAGCACTGGGATTTTTGAAAGAAATTTTTGGAAACATTCCCCTACCCATTGTCAGGGAGTGCCAACGCTCCCTACCCTTCTTTGGGGGAGCGTTGCAACATTCTGTGTCAAATTTTGAGGGAGCGCTAGGCTGTTTGAGGGAATCTTTGACTATTGAGGAAAATCAGGGAAAACCCCCCCTCATCTCTAGAGTTAGTTGGATTCGAATCTGAGGTCAAGGATGGATCTTAGGGAGGATACAAAAATGAAGGATAAATATCCTCAACCTATCCCAAGAATCTCTAAGGTGGTTGGGTCTCTCCAAGCTTATATAAGGAGGCCTTCTCATGGTGAAAGGGGACATGGCAGTTTAGAGGCATCAAAATTATGATCTCATAAGGGAGATATCATTGAAGCATAATCAGTTTGTGTTTGGATTACTTGAGAAAAGGGTTGGACAAGGAGATCTTGGCGAAGCTGCTACATCTACATCATGGTTGTAATATCTTTGCTTTGTTTTAATTAATATACATATGTGCTTGTCCTGTTTCTTTCAAGGTTGTGTTTATTCTACATGAACTTGTCTCTATTAGATAGATCTAGTTTCAAGCTAATATCAGTAGAATAGGAATCTTGTTCTGTCTTTATTTGTTTTGCAGGACTTATTGAGGAGAATGGGGATCAAAGCTCAACTCATATTGTGTGAGGACGAACATCGTTAAAAAGGTACACCTTTATTCCTCTTCTCTATACATTAGTTTAGCTAGGTTTAAAAGGATGTACATGACCAACGTTAGCACCCTTTCTATATTGGTTATAGGGGTCTAGTATCCAAGAGATAATCCACTTGTCGGCAGGGGGATTTCTCTAGAACAAAAATTGGCGACTCCACTGGGGAGATCGAAGCTTTTAGTTTTGGTTTCCTTCCTAGATCTTGTTTTATCCTTTTCTCTTTTTTTTTATCTTATTCATACTGTGTCTTTGATTCTTATATGTGTTGATTGACTCTTTACTTCATCCCATACACTTTGAATTTGTGAGTTTTCTTGAGTTTTTGGATTTCTGGTCATTTTTATGAATTTTGAGAGGCTAAAGATCCCCTGCCTCTGCTACCAGAGCACTGGCACTCCCTTCTAGGCTTCCACAGAGCATTGCAACACTCTGATGCCCTTGACACCAGAGCACTGCTCTTTTTCTGTTAGAAATCTTGCAGGGAATTAGTCTTTCAGTCCATTATTTTTGTTGTTTGCATTTGCTCAGAGTTCTTACAACCTCAGTGTATCTTTGTTTTCACCTTCAACACTTTGTTTTATAAGTATTGATGATGTTTTGTTTGGATTTTTGACATTTTTCTTCCTTACTTTGAGTCACTCTTCTTCCTTGAGATTTGGAGTCGATCTACTGCTTTCTCATTCATCTGATTGTATGAAAGTTGTTGTAAAGGAATTCAAGGATATATGATCTGTTCAATTTTATATTTGAGGTCATTTTACCAAGAAATTCCTTGCTTTTCATCATCCATTAACCTTCTGCTACCTTCACTAGCAATTTCACCAAATTTCATGCATTCTGGGTGAGTTTTTTGCAATGTTTTTAACTTTTTCTGAGTTTATGGGAGGACTAGCACCCCCCCTAGGCCATACCAGAGTGACAACACTCCCCTACAATGTTTTAGGGAGCGTTGAAACACTATGTACCCTCGTTTTAGGGAGCGCTAGTCTCTTTTTTTGAGAGTTTTTGCCTTCTTCTGCTCAGTCTTTTGCAACCTATTTTGCAGAGATATTTACCCAGAGTCTGTGGTTGGTTTGTGAAGTTGTTTGGATTTTTTTTTGGATGGTTTTTGATGCTTATCACTCTCTATTTTCTTTATTGGAGATTGAAACCTTTTTCAGACATGTGAAATTGCCTTTTCTAGCTGCTTTTTTGACATGACAGTTTTGAGTGATTTCTCTTTCTCCCTTTCATTTCTTGGATTCTTCTCTGCATTTTATTATATTCCTTGAATGATTGATTGGTTGTAGAATCCTTGATGGTGTTATTTCTTGTTATAACAAGTTTCTACTTGTTTTCTTTCATACCTCACTGCCTTGAGTGCATGCTTTGTTTGTAGCCCTTTTGCTTCATGTCTTTTGCATCTACATAGGACTCTTTCTCCTAATTGAAAGTAGTGGAGCACTGAAGGTTTTGTATTTACTTTCTATATAAATAATAGTCAAACAAAGAATATAACTGATTTTTTTATTTTGGGTAGTGAAACTAGCTTGCATTTGAAGTAGCGAAATTGCATGGTTTTTGGCTTTTTTGGGACATTGTGCATCTGTAAGGATGATTTTTTTCTCCTTCTCGTAGCATAGATTTCATCGAAATGAAAATATTGCATCTTCATCTCTTTGCATAAATTTAGAGTTGGTCAAAAGACCATATTGTCCACACCATTTTCCTTTTGAGTAACAACATCCTTAAAAATAAAGCGCTAAACTAAAAATTAATTAAACATTTTTATATTTTCTGGTAGCAAACCTACATTAGATTAGTTGTATGGCTTTGGAACAGGTGTGAAAGATAACTTTCCATAGTTTCAAACAAACATAGGATCTAGTGTTAGGGAGCGGTGAATCCAATTGCTACATTTTTTCCTGGGAATCCGTTCTCACACAAGGGTCAAAACTGAGGTCGCATTAAGACTGGTAGAGTTACTCACCCTACTTTGTTGGTCTTGGTGTAGAGATTGTGCGTATTATGGGGGTCGCTTGAAGGTATACCCACAATGATGAGTGGACGCCTTTCAAGTTGATTTCGGGCCAGATACCCTGCCCTTGTGTGTGGATCATACTGTCAACTATTTCCCCAACCATGATTGTTGTAGTCGGTAACCTTAGTGGCCTATCCCTTTAGGGTCTTTACACAAGTTGACTGTCGAGGGGAAAGTCTTCACGGTACCTAGAATCGACGTTGGCCAAAATCACTCAGGCTCCTTGGAGGGTATACCCACGATTATGTGTGGGAGCTTGCACCAAGGCGTAAGTCCATTAAGTAGTTTGTCAACATAACTTTTCCACCTGATCTATCTCAACCCCTTATTAATTTGTTCTCACAATGTTGGATTTCATCACCAACTAGTGTGCTCATTGTGAGAAGGTTTTCTTTTTTCTTTTTTTCTTACTAGATTTTTAGTGTGTGTTGTTTGTTCTCCCTAGCAAAATCTAGGTTGGATCTTTATTTTTTTATGGCATCAATTCCCAGAATGACCAATGAAGGAACCCCTTTTCTAGGGGAACCCTTTGTTTTCCCTTCTTACGGGAACGTTGGTCCTCCTTACATCGCTACTTTGAGCCTTCCAGGTCTCACAATTGGGTTACAATTATGGTTGTTTTCCACTCCGGTGATCTTGAATGCAGGTGCTTTAGATGTAAGAACACCACCCACACATCAACCTCATGTCAACCTTTCTCCTTCTTCACCCGTCAAGTCTCCTTCGATTTCTCCTTCTTTGCTTAGTGAAATCTCTAAAGCAAGTATCCAAATTGATAAGAAGAATAAGAAACGAAAAGAGAAGAAGAAGAACCTAAAAAGGACCAATCCTCTGACCATATTAGATGTTGGATCCAAGCAACCAACTACTATTAATTTTACTAGGAGTGTTGATGAGATCGATAAGATTAAAATGAAGAATCTGAAACCCAAATTCCCTTGCAGTCTTTGTAAGGGTGATCCCTTTTTGAGGGATTTCCCTAGTATTCCTAAGGTCTTAGAAATGTGGTCGTACACATCATCGCCCCCTGATGTAAATGATGGTGATGCCCCGTCAACTAGTGGTGTTAAGGTTGGTAAGAAGAAGACAACTGTCAAATTTCCTTGTATTTTATGTGAAGGTGATCATTATTCTCACCTTTGTCCTCATATGGACGAGGCTTATTCTCTTTTGGAAAAGATTCAAATTCCAAAAGGTTATCATAAGATTTCCCCAACCCATCGTTAACTGATAGAGTGGTCAATCTGGTTCTATCCACGGTCATTCCGATTCATCAGGTGGTCAATCTAGTTTCATCCTCGGTTGAACCACTAACCAAAGTAGTTGATCTAGTTCCATCACCGATCAACCCCACTTTTCATTTGAAAAGTGAGACCCAAGTGACTGATCCAGTCCCGTCATTGGTCAGTCCCACCCTTCATCTGAAGAGTGCCAACATGGTCAACCCCACTCCTCTGATGAGTGCCAAAGTGGTTGATTCAATCCCATCTTCGGTTGGTCCTGCTCTCCTGTGAGAGAGTGCAACCCAAGCAGTCGATCCATTTCCACCCGCCGACCCCATTCTCCCCTTGGAGAATGAAACCCAAGTGGTCGATTTGATGTCGTTATTAATCGATCCTACTCTCTCACTAGAGAGTAAACCTGATTTTCCCACATTTTTCTCATTGATACAAAATATATCGTGATGGGGGGCATTCCTCCCTCTCCTGCAAAACCCCCTCCAAGTAATGAGGCCATCCTTTTTGATTGGGGTGTGCTAACTGGACCTCGTCTTCCCTCTCACATTCCTTTCAAGATTATAGTATAGGTTTGTGGTCAGGACGTTCCTCATGTGCTAATAGATGAAGGTTCGTCCATTATTATTTTTTCCTCTGTTTCTTGGCTAGCTTTGGGTTATCCTCATCTTGTGTCGGTTACCCAGACTCTGTTCTCTTTTAACAGAAGAACCAATCACCCTTTAAGGATTCTTCCTTAGTTTCCCGTAACTTTGGGAGGGAAAAATATCTTTATTGACGTTATGGTAGTCCAGGACCCCTTGGATTTTGATTTACTCCTTGGGTGAGATTATGTATATGCCATGAAAGCTATTGTGTCCACTCTCTTTCGTGTGATATCTTTTCCTCACATTGGAAGAATGGTGACTATTGATCAACTTTCGTTCGTTGGCCCTGACTTGATCATCAACCCAATGACCTCTCTAACTAGGTCTTATATGTAGTTGGTATCACCCCAACCATAGGTCAATTATGTAGCGCTGTCTCCCATGAATTCAACTTTCGATGAATTAGATCCAGTAGTTGACATGGTGATATCCTCAATAGGGCTATTGGAGCCTGATCCCTCGACATGTGTTCCTTCCAGAGCATTGTTCTTCCATCCAGTGAATATCTCTTGGAATCCATGACCGAGTTTTGTCCCTTGACATGGTTTCCTTCCAGAGAATTATCCTATTGGAAGCCATGATCAAGAAGAGGTCACGAGCATAGTTTCTCTTCTCTGTGGAAAGCTCGTTAAAAAATGAAATAGAGGTCACGAGCATAGTTTCTCTTCTCTGTGGCAAGATCGTTAAAAAATGAAACATAAGCTATGAGAATAGTTTTTCCTCTCTGTAACAAGCTCATTAAAAGATGAAACAAAAATCTGGGGACTCAACCGAGAGCCTTGAGCATAGTTATTTTCATGTGTCAAGCTCATTAAAAAATGAAACAGTCACCTCTCCTGTCAGATTGACTCTTTCGCCAGATCTTGTAGATGTTGAGTCGATTCTTTCATTAGGTCTCATTTTTGAACCTTCATTTCATCCACCCTTATCCTTTTTCTCCATCTAGTACATAAATTGGTGACAACCTCAAAGTCAGTGAATGAATTGAATCTTGGGAGGACATGTCTCCGGCCTTTGATGATCATTCTGGAGTTAAGACACTAGCTTTCAAGCTAGGGGCAGAGTACTGAGCTTAGTCTTTGTTCTTTCTCGAACTTGTAAAAACATGAGAATGTAACCAAGCAACCTTTTATCTCTTTTTTGGGCTCACATGGATATATGAAAAAGGAACTCGTTGGATTCTTCTTTAAGCTCTTTTCAGACTCTCTAAACATGAAAATATTACCGAGTAATCTTGCTTCCTTTCACACTCGTTAAAAGGTTTGAAAGGGAATCTTTCAAGTGATAGTTTATCTCTTTTTCTCTCTTGCGAGACTAACATTAGGAAAAAGGACAACCCTGGAGTCGTATTTAATTTCTTTTTAGACTCTCTAAACATGAAAAACCACCGAGTTTACCTTCTCTGGATTTTTTAAATAATCATGCATTGAAGGTTCCATACGGGACCGAACCCTTACTTCTTCCAGTTCGTTAAACAAAGGAAGAGGGACTTACCAAAGGTGAGTTATATCGAGCATGTGTTACCCTCCTCTATCTTGTTAAATCAAAAAGAGGTACTCGTTTATCTGGATGGGGGAAAAAATTGAAAGAAGCAAGCCAAGCAGTTTTTGAGAACATTACAAGTATTACAGTTTCCCTTGAACACAATACTTTGTCTTTGCACACATTTTAATCCACTGAACCTCTGCATTGAACCAATCCTCTGAGTTTTCTTACTCCTTTGGGTCACCCGACGGAAGTCACAATATCCATTGCATCATCATGTTTTGGTCCATGTCATGTTTCTTCTATTGTGCCTCAGTGTTCAAGGGAAGTATCTGCCTCAAAAATCAACCATCACAAATTTCTGTTTCAATACCCATGTCAGTCCATGTTCTTTTGATCCACCAATTACATCTCTGTGTCAGTTTCATTTCATTGATGGGGGATACATCAAGGCCCTCCTTCGATGAGTCTGTTCCTGTCAACTTTAGCACATTATCCGGGAACTAGACTTAGAAACCAGTTAGTACCTTGGGACCTACATGCCTCAATGGAAGGCCTCCTCACATCCGACAGTGGGTTTACATCATTGAACTTTGATCAGATGATTCCACGGATGTTCAACTTCATCTCATCCATTCACATTTGTTGGGATGTACTAGAGTACCTTGGGAATCATTGACATCAATGGTGATTTCCCTCGCGCTTGTTAACGGTTTACCTCATTGACCGGTAATCAAGTGGTTTCTTCCATGTTCGACATCAGAACATCTATTCACATGGTTAGACTCGTATCACATCGATATCGGTAAGAAGACCTTGGGTTGAGTGATCACTCTGATATATACTTTTCTTAGGTTGTGACAGAGTTTCTTTTGAAGATTGACACATATAATGTTACATAGATCCACTTTGTATTGGTCCATGGCTATGTCTTTTCATCTCATAGATCCACTATGTATTTTTCATGGCTATGATCAGTTCATGTCATGGGAGCATAGATCCACATTGTATCATTGGTGGCTATACCTTTTTGTTAATACAATTATGGATCCACAGTGTATCTTATGGCGGCCATACCTTGCAAGTCTTTATCACCCAAGCATAGGTATGCCTACCTTGGGTTTGAAACATGTCACAATATTTTTTTGATGGTTGTGTACAACTTCTACCAGGTTCTTTGCATCCATACCCTTGCTTGAAAAAGTCTACAAAGTACTTCAGTCATTAATTTCCATCTTCTAACTTCGCACTTTGGGGGGCAATATGTTACACATCAAAATCACTCATTTCAATGATGACCTATTGTTTTCATTTAAAGTGTCTCATTTTGGTTGCAAGTGTCGCAAGTGTCAAAAACTTCATACTGCCATATCGCCTATGTCGTGTCTCTAATGACATCACAGGGACACTTAAGACACCTTCAAAGACTGGTTTAAGGAAGAAAAACCATTTGATGAAGAGTATAAATCATTTTCCATGAAGAAAACGACTTAAAAATAAATTTTGAAGGCCAACACTTTCCTACCCACTATCAGGGAGTTCCAACACTCCCTACCCTTCCTTGGGGGAGTGTTCCAACGCTCTATGCACTCTTCTGGGGCAGCGCTGGGATTTTTTAAATAAATTTTGGGCAGTGATCCCCTACCCATTGTCAGGGAGTGCCAGCGCTCCCTACCCTTATTTTGGGGAGCGTTGCAACACTCTGTGTCCCATTCTGAGGGAGCGTTGGGTCGTTTGAGGAAATATTTGACTATTGAGGAAAATCAGGGAAAAATCCCCCTCATCTCTGGAGTTAGCTGGATTCGAATCTGAGGTCAAGGATGGATCTTAGGGAGGATCCACAACTGAAGGAGAAATATCCTCAACCTATCCCAAGAATATCTAAGGTGGTTGGGTCTCTCCAAGCTTATATAAGGAGGCCTTCTCATGGTGAAAGGGGACATGGAAGTTTAGAGGAATCAAACTTATGATCTCATAAGGGAGATATCATTGAAGCATAATCAGTTTGTGTTTGGGTTGCTTGAGAAAAGGGTTGGACAAGGAGAGCTTGGCAAAGCCGCTACATCTACATCATGGTTGTAAGATATTTTCTTTTTTTTCATTAATATACATATCTTCTTGGCCTATTTCTTTCAAGGTTGTGTTTATTCCATAGGAAGTTGTCTCTATTAGATAGATCTGGTTTCAAGCTAATCTTTGTAGAATAGGAAGCTTGTTCTATCTTTGTTTGTTTTGAAGGACTTATCGAGGATCTTGGGGATCAAAGCTCAACTCAGACTATGCGAGGATGAACATAGTTAAAAAGGTACACCTATATTCCTCTTCTCTATACATTAGTTTAGCTAGGTTTAAAAGGATGTTAGTGATCAACGTTAGCACCCTTTCTATCTTAGTTATAGGGGTCTAGTATCCAAGAGAGAATTCACTTTTATGCAAGGGGATTTCTCTGTAACACCCACAAGGTAATGGCCTAGCTAAATCATACAATAAAAACATGGTCAAGATCATTAAGAAGCTTCTAGAAGAAAATAAGAGAGCTTGGGGTTCAAAGTTGAGATATGATTTATGGGATGATCGTGTCAACACAAAGAGAGAAATTGGAACCTCACCATTTCAGGGAGTGTATGGAATGGACGTAGTCTTTCCTGTACAAATTTATTTTATAGTTGTAAAGTTGTTTCAAGAAATTGAATCTGAACCTAATGATGCTGTTAGAAAGATTTTCCAGATTATAGAATTGCAGCAAGCAAGAGAGAAACTTCTAGAGAAGGCACATCAACATAAACATAAGATTAAAGACACTTTTGAAAGAAAAGAAAAAATAGAGTAGTTGGTACATGGGGACTTAGTTTTGAAATGGGATGCTCGTAGAGAAGATCATCATGGGAAATTTTATAACTTGTGGTCTGATCCATTCAAGGTGGAGAAGGCTTTAGACAACAACCCTTTCCTATTGTAGCATTTGGAAGGTGAAGAGGTTTTTGGTGGCCCAATAAATGGGAATTTTCTGAAGAAATTATTTTAATAAAGACATTGGTGGATCAAATATCATTTTACATATTGGTGTGGTGTGGTAAATAGAAAATAAATACTCCATACCCCAATGGAGCAATGCTTCTTTTCTTCTTTCATTTTTCATAATTTATTTTTATTTTTTACAGTCTGATACATTTTTGAATAAAGTTTGTCCAGAGCTCAGGAGATGGAAAAACACAGTTTGAAAATAAGCATGGTCTGAAGCTTAAAGGATTATAAGGCACAAATCTACTCAAATTTCTTGGATTTTCACAAGGAAAAATCCATCCCCCATGGAGCCATTGTTAACACGTACTTTGTTCTACATTGTTTTATTCCTCATTCATCCCTACTTGTTATTTCAAATTTAGTATAAGTTATAAATATTTAGAATTATTTTGTTAAAGGTTTGATATCTTATCTTAAAGGGATTAAAATAATGCTAGATCGAATGAATGAGATGGACTTAGTTTGTGAGAGGGGGACAAAAGGAATTACTCACATGTTTAAATGATTTCTTGATGACATCACCTGGATTCAAATCTCTTCATTTGAGCCATAAGTCATGTCAACATCCATTCCTCATGATTATTTAACTTAGTAGGCTGAAAATTCAAAGTCTAATCCTCACAAGAAATAAAATGGACAAATCTGGCCAAGCACTATGAGAACTTCCACATGTCATTGGTCATGATCATTTCAAGTACCTTGGAGAGTCGTGGAAGTTGTGGATTGTACTACAAAATTCATGAGTATGAAAAGCGGTTAGCAAGTACCAATTGTCATCCATAGCATGCAAATATGGGTGGTCTTTTCTACACATCATTTGTTCAGGAGGTTACATAGATGAGGATTTTCAAAAACTGTTTTGTTTTTTTTTAAAATTGGCGCATTATTCGTTACCTATAACAGCTGGTCGATTTGAATTGGCACCCACAGAGCCATCAAATCCCCAATTATTCTCATTACAAAAAAAATAGATCCCTTCCTTGTAGCCAACAGTATAGTCTTCTCATCGCAACTGCACATATGGGAAAGGGTGGACATGTGAATAGGAAAGAGCCTGAAGGGCCTTAGATCATACAATATTATGAATACAGTTGCCACATTTTCGATCGGGTAGGTTGGTATCTTTTCTACACGAAGCTGGATGGTCATCATTACACTACATCCAGGGCATTTGCTGAGAGTTTCAATGGAAAATGGGCATGAGTTGCAAACTTGGTCATGCAGGTTACAAAGGATTCCATACAACTACTTGCAACCTCTCGACTGATGGATAAAGGTGGTTTAAAAATAAACTGATTACATGAGGAGATGTAAACCAATTTTTGAAACCAAAACACAAAGAACCTAATTGGGCCAAAGGCATTCCCAGGGATTGGATTTTTGATGAATGGATAGAATCCTTACTCATGCTTAAAAGATTCATCACCCATGAGGGGAGATATCTTGACATATTTCTATTTCATCTACGATTTCTTTGTCATCTGGCATGAATTAAGAGAATGAATCTACCATATTATTTCTTGAGGGATCTCAACAAGATGGCCATGAATGTCAAAGAAAACCCCAAAACCCCTCCTCATGGAATATATCATCAGGGCTTGATCAAAGTACTTGTCAAGTACAAGATGGAGAAGTTGCATAAGACTTGGGATCAATTTTTGATCCAATTGGGTTTTGAGAAGAAAGTGCATCCTTCTGATGAAAAATCACATGATAAGGGTACTAAGCTTGAACAAGAAACTTCATCTAGCGCCAATCAACCAACTACTTCAAAGAAGAGAAAGAGAGAAGATTGTGTTAAGACCCCAGATGAACCTATGGAAGCTCCTACAAATAACCAACAAGTAGATGCAGGGTCTTCCTGAATCCTAGGTGGAGGTAAGCACCCTTTTCCTTTTGCACAAAAGAATTACTCTAGAAGGATTCAAAGACATGTAAAACCTAGGGTACTGAGAGAGGATAAAAAACATGAGACAACAGAAGAATTTGAAGAACTGGTGTAGCCTAAAGATCCTATCCCAGATATTACTCCTCATGCTTCAATATCCTATGAAGATAACGTGGATAAGTACATAATTTTGATAAGGAAACGAAGCACAAGCACTCGAAAAAAGTTCAAGATGAAGTCTAAAGTAGTATATATACCTGCTATCACAAAGAAGGTCATCATCATCGATGAAGAGCCTGTCAAAACTATGAAGAGTTCATATACAAGCAAGAAAACCCCTATCACTAGGCTTTAGAAGAATAAATTCAAGAAGGGTGGTCTGATCATAAATAAAAAGACTATCACTGGAAAAAACAAAGTTTCTACCAGAAAACATGGTAAGAAGAATATGAAAAACTCAAACCCTAAAATCAGATCTAAAGGGAATGAACCCAAAAGAATTAAAACTCAATCTCAATCTAAGTAGACTGGAAATGATAGTTTAGAATTGCTTGCAAAAGAATCTTCTTCAATCCTGCATAGAAATCTATCAATTTGGAAATACCACATCCAGGGTAAATCTGGTTTTTGAGATTAAAAATGATGGATGATGGAAACATATTTTTGTTTACTATGTCTAAGGTATCATGCCCCTTTTTTTCTATGGACAACTACAAATCAGGAAAAGGAAGGAGTTGAAAACATGAAGAACTAGTTTTTTGGTAGGTCGCTACAGGAAGTTCCCACAGTCATACACAAAACAACAGGGTCGCTACAGGAACACTTGTAGCAACCGATTTTGCTGCTAAATTCACCCAGTTTCATATTTTTGCAACAGAGGAGGGTTATACCTATGCTAACATCTTATGGAGCATGTTATGAAGCTATACACATTTTGTGGATCTCAAAGGCTATATTTAGATACAAAGGTAAATCCATATTGGGAACCATGATTGAGTTGTCAAAGGATAGATTCGCATGGATATTTGAATGTCAGATGTATATGGGAAGAATTAAGAGAATGTTGCAGTGTTATTATACGAATAGAGAACAACTCAAGCAAAGAGTATTTTATGCAAGGATGTTGCCTTGATCCTAGGAGGTTGTTTTGTAAAAACTGTTATTAGTTTGTATATCAACAGTCAAAGGTTGAAATTCATTTTCAGTTTTTGTAGGGATTAGCTTTGAGTTTTCCCTGATAGTTAGGATCGACCTTAAGTACATGTAACTAATTCAAAACACTATATATCAATTGATGTAGAAGAAGAAAGGGTTGAATCCCTATTTTGGCTTGATATTGTATCGTTAAAATATTTTTTTGATCTCTCATGTCTGTGTAAAGACTTCAATTGCTAATGAAATTGGTGGTTAGTATGTTACCTTTCTTTGTTTATCATATTCAATTTTTCCTTTGAAATACTTTTGTCCTGAGAAGGTTTCTTTAACAGGTTCTAGTAATATTTTCCACATGGATGTTTTCTCCTTAGATCTTACTTAGAATGAATTCTAGATAACAAAAATTCATTTGTTGCATAAACACATTAAAGACAAGATTTGTTATTTGTGTATTTATCAGTCTTTGTTTTTCCCTTTCTCTCAATCAAATCACTTAAACCTTAAACCTCTAGCCATTAGTTTTGTTTACCTGACTTGCTGCACTTAGGTAAGTGGTCTTAACAGATCTGATCATTATTCCTTTTTTAAATCAAGCAAGGATTTATCCATCTTAAAACCCCTATTGAACATTTTGAAACAAGGTGTGCTAGGCTTGTTCCTAAAGTAGTCTAGGAACAACTTCTAGTGCTAACAAAAACTATAACAACATCAATAACACTAGGTTGATACAACATAATCAACACGAGGCTTATACTACAACATCATCAACATCACAAGGATGGAGTAACAACATCATAAACAACGTGAGGTTGAGATAACAACATCATCATCATAGGGAAACAAAATGAGGAAGGTGCAACAACAAAATTTTGTGGTACTATGACAGAACATCCTTACTGGACCTTTGGGATCTGCCCAATAATCATAAGATTCCCTAGGATATAAAATCCTAACAGAGATACCACATGGTACTCTGATAGACCATCCTTACTAGAACTTTGGATCTTCTTAGGAATAATTTTTTTTCCCTAGGATATAAAATCCTAACGAAGCTACCACTACTGACCACAATTGGAATATAGATGCACAGGTACTCTGACAGACCATCCTTACTAGACCTTTGGGATTTTCCCAGGGATGATCAATCCCCTAGGATATAAAATCCTAATGAAGCTACCCGTTGTTGGTCAAGATACCACAGTATCATCAACATCACTCCCCGTTTCGAGGGAGGTCCTTTCACACTATACCAAGCTTATCTAGAAAGTATTCAAACTTTACACGAGGCAGAGGCTTGGTCAACACATTTGCAACTTGCTCATCTGTGCCAACATATTGGATCTTTACAAATCCCCTCTGCACCATAAATCAAATGTAGTGATACCATATTTCTATGTGCTTCAACTTATCATGGAACACTGGGTGCAACTATGGTTATCACATAGAATCACAGTGGCTTCCATATCTAGATCGAATAGACCTGTCATCAAATTCTGAATCCATATGGCTTCACAATTGGTGGAACATGCTGCAATGTATTCCACTTCTGTTGTGCTGAGAGAAATATTGGATTTCTTCTTTCTCTGCCATGAAGTCATGGATGAACCCAGACTGAAACACCATATTGAAGTGATCTTTCTATCAGAAACACTTCTAGCTCAATATGAATCGGTATAACTAACCAATCTAAATTCATGATCTCTAGAATAACAAAGACCATATTCCAGCGTACCCTTAACGTATCTCATCACATGTTTTGAAGCTACAAGGTGAACATGTCTAGGTTGTACTATATTCTGACTCAAGGTGTTCAAAATAAAACATATATATGGCCTAGTATTCGTTAGATACATCAACGAACCAATAATCTATCTGTACAAAGTAGAAGCAACCAATTCTGATGAAGTATCAACCGGGAGATTCAACTTTGTTTCCATGGGTGTGTTCATGGATTTACATTCCAACATATCAAACCTCTTCAGTATTTCAACTGCATACTTCCCTTGGTTAAGAAATATCTTCTCTGATCTCTGCCAAACTTCAAGACCTAAGAAATAGTGCATCGGGCCTAGGTCATTCATATCAAAGTTTGTAGCGAGCTTATTCTTACAATCTATGATGATATTTTCTTCTCCAGTTAAGAATAAGTCATCCACATACACCAACAATATAACTCTCTCAACATTCATAACCTTAAAGTAAAGGTTAGGATCAACTTTACTCTTGGTAAATCCCAAGCTCGTTAGGAAAATGTCAATTCTAGCATATCAATCTCTTAGAGATTGTTTCAACTCGTACAAAGATTTCTTCAACCTGTAGACATGAGTCTTTCTATCTTCATATTCAAACCAAATTTTCACATCACATTGTACCAAACTGGTACACTTTCTCAACTGCAATTTAACCTGGAGCCTTGGAGGGCATACCCATTTGTTTTACAGGGCCTTGTTTGGTGGATAGTTTTGGAGGAACAAGACTATATTGGGATTCCATGGGGCTTGAAACATGATGACTTGCCTTTAGAATCCTAGAAGACACCTTGGAGGATCTTTCCTAGGAGGGGAAAAACACCACTCTTTGGGGCTTAACATCACCTACAGATAGGATTGGTGGTGATGGATTTAATAATCATTGAATCTTGGAATCATTTGATGGAGACAACACTTTGACTTGTGGGAAAAGGATGTAGCGGATGAGGAGAAATCCTTTGAAGGTCAATTGTTCCATCCCCAACTCCAACGATTTGTTAAATGTGCCAAAACGTTGCCCTAAAGGGGCGATGTCATCTTATTTTAGGGTTTCTAATGTGTAAAAGTGAAATGTAAATTTGTAAAGGGGAAAAGTAAGGGTTTTGACCCCTTACTTTGTGGTTTACCCTAATTAAGTGGACAAACTATGTTTTTAACTTTTTGTATAAATAGAGATCATGTGAAACTCATTTCATAACATAATTCTCCCATTGTGAGAAGTATTTAGCTGAAATTTTTGCTATTCTTGGGCATTATGGTGTTTCTCTCTTGTGCACTTATCTTATGGTGATATCTCTTGGTGAAAATTAGAGATAAACTAGTTCAGCCCCTTTGGAGTCTTATTATCTTGGTCTTTGATGATGATTGCTTGGTGAAAATAGGATTTGATCTCTCTCTTTCTTGGAATTGGTAATGAAAATCTACACTTGTTAGTTGTTTCTTGATTTTTCTTGGTTATTGATGGTTGAAACCCTAGGAGAAGTATGTTGGATACACCCTCCACTAATGCTTCATCTCATTGCTAATTTTTTCTTGAACAACGGTTGCTAGGAGAAGTACAAGAGAGTAAACCCTCTTAGATTTACTCTAGCTTAGTTGGAATACCCTAGGGAGTAAAAGGGATTAAACCCCTAGGGTATTTATTGATATAACCCTTCATTTTAAGACTCCATTCAACTAGTTTTACGAAGGCACTAATATGATGTTTTTATTGTAGAAATAAAATAGCGCATTGGGAAACGTGAATGTTTTCCATTTAAATTTGCTGCACTTTGGGTTTTGTTCCTTGTGCCTAGCGCAACTCTTAGCCAGTAGGGCATCCCATATAAAGGGGTATTTCTTTATGTTGTTATAAAACTTAATCTAAAACCATTAGGTTTGAAGAAACCCTAACTCTCTTTCATTTATAACTTACTTTTCAACTGACAGAAGTTGCTAAGAATTTGCAACATTAATCTACTTAGCATAGCGCAACTTTTGGGTGGATTCTTTGTGAGTTTTGGTGGTTGTATTTGATGTTGTAAAAAATGTTTTTTACAGCCATAAGGATACACAATATATTTGAAAATACCTTTTATAATAACCTTGTTTCATTGCTAAAGTCTTGTGCTTTCATTCTTGAGTATCACTAGTGTTTATCTAACTTATGTCTAGCATCATTTGTTGGAATTATATAAATTGTTTAGCATATTTAATACTTATTTATTTTATTATATACATTGTTGTTTACTTCTATAATTAGGGACATAAATCTTAACTTTCTTTCCCACCTAACATTATACATATATGCTTGGATTTTTTTTCTGTCTCGGACAGGTACAACATTCTTTGCATGTGTTCTTGTCTCTTGGAAATGACTGGCTGCCATAAATACTATTCCCAAAGAATTTCCGCAATTTATATCTTGACCTTGAGGGGGAATTCACTTCATATCTTTAATTCCCATATCATTCACCCCAGGGTCATCGAGATTCCCCCCTTGAGGTGATTTTATCATCTCTAAAGTGACGGAAATACTTTCTTAAGGTGACCGTGGGTAGGTGTTCTTTAAGTTGTCACCATTTGGTGGTTAGGTTGGGATTTAACCAACCTACAACTTGAGCGATTAAAATCCCTACAGGGTACTAGAGGTAGTTCCAACTACTACAATTTCATTGATCTTGAAAAAACTATGTCAAAAGGTAATTTCTCAGACTACAAAGTTTGTCATCTTCATGGCTCGATCATAAGGTAAAAAAAAGGTCACTGTGACTACCACTGCCTCTACACAAGATATCTCTACACCATAGAAGAAAATGGACAAGGTTGTAGTGAAATATAAATATATCTTCACTTCACCTATAGGGGTGCCTCTACAATGTCAAGTCAAACATTCTATTGAATTGATACCTAATGCATCCTTACCCAATGGTCCAATATAAAATATGCTCCCTTTTGGAGAACGAGGAAATAAAGCATCAGACTCATGATCTCATACACAAGGTCCACATTTAACTGATCTCCTTTCCTTGTGGATGCCTAATTGTGTTGGTACACAAGAAGGAAGGGACATGGCGACTCTGTATTAATTATGGAGCCTTGAATAATATCATTGTCAAGAACCAATACCTAATCCTCCATATTGATGATCTTCTTGATACGATTAAGGGTGTTGAGTTCTTTAGTAAGATTGATCTGAAGTTCAACTACCACCAAGTTCCAATAGAACAAACCAATGTATGGAAAACAACCTTCAAATCTAAAAAATTCCCGTTTGAATGGTTGGTCATGGATTTTGGCTTGATTAATACTCCAGTGACATTCATGAGGATGATGGATGATATCCATTCAAAAAATAGTTTGTGGTCGTATATTTGGATGACATCCTCATATTCAGCCAAACCTAGGTAGAACATTTTCATCACATCCAATAGGTCCTAAGCACCCTACAAAAACACAAGCTATATGCCAATCTAGAGAAATGATCATTTCACATGCAGTGAATTTAATACTTGGGATAAATCATGGATGAATATGGGGTGTATGTGGAACTAACCAAGATCCAAGTCATACACAACTGATCAACCTCTAAAACTATGACATGGCTACACAAATTCTTGGGCCTCACCAAATTCTACCATAGGTTCTTGTTGGGATTCTCTCATGTTGCTTTTCCCTTAAGTCAAGTGGCCAAGGGTGGATCTAAAGGCAATTTTTCCTAGTCAGAATCATAGTAGAAATCGTTCCAGGATCTGAAAGATCACTTCTTATCCACACTAGTCCTCACACTTCCATACCTGCAACATCCATTTTATGTTGAGACATATGCCTATGAATATGCTATCAATGAATTCCTCACTCAACAGGGATATCTGGTGGCCTATCACAGTGAAACATTATGTGATCATATTCACATATATCCCACCTATGATAAAGAGTTGTACTCCATTGTGTAGGAATGTCCATAGTGGAAGAATTATATTATGGGAAAGGAAACGATCATACACACTAAACATGGGCATCTGCAATTCATGCATATGCAAGGAAAATTACATAATGACTGCCATCCGAAGTGGTCAACATACTTGAAAAAATTCCACTTGAACATCAAGTATGAGAAAGGAAACACCAACCATGTTGCAGACTACCTAAGTCAATCCCCGGTTGTGGCACTAACCACAGTTCTTAACACTTATGGGAATGAGACTTCCAAATGGCCACAATTATACAACAATGACTCTGACATCGTTTCTACCTATCAAACATTGATCACATGCAAACCAGTTCCAAAATTTCATCTCTAGGATGGAATATTATGCCATCTGATCCATCTCTATGTTCCTTCAAGAGAGCATGTGAAGTTGATTTGGGAAGATCACTATAGTTGAGTGGTAGAATAATTTGACATGGAAAAAATTGTGACAGTAATACAAAAGTATTTTTAATTTCCAAAGCTTCAAAAACATGTCAATGAGTATATAAAATCATGCAATGCTCGTGCCATCACCAAACCTACAATTAAAGAACAGGGGCTATACACCCCTCTTCCTACGTGTAATCGACCTTGGGAATCCATCTCCATGGATTACATGCCTAGTGCACCTTCAATCAAGAATGGTAATGATCGTTTCTTCATGGTCATTGATCAATTCTATAAGATGGCATTTTTGACACCCTAGAAGAAGAGTATCACAGTCTAGGCCACTGCTAAGCTCTGTTATAGAAAGATTTGCCTCACCCTATGCAATCTTGCAAAAAAGGCCTTTTTCCATTTCCCTATGCATACTTGAAGTCACTTTTTGCAAATCCCAAAGCTAAAAACATGATTTTCCACATATACGCGCCCTGGCTATATTACAACATGCATATACATAGGTTGCACCACTACAGCCCGCATACATCGAGATTTGTGACCAAAATTAAAAAATGGTGTCAGGTTTCCATGTCACATCATGATATCAATGGTCCTTGGTCTTCCATATATGAGAAACGTTCTAAATCAGCTCTTCAGTTCCACTTGAAGGCTATAAATGGGCCAAAACTGAGCTATGGAAAAGAGGAGACGAATTCAACTTTGAGAGCAAAGTTACTTTGGAGAAATTATTCACTTCACATTGAGTCTGCATCCCTTTGTCCTTTAAGTCTGAACACATTATTCAACCCCCAAGCTCTTCCCTTATTGATTGAGAACCTCATTGTCTCTCTTATATGAGCTTGCATTTGGTGGAGGATTGAAGTGGTGGAGGCCCAGCTGAAAGGAACTTAGTTTCTCGGTTCTGAACTATGCCGACACAAAATTTGTAATTCATTCACTTATGTTGATTTCATTTTAATAGAAATACTCTTTTATCATCCAATTAATATCTTGTGAATATTTGAATTGTTATTCCATAAGTGTATTTGTTATGAATATTGATGTATTATTCTATCGAATGTGCTAACATTATATATTATCACCATATGCTTGTGTTTCTTGGTTGTTGAGGACTAGTTGGAGGAATATTGCTTTGGGTCAAGTGCTCAACGGTGGACTTCATCGAACATCTGGATGAGGTAGGATTTTTATCTTGTCTTGATAGTATATTTTTTTATATAACATACTTGAGATTAGAGTTGATTTCTGCAGTCATTTCCATCTGTTGTGGTTTACCCCTAGCCATAGAGAGATTTTCCTCATAACAGAATTGGTGACCATACTGGGGAAAAAATCTTTTTTTCCGAAGTTTGGAGTGTTTGTATCCTTAGATTTATCTCATTTATATTGAGTTTCTCATCGTACGATTGCTTGAAAGCCTCTGTTCACTATGATTCTGAGTTTCTTAGCCTTCTCCTTAGCCTGGATTTGTTTTGACACATATACACAGTTTTTTTTTTCTGATAGTCGCGTACATACACTTGTTGTCCTTCTGCAAGATGCGTACATACACACTTTTGATCCCTTGAACAGTCACATACATCACCCTTTGTTTCTTGGTTGTTGGGTTTGATGGTTGTTGGGTAGGTTTTGATGATTTTTGAGTCTTCTTGGGTCTTTGTGGTGACTGTTAAGTGTTTTTGGAATGATAAAAAACCTTTCTTTGGTTGAATTTTTGGGTGGTACATTTCTCATCTTCTTTTTCATTTGATTGTCCTTGCATCTTGGGTTGGGTGTTTTTCTCCTTGATATCATACTTGGTTTTTCTCTGTTTACATATAGTAGAGTCTTTATATCAAGTTGTTGTTCAGTCCTTGCATTTTCATTCTATTATATTGAAAATAAAAAAAATATTAGACATTTTACATTGATTGACATTTTGATCTCTCGAGTCTTTGACATTTATCTTAGTACATGTAAATAAAGGTTGAATTTTTATTTAGAATTGCAGAACTAAATTGAGAATTTCATTTTGAAAAGCATATCATTTATTGGAAATTGAAGTTAGGAATTTGCATTGTATTCATATTCATTTATTTTACTTGCTGAGTCATAACATCACTAGTTTCATGAATGCACCTTTTGAGTAAGCAAGGCCATTAAAAGTAACACTATAATTTAAAATTGATTAGTAATGATTTTATCTTTCTAGGGTACATAAACTAGCTTAGGATTTAGAGCCTTGGAATAGGATTTTGTGCTTAAACTTCTCCAAGGATATTAAATCAACATATGTGTCTGACTAAAGGAGTGGACACATCCATTGTATAATTGGTAATATCAGGAGGTTCCGCTTACACCGAAGTTAAGAACGAGGTCCTGTGAGGTTGGCTGAAGGGATATCCCCCTGATACCTTCTTAGCGTTAGATATATTTATGGGGATCTATTTGTATATGGGGATCTTTCTAGTGCCCTTACCTCTATGAGAGGCAGTGATTTCAAGGTTTCAGGCTTTGTTACCCTGCCCATATGATGGACCTAACTTACAAATGTTCACATGTGAATCATTTATACCATGGTTACTTAGTTTCTTGACTTATGTACCACATAGGTTACTTGCATGGGTTATTTTGCAGGTACCCTGGGTCAGATAAGGGTTGAACAACACGCGACCTTTATGGAGGATTACATCTCTGGGGGGATCTGACCGACTGGTTGTTAAGCCCATGAGGGCCCTTATAAATAATTATCTTACCTCTGATCTTTAGCAGAGGAGTATCAGGCCCTGCTTGGGTGAGGCAGGCCTACTTTAGAGAGGGAGGTCCCTTTTAGCCACTTTATCCTATTTGTGTGCATATTGGTTGTTTGATTATTTTTTGTGTGCTCTTTTATTACTAGTTGGCCTTAGGATTTGTTTTCTATATCTCGAGTCTTGATTCATCGTGGAGCCAAACCATCTTCCCCACAGGTCTCTCTACTTGTTACAGTTGCCACCACATTTTGGGTCTTTTCCTTCTAAAAGGCACAGAGTTATCAAACGTGGTACACACATCTCCACTTATTAGAATTGTGATCATACAAGGATGAGTATTGAACCAATTCATCATGATACTGGGATCCCTTTGACTGTCATACCTACTATAGTTAACGGTACCCCTTCGACACCTTCAACCAAAATGGTTGTAGTGTCGGAGGCACCTATCATCACTGTTTCCCCTCCTATAGTGAATACAATATTGGATTACTGAGAGGGGGGGTGAATTAGTAATAACGTAATTATAATCCTTTTTCTTCAAATGTTATATCAATGTAGAATTATTATCCAATAATGAGCAGTAATAAATAAACAATCACACACATGCACAGTACACCAGTGTTTTACGTGGAAACCCAAATCGGGAGAAAACCACAAAATGCTTTTTCTTATATGTCTTGTAGAATTACATTCATTGGAAGCACCAACTTCCTTTGTTTTTTAGCTGCAACTGGAAGGAGGCTCCAACCTCCTAGTTTCTCAGGCTACAACCTGAGGGAAGCTCCAACTCCCCAAATCTTTGGCTACAACTAGAAGGAGGCTACAACCCCCAATGCTCTCCAGCTACAACCGGACGGTGGCTACAACCACCTGTCCTTGCCCTGTCCTGCCACCCTGAAGTAGAAGTAGAATGATTGAACCACTGTCACACTATCACGTGAGATATACCACTGTAAACCTGTACCAATAAATCTGAACCATGCATCAACCATGCATCAACCTATAATCAACCTATACCATAAACAAGTGCATCAACCATGCACCAACTTGTAATCAACCTATACCATAAACAACTGCATCAACCATGCACCAACCTGTAATCAACCTGTACCATAAATAAGTGCATCAACCACGCACCAACTTGTAATCAACCTGTACCATAAACAAATGCATCAACCATGCACAATCCTGTAATCAACTTGTACCATAAATAAGTGCATCCAACCATGTACCAATCATGTGTCAACTACTCATCAACCATGACTCATCAATATGTACCAACATCATCAACTATACACCTCATGTATGTGCCAACTCATCAACTAATGTCTCAACCATGTACTCAACATGTGCCACAACCAAAAGACCTCATCAATTTTATCATCCAAATATTTTTTGTAGCTATGTAATAGACCTGGTGTATATGATCACATTCTTTCAAACCTTCCTTAACTTTAAAAATAAGAGACTAGAATTTTCATCAAACTTTTCTTTAGTCTCACATGCCTAGTTTTGGATTAGTCAACAACCCTAACTTGAAGTAATCATAAATTTGAACCTGTAATGTATAAATCTATGAAAATTATACACAATGTTCTTAAGTGTGTTTTATGCAATTCATCCAAGTGGCACTACTTGGAACCTCTCAGAAAAGGAGTTATAGCAAAAATGGCATACCTTGCTGAATTCTGGCTTATTCTAGAGAGCGACCTTGTAGAGAATGCCCCACACAAAATGTTTTATGAAGTGATCTTAAAATGTTACAAAGATTAATAAATGCTATACCCTAACCAAAAATTTTTGTCTCACTGAATTTGGATTTGTTATGAAGAATTTATGACGTTTTTACCTGAAACACCTGATTTTGACTAGTTTCAGGACTGGCCACAAACCCTATTTTCCACAGAGTGTAACTCCCAAAATACAACAAATCACAAGCTGAATTTTTAAAAACTAATACTTGGATATGTTTTCTCACTTGCATAGAAATTTCAGGATCTGAATAATTATAGAAAAAAAATTATAGCAAAAATGGTGAGATGACCTGAAAATAACATACCTTAGAAAGCACCATCAAAAGAATTTATCCTTCCTTGCATTTCGGCCTTCTTTTCTTCACTTTCCTCAGAATTTCAGCTTATATATCATTTTTAAACCTCAGAAACCTATATATATTAAATATTCTCAAGTGTGATTCAAATGAGAGAGCCTTGCCTCTTATTTATACTCTCCAAGTAGCTTCCTTAAAAACATCTTCTAGGTAACATGGCCCCACTTTCCTTATTTTAGGGTTGGGTCCACTTCTAATTTCTCCATTAAAATTATTATTGAAATAATTTATTTTGTATTCACTTTGAATTATAATACACTCATCACTTCACTTTATTATTTACCTTTTAAAATCTC
>ML794719.1:149927-164784 GCA_009831015.1 Picea engelmannii | reverse complement strand
GAATAGTATTATCTGAAAATATATCATAACTCATACCGTTAGCCATCAAACAAACTTGGGTCCATTACCCAAACCTGGGGTCTCCAACTTCTCATGGCCATAACTCTCTAACCGTGAGGAATTATGTGACATTCCACATACCATCGGAAATGACATGAAAAGCACTATCCATCTAGGATATTTTCCCTGACAAATTCACTTTCCTTCATCTAATTATTCCACAATTAATCATGGTTTCTCTTACTCCACAAAGCGTCTTCCCGTGAGGGCTTTCACCATAAGGGGACCACTTTGGAGTTCATCCATATTTACTTCTTATCAACCATGACAAAACAATAATGAGTCATATTTACATCAAACAATATTGGGTCCATTACCCAAACCTTTGTGCTACGGGGCTTTTTTCAAGGGTTGACATCAATGACAACCAACCTTAATCAACATACTCAACCTATATCCACAAACCCTTTTGGGACTCTTTTTCACTCATTGGGCTATAATGTTCAATACGTCCCTATGGCGGCCTCTAGTCCTTTTTCCTATGGTATGATGAATTTTACATCGCAATTTTCAAACTCCATCCCAACGGCTGGAACTAATGCTAGCATTGGTCTTGGGGGCACAAATCCTCCTTATAATCCATTCTCATTTGGTGGCACTCATGTCCCTCAAATGACTCCTACCATTGGAGGCATTCCTCCTTTTAATATCGGGTCTAATCCTGTTGCTTCTGGATGGAGTAACCAACCTAGCGGACAAGTTACTGCTCTTGTTCCATCCTTTACACCCACCTCCTTTTTGTTGATTCTCACCAACACGTTTTTCATGACGAATCCACCTTTATCCTCTAGATTCACACCCGAAGGATGTCAGTTTCACACCTTTGGAAAACCCCAACTTGGGTCCACTCTGACTGGGGGTAGTTTTTATAACCCTCATCATAACATTCCTACTAGAATGGTGCCAAACCAACCCCTTATGAATCAACATAGAGGAGGGTCTTACAATCTCGGACAAAGCCACGGTGCTTACCAGAACCATGGATGGGTTGTGATTCGCCAACTACAATATTTCCAGGGATATTGGGGCCAGATGTCGCAACCCCATCTCCCTTTTCTGGCCACTCTCAACTTTCCAGACTTGTCTAAGTTAATGAATGACCCTGTTGTTCCTGAGTTTATACTAAGGCTTCAAGTATAATGTCAGGCATCGGGAAGTGAGGAAAAGGTTTCAATGTTTTCCTTTTACTACTGATATAATAGAGAAAAGTTCTTTAAATCGAATTAATATATTAATAGCTCAGAGGTTGTTTCTCGAATGTAAGTTAAATTTGAAAAAATGAATGAATTGAAAGAAAAACATAAAGTTGTTAATCAAAGCAAGGCATCAATTGCTGAAGAATCTTACTTTATAATAGAAGAAGAAAGTGAGTGATGTAATCTTCAATGAAGTGTAAAATATAGCATCTAATTAACATGCAGGTCTTGTATTTACTAACAGTGAATACAGAGGAAATTTTTTTTGTTTTCATATTACTAGGTGAAAAAATAACCACAGTAGATGTTGTACTAAATTTTGATTCAAACATTCATCAAAGAAATATATATGAAAATATGCTAGAACATGGAAATACAAGGGAACACATAACTCATAATAGACGAGATGTAGAATCTCTGGTCTGCATTTGTATTAATTCTCAATAAAAAGAACCTTCTCCTTTACAATCGGAAAAAAACATCCCTTTTCCCTTTCTCAATATGTATATTTATACAAGATTAAAACGTTTCGAATTCTATCATTCTAAAAGTTTTAGTTACAAATGAAAAGATGAAACGTTTCACTTCGTTGTCCCTTGTCTTCCTTCATGCTGGCGGGGTGTTTTCCTTTCTTTGTCCTCTAGTTCCAAAATAGGATGGAATAAGCAATTGTATTACTAGCCTCCAGAAGTCTTCCCTTTCCCCTATTAATACAATTGACACACTTTTCTACTAACTGGGATATCAACTTGGGAAGTTCAGTTTGGTCATTTTCTTCGAAAGTGTAGCACTTCTTTTCCAACTATGGCAGTCTTTCTCCTATTTGTCTATCTTCTAAATGATAGACAATAAAGCTAGGTTTGGTTTTATCAACCATTTATCTATTTGGACAATATCAACCTATTTTATCTGAGCTAGTTCAACTTGGTCTCTTTCCACATTTTCCTTGATATCTAGCAAATGCTTAACTATGTTAATTTTTCCCAACGTTCCAGAGCTACTCTCCTTATCGAGATCTAGAAATTTTTTATTTATTAGGCCAAATGTTTCTTCACAAGAGTCTCTCACCTCTTTAGCCATTTTTCTGTTCTCTGATATATTATGCTCCCATGCTTTTAACAAGATGTTACCTCTGGTTTTCTCTGGAATAGATAATCTAGAAGCGATGACCATTTCCTCCTTTGTTGTAGCTTCAATAGTTTCCTGAAAAGCACCCCAAGCTGCCTTAGCTTCTCTTTCTCTTAAGGTGATATTATTTAGCGCTATATCTATCATCTGAAAATGAATCTAGATAATTTCTACTTTAGCAAGTCGACTATGTTGAGCTGCCTCTATCCTCTTTCGTATTTCCATGGCTTGGGTTTGAAATACTGCTATATCTATGCCCTGGCTTTCAGTAGAATTTAATTTAGATTGCAATTGTTTTATTAACTCCTCCTGTTGACTTATCTATGATTGGCTTGTCTAAGCTGACTGTTGCATTTTCTCATGATTAGATTTGATTTGTTCGATTTTATGTTGATCAGCTGCTATGACTTGTTCAAGGTTTTTACATGCCTCATTCCTAGCACTCATTTCTACAATTTCCATGTGAGTCTGTAATTTTCTAATTAACAAGTCTTTTTGTTTGAGCTGTTCCTTCAAGGTTTCAACTGAATATTGGTTGGTTATTGCATAATCCCCCATTGTCCCTGCTACCTCTTTGATGAATCCTATCTCTTCTAAGTCTTCTCCATCCGTTAGTATTTTATATTTTTTGGTCATTTCACCTCCCCTTTGATGCATCTCTCGCTTCACCACAAGTTTTCTTTTCTTTCTAAAAAAGAAATCGCTAGGAGGTAGTTCTTCTACAGAGATAGACATTAGATCTTATTTGAATATTGTTCCTGCATCGGGGTTCCCTTCGACAATCCCTTCGACAAATTGTAAGGGTGTGAAAAATGGAATGGGACTACCGATTTCTGTAGATGTTGATTACATAGTAGCGTATGTGTTGGGTTCATTTTATGTAGACAATGGTGTGTCTTCTACCTCTTTTGAGGGTATTTATATTTGATCCTTGACCTGTTTACCTGGTGTATCTGTCTCCAGGGATCCTTCTTCTTGTTTTGGGATCTCAGTTTCCTGATTCGAGGTCTCAGTTTCTTCTGCGCTCCCCTGAGCCTTTTGTTTGCTAGAGTTTATAGTTGTTGAACCATTGGTTTCTGTTTGTTGTATATATGGGGATGTGGAGACTTTCCCCTGTAAAAATTTGGGGAGAATACTCTTATGATGTTCCTAAAATCTGTAAAATTCGATCATCCCTTCGGGTGGCAGAGCTTGAACATGACTTAAAACTTCTGAGTAGGATTTCGCTCCTCTGAACATCTCGTCATGAGGAGAGTCTTCGTGCTCGTATATTTTTAGATCGCAGCTTGCCATGTGGTTACCCACGACCTTATTAGGGTCGTGTTTCTTAAATTTGATGTCTACCAGTTTCATTTCCTCTAAGGCCATGGCTTCTACTTTGGCATGGCCAAAATATAATAAATAATATGTACCAATGTGTAGGGGAAATGATGGCCATACCTTTTTCTAAACCCCTTTGATTTCCTTGTTGATCCCGCCAAGTACAGTTTGCCTAGCAATTTTGTGACATACTAGCTTGTCGGGTAAGAATATCGGTAGGGCATATGGGGGAACAGAGCATCCAAAAAACCTAATATAAGAAATTCATTCTTCAATGTATCAGTCTGCCATGATGCCTAGATTGGTCATGAATTTATCTAAAAAACTGGGAGGGGGGTGGCCGAAAATCGCGACATGCATTCATACCATTACCCAATTAAAAATATCATAGATGAAGTCTCTGGCTTTATCTTCCCAGAGTTTTGAGTGGTATATGTGAATAGGTTCTGCGTTAATTGGGGTCCATCTCCAACTCATTAATGGAAAGGGTGTCATGTAACAAATGGAATCCATAATATAAGCAGACATAAAAAATGAGGCTGCCTTCCCATTCGCCTTTTGCTTCTAGTATTCTGTAACTTGATCGGCTAAAATATCCGACAACATCTTGGCCTAATCGAAAGAGTATCCCTCTGCTACTGTGTGGATAAGAGGTACCCATGGGAGAAAAAAATGTGCAGTATTCTCTTTCCCATAAAGTTGGCACACCATCATCACTATATACATGAATTGTGGTTGTAAAGAAGCGATTGCATATATACCATGATATCAGCTCTGAACTTTTCAGGGAGTGAGTACCAATCCTTGATCAAGTTAGATAATCTTTTTCCAAATTGTTCACATTCTTTCTGTTTGAAACCCTCTAAAAATTCGACATTGTAAGTAAATTTCGGTGTGGGAAACAACTTGTACATTGCCTGTAGATGTTCTAGCTGAAATGATCCAATAGCCACCTTCTAGGAATTGAATATTTTTCTAGTTTGAACAACTACGTTATCCAACGCCCATCCAATCATATCACAATAGGGAAAAATCCACAGCCTTGTAGCTACCTTGTACATCTCCAACCTAGCAACCACCTTGTATTTTAGATACAAGTCTTCCTTCTCATTGTCGCTTGAATCATCTGGGAAATTTATCATCTTGTATTGTAATGTGTTTAAAACATGTGTCCATGTTTTGACTACATCGATATTTCTTGGCGAGGTATCAGAAAGGATATCTGAACTCTGGCCTAAACTTTCACCAGTACTTTTGGGCACTTTCCATGGATCCATGATATCGAAACTCGAGATTATAATTCTTGTCATAGAGGACGAAAATAAAAATAATGGTTATCTCACTAAGTAGACTCTATGAAAACTAGAATGAAATTCAACTAATGACAGAAATCCTTTCACATTATGCATTTTAATTTGCGCATGTCCGTGCTGACACAACATTTAATTATTTTAATAAAAAGATCTGGAGATAAAGTAAGATCTTATTTCCGATCTATCCTACTCATAAATTCCACAAATGATTGATATTTTGTGACTTGGGAGAATCGCAAAAGCAATAAATTTTCATCCGTAAATTTTACAAGGTAAAAAGTTGTTTAAGATTTTAATTAATCTAGATTAAAACTTTAATTAATCATGATTAGTTCTGAATCTTTTTCGGAAGTTGTAGTCTCGGGTGATTTCACTCTTAGTATTGAACCATGAACCCCAAATTCATGAAATGAGATTTGATTAATCAACTTTAATCATGTTTAAGTTCTTAATTAATTTCAATTAGTTTGGAAAATTCACGACTTGGAGTATCGGGGTTATAAGCTGATTTTTTTTTTTAGGCAAAACAGTCGAAATGCGAAAACGTGAGAACCATTAATTATCGTTAATTACCACTCCTTGCCTAATTAATCAGGTTTATATTGAAATGCTTTCATGAATTCGCATATTAGGATATTCAAAGGTTGCTCGAGGCGTGATTCCCTACTCGCGAAGGTGCGATGTATTAAATTAGCGATAATCACTCTTAAAAGGTTTGATGATCACAATTAAGCTTAACATTATTTCACTATTTCGCATGTCAGGGAATTAAGGACTTTGACATATTGGATAGTCAGATCTGCAAAACTCCGAAATTCGATGTTTAAGGTTTATCGTTAGTGTTTTATCATTTAAAAAGGTAGGCGGCTCCCAATCCTTAATCTGGAGTATTTGAAAAATATATGTGTTACAATATAGGCTCCAACTAGGGATCTCCTCTCCTTGCTGGATGACAAGAACAGTAGACCAAGTGCCTTTATTGGATAAATGGATTCATTTTTACTTTTGTGAACACACCTTCAGAAAGGGGGCTATATAGGAAAAATTAAGGTTTCATCCCTATCTCTGAAATATTTCAAAAACTAATCATTCACTAACCTCAAGTTTAGGCCCATTGATGACTTCCTCTTTCTAAAACTAGTTTTAGATCTTCTTAAGATAATCAAAACGACCTTAAAATTCTAGCAAGCTCTGTTGATATTGCTTGCATCGAGGTGAAGTGAATTCAGTGTTTTTAATCAGGGAGCCCCACGTGGACTTGAGATGCAGATCTGGTCGAGAGAAAACTAATTGACAGAGTGCAATATAATTCATGTATAACAGCCTTACAGATATCTAAGACATTGCTTCACTTCCAACGATCCTGTTCAATACCTTGGTGAAGTTATCTGATTTCCTTTCACCATTTCAATTTGTAAATTTTCATTTAAATGCTGAGATGAGGGCAATCATTTAATGAATTTCCTATCATCATCTCTTTTTTGGACTAGATGGGGGCAATAATTTAATGAATTTCCTTTCACCATTTGTCTTATATTTTTTCTTTTAAAACATGAAGTGGGGGAAAATCAATTTGTATAAAATATATTCGGGATGATATCTATTTATAATTTAGCAACATAGGTCTATTAACTCACTTTGATTACTCTGGACTAGTATTCTTTTGACCTTCAAAACATCTTAGTCTACAGGAAAATTCTTATGGGGGATTTTTATTTCCAGGGGCCTTCATTGAGCAAGACTAATTAGTTTAAACCTATTAGAAAACTAAGAGAGTTAGGATTATCTTAGACATACTTTGTTTTAGTAGAATTCTGAGGATCCGCGAGGGTTTACCCTTTTTCCAAAGATTTGTTTGTCGGCTTTCCAGAGTTAACATATAACCCCCCCCNGAATGTGTCTTGAGTCAAGAGGGACTTTATCAAAATTTGAACAGGGTGACGAAGGGAGGTTTCAGATTTTGTAAACGTAGTTGTTTATAATGAAAACCTGACTCTTGGAAATTCTTTGAGGTTTCCCTACTTCCTCTTTTGTTTATTTTAATTGTTTTCATCTTATCCAGAGGGACTTTTTATAATCTATAGTAAAGTTTCATTCTTTCGATAATATATCAGGCGAGTATCTTTATACATATGCGACCATTGTTGCACCAAGTGATATTCATTAGGAATTTAACAATTCAGATATTCATACCTATGATTTCCCACTTCATTCTCATCTAATTAAATTATTTATTTATCACCTGTTTCAGGACGATCAATTTTCTAATATACAACTGTTGATTTTTCTTCTTTTGATGTTTGAGATGTAGACAAAAATCCTGCATGAAAACAACATGAAAAAGTGTCAAGGTTTTAAGATTCCCAGAGTTCAATGTGTTAACTATTCCATATTTATTTTTCTATGAAATCACTAACCTGTTTTATTTATGGTAGAAGTAAAAACTTATCGAAAAAACTGCAAAAAACATAAAACACAAACCGATATATACAGTGGGATTTTGGAAATCATTTATCTTATAAAGTGCTTCAGATAACACCCATTTATAGGGGTGTTGGGGGTTTTATTCTCCAGGTTTTCTAGAAGAAATGAGTTCTTCCCTTCAGAAGCTGTAACTTTGAATGGTCCATACCATATATGATTGAATTTACCATGTTTTGTCAAGTCTTCCTTCCTAGCGTCCCATTTCAAAACCAAGTCACTAGGGAGGAATTCCCTATCTTTAGCCTTATGATTGAATAGGGCTTTCATATTGTCTTGATATTTCTGAAGATTTTCATCCACTTCAGCTCTGTTTTACTGAACTTCGATCAACTGATTTATTTTTCTTGTGACATGATTTGGTTCTTCTTTCTCATCTTGCCAAAGTTTCATCATAGGTAGGGCCAAATTTATGGGTAATACTACATCAATCCCGCATACCATTTGAAATGGAGAAGTTTTAATCGATTTCTTGATGCCTATCTGATTTGCCCACAAGGCGTATTTAAAATGCACATGCCAGGATTTTTTATTTTCGTTCAACACTTTCTTAATTATGGTAATTAATATTTTGTTTGATGATTCAGCTAGCCCATTGCCTTGAGGGTAGTAAGTCGTAGAGTGACCCAGTATAATATTGTCTTTTGGGAAAAATATGACCATTGCCATAGATTTGAATACCTGGGCATTATCTGTAACTATCTTTCGGGGACAACCAAATCTAGATAATATGTTTTCTTCCAGGAAGTCTATCACCACTGAATCTGTCGCTTTTCTAGTCGGAATAGCTTCTACCCATTTGGTGAAATAGTCTGTAATAGTCAGGATCAATTTGTGTTGAGTGCTAGAATGTAGGTTAATTTCTCCTATAAAATCCAACCCCCATTGTTGGAACGGGGCTTCCATTTTAACTGGGACCAAAGGCAATGCTGGGAGTTTTTGCTTACCTGCGAATAATTGGCAAGAGTTACAAGCTCTAACTTTGGCATTCACATCTGCAAATATTTTAGGCTAGTAATACCCTTCTCTCAGGATTTTGATGTCCTCCACACACTCCCTCGTGAAATTCATTTATGACCCTTTCGGTCTCCGATTCTGCTAGACAAACTAGTAGAAATCCTAGAGGGTCTTTCCAATAAAATTGGCTCTCTGAAATACAATACTTTACCGCATGAAATTTCAATGTCCGAACCTTGGACGGAGATATATCATTTGGGAATTTCATAGTCAGAAGATAAGATACTATGCCTTTATACCAACCCGAACATGCAAACTTTTCTTCAATTCTGGTTGTAGTTATTTGGTCGTCGAATTCGTCTATATCAAGATATCCTTCGTACTTTTGTAGGTTATTTATTCCAAGCGCTCTGAAATTTGATTCGGCTAGTAGCTTAGCTAAACCCTGTCCTTTTATGAGTTTTGTTGGTTTCACCTCTAGATCGAATTCTTTAATTTTAGCAAGCCATTGACCCCTCTTCCCGTCATTGTCAGGCTGAACCAATATATCCTTTACGAAAATGGTGGGCACATATGCAATGATCTTGGAGTGTAGCATGTAGGTTCTGAAAGCCTTTAGTGCCTTCACCATAGCATATGTCTGCTTTTCCATTATGTCGTATCTCAACTCGGCGTCTCTAAGGATTTTACTGAAAAATGCTATTGGTTGCTCGAAACCTTCTTCGTTCTTCTGGAGGAGTACTGCCACAATTGTGTGTTCGAATGCAAATGAGAAAATCCAAAGTTCTTTCAGATAATCAGGGCTTTCCAGTATAGGTGCTTCACCTATAACTTTATTGATATGTGAAAATGATGCTTTAGCTTCGACCATCCATTTAACTTCGTTGTTTTTATTAAGCATATCTGTGATCAATTTCACGATTTCAGCAAAGTTCAAGATAAATCTTCTCAAAAAAATTATTTTTCCTAAAAATGACTGAATTTCTTTTACATTTCTAGGGATATTTATAGTGTCTATAGCTTTGACCCTTTTAGGATCAATTTTGATTCCATATCGAGATACAATATGGTCCAAGATTTTACCTTCTTGCATTACAAAGTGATATTTCTTGGGATTTAAAGACAAACCAAATTTATGACACTTCTCGAACGTCTTCTTGAGGTGTATCAGATGATCTTCGTCAGATTTGGAAAAAACAGTCAGATCATCAAGATAAATAATAATGAATTTATCTCTTTCGCCGACGAAGGCGATGTCCATGGCTCGCGGGAAAGTAGCACCTACATTCATCAAACTAAATGGCATTTTGTCATACATGAATGTACCCCAGGGGGTAGTGAATGTAGTTTTTTATTTATCATATTCATTGACAACAATCTTATTGTAACCCGAAAACCCGTCAATCATTGACCTTATATTAGCCCCGACCAATTTTTCTAAAACATGATCCATTTTGGGTAGAAGATAATTGTCTTTGAGAGAGGATTTATTTATATTTCTAAAATCTACACACAGTCTGATTTCTTTGTTCTTCTTCCTAACCAGGACTAAGTTAGCTACCCATTCAGAGTACCTAATCGGTACAATTATTTTTGCATCCAAAAGATTTTGAACTTCCTTTTCAACCATGGGCAATAAAATGGGATTGATTTTCCTGAGTTTCTGTCTGAAAGGTTTAACACTTGGCTTTAAAGGTATCTTGTGTTCGATCACAGTGGTGACATAAGTTCTCAGCTCATCATAATACCATGAAAAAACATCCTTATATCGCCCGAGTAAGTCTGTATACTTACTTTTCATCTCAGGAGGAAGATACTTTGATATTTTTACTATTCTAGGCTTTTCTTTGGTGCCTATATCACAATCTTCGACTTCTTCTAGTTGAGGTTGAAAGGTATATTTTAGAGGTATGTCATTATGGTCAAATAATCTTTCTAGAGGGATTACACCTTTAGGGATTTGATTGTTTTTTAGTACTAACATGCGATGATTCACGATCTTTTCTTGGAACTCTTGTGGGTCCTCCCCTTATTGCATAATCCAAGCATGGTCATTCTAGTTTTCTGGGTCAATGTGTGTTTCAACGAAGTCCTCCACCATTTCAAGGAACTTTCTGATCTATTCATCATCTTCGAACACCTGCCAGTGTTGTATATTGTTTGGTATGGAGGGTATGTGCCTCACCTCTATGTGATATTTTAATTTGAAAGCCGTAGGAGGTACAAAATTTGAGGTTGCTTTGGATAATGAGTCGTCCTGTATATTTTCTGTATAGGGAATGTAATGGACTTTAACTGATGAGAAAAAAAATTCCATCAAATCCCAGGCAAAATTTCTATAAGATCTCAATCTCGGGTGTTTGGCCTGGTACTACCGATTTACTTGCTTCACGATTAATTCTGCATCTCCATAGACTTCCAAGTTTTTTATGTTTAACTTCCTGGCATCTTTTAATCCCAAGACCAGGGCTTCATATTCACATACATTATTTCCGTAGTCTATGTCCCACTGTAGTCTGTAAGAGAAAGGAATAATAAAATCATCCCCAGGTGCTACAAAGAGTACTCCTGCACCTGCTCCTTCACATTACGAAGCACCATCAAAATACACTTTCCAAATTCCAGTACTATATACACTTTCTTTTATCTTTTCTGTTTTATTTTTTTCTGTGAAATGTTCAACACATTCATCTATATCGTCATCAATTGATAAAATACAATTTCCAAGATCCTAATCAAAGACATAAATAGGTTAATTACTAGGATTATGTGGATCACTTACCATATATGTCAGCCGTGTTTCTTGGTATAATTGGGTGATCTGTCCTCCGAATATGGGAATCATAGTGTATGTCATGTCCAGTTGAAGGGATCCTCCAAGACTAGTGCCCCAAGACCTAGATAATAGAATACCATACTTTGGAGGTATATCAGCAATAACTACATCCATCAGAACACTTTTTATTGGAATCTGTGAAAGATTTACTACTAAGTATTTGATCATGCCCATACATTTAACTTTTCTTGAATCAAATGAATACAAGTCTTCGTATGGCTTGGTAATTTTGAGGCCAAGTCTATCCATAATAGCCTTGGGCATCATGTTATGCGAGGCTCCAAAATCTAGCATATAGTTATGTAGCAGATGATCATGTACATTTAGTGTAATGTAGAAAGGATCAACGGTATCTTTGGCCCCTTCAAAATGCTGACCAAAAATTATATTAGGCTTATCATCTTCCAAATTTATAACGTCATCCTGACTTCCCATATCTGAAAAATTTATCATTTTTGTGATTTGATTTCAGTAAACATGGTTCTTTTCCAATTCAACTAGAGGTATTGGTATCTTGATTTTGTTAATCTCATTTTCTAGGCTGAAACCTCCTATAGTATTTTTGGTTTCTCTGATTGGGACTTCAGTCTCCTTCTTTTCTGATTTATTTGTTTTCATTGCTTTATTTTCAGTTGTTTTTGTTTCTGTTGTCTGTGTTTCAGTTGTCTTAGTTCTCCCAATTTGGATCTCAACTCTCTTTATTTTGGTATTTTGTATTTCAGTTTCCTTTTGAGCTGGCTCATATACTTTGCCTCTTGGCAGGATTTTCTTTGGTTGGTTAGTTGCTACATTTTTAGTTTTAGACCTTAGATTATACTTATGTTGGAGCTCGACCATTATAGTATTGATGATCCCTTAGTAAGAAGAATATTATGTATTATTTGTGTTTCTATCCTCATTAGACCGATGTTCCATATTTAAAGACCTCTCGTAATCTTGTCTAGTCAAATGAGGTTGATCGAAATCATCACCGATATTATTCATATCATCTTCTAAATCCTCAAAAAATTGCATGTCATTTCTTCCTATAAACCTTTGGTTTTTCAAAGGAGCCTGAACTTTTTGATCTTCGTTTTTAATCTGTCTTTGTTTTATTTGAGGATTAGGGTTCCTTCTGAATTCTCTCCTAACGAACTGGTATGCTTTATATTGATCTAGTTCCATATTTGAAATTTTATTTGATAGTTCTTTCATTATCTTTGCCATGTCATCCATCTTATCGTCTCTAGATCTCCCACCCCCGGAGGATCCTGCTTGTTCCCTAAATTTTTTAGTCTCTTTGTTTCTCGTTTCCATTTTCGCTTTTAATTTTCCAGAAGCCATCATATTTGACTCAATCTCTACGACATCGTCTTGCATTCGGGTAAGTTTGGTAGCCCTCCTTTCTCTTAGTAATAATGTGAAATTGGGTTCGAAATCTCCTGTAAAAGTTACCTTGGCTGCAGGCTGGGAAGGTTTAAATTCAACTGGGATCTTGTTATATAATTTATTAAATCTTTGAATGAACTCAATAACAGTTTCATAATTTTTTTTTCTTTAAGGCTCCAAAATCAGTTAAGTAGTATAGGTGATCTTTCCTCTCACACCATTGTCTAAGAAAATAGTTTTCTAACTCATCGTAGGATCTGATTTATCCTGTGGCCAAACCTCAAAACTAGGTTATCGCTTATCCTTCGAAGGTTTGAAAAAACAACCATGAATAGATGTCTTCGTGTTCGAGACCGATAATATCTGTGAATTGATCAAATACATTTATATGTTTGGTTGTGGTTAGGTCTCCCTCCCCTATAAATTTCGGTAGGTTTTTCATGTAGTTTTCAGGTAGATTATGCAGGGGTACTGGGAGGACCAGAGGAGCGTATATGGTATCTACTTTAGCGAACATTCTGGGGGGTGGGGGTGGCCCTTGACCTCCCCCTCCTCCTCCTCCTCCGACAACAACCATAGATATTCTAGGAGAGGAAACTAGTAAATTATAAAGAGGGTTTTCAAAAACGTATAGCAATCCTTTAGCTTCTTCGGGATGAAGTGAGAAAGGTTTCAAAAACTGTTTATCGGGAGACAAGAAAACTAAAAAAGGGGGGAAAAGGATACGAGGAATTGGCTCTTATGATTTGTAAGAGATGTAAATGGGAGAATCTGCAGGCGTGGAATCTGAGTGTATGGTATATTCTTCGATACTTAGTAAGGTTGGGAAATTTAACTCAAGAGCTAATGGGATATCAATCAAAGCGGTATCTAGAGTAGGTTTCTTACCTTCAATTACGCAGGAGGTAGTCGAATAGGTTTCAGTTTTAATTTCAGGGAAAACTAATTTAGGGTTTATGGTCTCAACTTCAACTGTGTTAGCTGATGTTTCTCCAAAAAGGGTTTGGGTGGAAACTTCTTGTGAAGTTAACGTTTCAAGTGGAATCTTAGCCTTAGATTGTGTGGATTTAGGTTGGTAAACCACAATAGCTTTCTTAAGGAATCCTCTTGGTTTTAGTATTTTTTCGGGGTCGGAAACAGGCATGGTTTGCTTATCATTTGGGTTTTGTCTGGTGTTCCTTCAACCGGATGCCAGCTTATTTAAATGTGGAGTCACCAAGTGAATAATAAAAAATTAGCCTTTATAATGTGTTCACTCTTTTTTCACTATCAAAGAGAGAAACTTACAGATGTCGTTCTCCTAGGGAACAATAACTTCACTTCTCCATGCCCGGAAACGACGCCAAAAAGATGTTGTTCCTGAGTTTATACTAAGGCTTCAAGTATAATGTTAGGCATTAGGAAGTGAGGAAAAGGTTTCAATGTTTTCCTTTTACTACCGAGATAATAGAGAAAAGTTATTTAAATCAAATTAATATATTAACAGCTCAAAGGTTGTTTCTCACATCTGAGTTAAATTTGAAAAATTGAATGAATTGAAAGAAAAACTAAAGTTGTTAATCAAAGCAAGGCATCAATTGCTGAAGAATCTTACTTTATAACAGAAGAAGAAAGTGAGTGATGTAACCTTCAATGAAGTGTAAAATATAGCATCTAATTAACATGCAGGTCTTGTATTTACTAACAGTGAATACAAAGGAAAATATGTTTGTTATCAGATTACTAGGTGAAAAAATAACCACAGTAGATGTTGTACTAAATTGTGATTCAAACATTCATCAAAAAAATATATATGAAAATATGCTAGAAGATGGAAAGACAAGGGAACACATAACTCATAATAGACAAGATGTAGAATCTTTGGTTTGCATTTGTATTAATTCTCAATAAAAATATTCTTCTCCTTTACAATCGACAAAAAGAAGCCCTTGTTCCTTTCTCAAAATGTATATTTATACAAGATTAAAACATTTCGAATTCTATCATTCTAAAAGTTTCGGTTATAAATGAAAAGATGAAACGTTTCACTTCGTTGTCCCTTGTCTTCCTTCATGTTGTTGGATCATGTTGTCATTGATGCCAATGGTTTGATTATTTGGGAGATTGTTAGATCATATGTCATTGATGTAAATGGTTTGGTTTGATTGATGTCAAGTAATTGATTGATTGATGATTGATGAACAATGAATATGCATTGA
>ML794719.1:97683-130120 GCA_009831015.1 Picea engelmannii | reverse complement strand
GCTTTGGTTTTTATGTTAATAGATCAAGCCTTGAAACCACTGGGAACTCCCTTGTCTCACGTTTGAATTTTTGTTTATGGCTGTAATGTTATTTGTTTTTCAGTTCGTAGGTAGATTTTATTTCGTTTTGTTTTCTATTCACTATTAACCCATTTTGATCCACAGCAAACCTGTTCTGCCTTGCTGAGCCCAACAGGGCATGCTAGTGCTCCCATTCTTGCTCACCAGGCGACGATTCGAGCACGAACAACAACAAACAATCATCCCACTTTCTGCTCAATGTTTTACAGGTTAGGTGCTCTTTTAAGGTGCCCTTGCAAGTGTTTTCTTATCTCAATGTTAGCACATGCAATATAACTTAAAACACATAAAACTACCTCTAGATATTGAACTTTAAAATGATGATCTACACTTCTAAACATGCATAAAATTGACACAGGTATTTTTGGTCAACATGACCCTTGATAAAACCCTCCCGGGGAAAACCAGTTTGGGATATATGTCTATATAATGATGAACAAAGAAAGAGATACAACAAGTAATGAAATACAATGGAACCTATATACATAGAAATCTCCTCACAAGTCTTTCCACGAGAACCAGAAAGAAAAGTGCCCAAACTATGGTGTGCCTTCTTCCTTTGTTTCCCTTTGCACTGAACTGAAGCGCCATAGCTCATCAGTAACCCAATGAAGAAATCCCTCCACCATAATGTCCTCTCCTGTGTTGCCTCTCCACTGAAACTGTCAGAGCTCAAATCCTCCAAGCAGATCTGCTACCAGGTAGATGCTAGTCCTCTCAACATGTGCGCTCTCCTCCAATAAGAAATGATCACCATAAATAAACAAAGACTAAATCTGGATATCTCTGACCATGAAAGCATGCACCCTCCCTCTAGCCTCCTCATGCGTCAGACCTCATCTCAATCTGACAAGTCCTCCTCTCCCAATGAGCAACTAAAAGATCCAAGTGTGCCCTCCTCTCTCAGATGCACCCCTCCTACATGAAAATTCTCCTAACCAAGAAGAGAATTCTAAGACTCCATGGAAATACTCTCCATGAAATCTTGAAGCCAACACAAGCTCCTCCTCAATATCTCAAGGGTTTTTCTCAAACCCTCATGAAGTGCGCCCTCCTTCTCCTCAAGATTTGCGCCCCTCTTCTCTTCTCCAAAACTCTCAAGTGAAGAATGGGTCTCAAAAATATATTTACCCTCTCTTTAGCCTCCTCATGCCAACCCTAAAATATCAATGGCCTAGATTAGATCTAGCAAAGTCTAATCGATGGGTGATATCAACTCCAATAATCTCACTAAGGAAACCCACTTTCCTTAGTTTCTTTATGTCTATTAATTCACCCACATTGTGAATTAATTGTCACTTTATGACTTAAGTGACATATTTCACTTTTGACTTAAAAATCCTAAGTCAAAGTGAAATTAGAATCATAAAGTAAAGTACAAGGGTAATAGTCTTCCCCCTTTGTGCTTAGAGACTCATAAGCACATGGGGACCACTTTCCAAGGTACCCAAATGTCAATGCTCCCTCTTACTGAGAAAATTGTTCGTCACCACCAATAACATCCCTATAGTGGACATGGTTGCCTCTTGACATATGCTCAGTGAGTATGGTTGTACCCTGATCGCTGAAAGTGGACTCTATCACAGATCTACTCAATCTGTATGATCCATGAATGGCATTGACTCTCCATCTATCCAAGATCACCTAGATATCGACATCACACCAAATATCTCCACCTTGGTCTCCCACCAAGGATTTCCTCCTACTCCTTGCCTCTCACCAAGAGTCTCTACTCTTGGCATCTCACCAAGAGTCTCTCCCTCTTGGTTTCTCACCAAGAGTCATCAACTTGGCCTCTCACCAGGTCACCTCCACCTAATATGGATCCAGAATTTGATCTACCCATCTCAGGATCTAAGTGAGGCTCAAGCCTCTGTGGTTCCCTATTGCTCCTCCTCCTCGTGCTCTGATGAACTGAAGCTGTAGCACCCACTCTCTGTTTGCTCAACTGCTTTGAAACTATAGCTATACTAGGTGGACCAATCACCCACTCTGAAGATGTCTAGGGACACTAAGTTTGATCTCCCTCTGAATCACTGCTTTTCATCAGTCGGTCCTCATCAACTCGGTCTCCCCAACTAATGTTGGATGGTGTAATAGCAGATAAAGTAGTAATGAATGCACACTCTCTCGCAAACTTCTCCTCGAACTCTATCTCCTCTATTGTCGCTGCTAACACATCCCACTTCTTCTTCTTCTTAGGAAACTGTCCTACATAGTGACCCATCTCTCCACAAGCAAAGCATCTCACTGTGCTCATGTCTCTCCTCTTCCCACTGCTGCTACTGCTCTCTCCTCCCTGTGGTGGGGCCCCAAACTTGGGACCCTACCGACCTCCACGACTAGTCTTCTTCTTTACCTTTGTCCAAAGAGAAAGGTTCTCATCACCAGAAACTATTTTCTGTTGTTGTTGTCCAAAAGCCTCGACTGCAAGCCTAATCCCCTCTTGGAAGAAGTCAGCCCACATCCTCTCCCATGTAGGCATGACCTCCCTGGAAACAATGCCCTATACAAATTGACCCCATGGTTTGGTGAATCTATTCATAGTTTGCCTCACCAAATATTTAGGGTTCATAACCTCTCCGACAGCTGCAAGCTCATCTTTGATCTGTGTGTATATACTAAGGAATGAAGTAACCATCTCATCCTTGAGCATGTGAATTCCCTTGAGTCAGTCATGAAGAACCATTTTTCGGTTCTCATTAGAGCTCTCGTACAACTTGCACAAAGATTCCCACATCTTGTATGCACAAGTCTTCCCAGTCAAGTGGGGAATAATGTGATCTATCACATCATCACAAATGATCCTCTTTGCCTTGTTGATCCTCCTCCTGAACTCTGCCACCAAGGCAGGTGCAGTGACAGGAATGGGAGGAACATCTACCTCGACTATGTCCCATAGCTCGAGGTCCTCTAAGACAAAGACCATCCTCACCTTGCAAGGAGACCAATGTCTAGCCCCGGCTAGCTTGTCCTCCACACGCATCTAAGATACTGACATGTCTTCCAACTGCACTCACTTTGATGCTCCCAATGCAAAGGAACATTGCCTCACTCCTATCAACACAGGTGTGAAAAGAGGAAAGCGAATCCATGACCTCACTCCTAATCAGTAGGTGTGAAAAGAGGTCATCTCTAAAGCCTCACTCCTGTCCATGCAGGTGTGAAAAGAGGTTGTCCACAAGTGTCAAAAATCAGCCCAACAAATCCGCCCACAACTGTCCACAAACACTGTAAACTAATTGTCCAAAAAGATGCCTTGAGCTGTGCAACTGACAATGAAGGAGAGGTACCTTCAGATCTGAATTTTACCCACTGTTTTGAAATGTAAACTTGCGGTCCAAAAAAACCAACAAATTTGATATAAAAACTTCTCCAAACTGCCCAAAAACTGCTCCAAAATCAGCAAGTCTAAGCTACCTTTGGCTTTGATACCATGTAGAAATATATGAGGTCCTATGAGGCTTCCATCTAAGGTCTGTCCTTGATCTTAGTATGGCTCTAAGTTTCAACTATATGAATTTCTTCTTTTTCTGTTTTAGGACAACAAATAGTCATCCCACTTTCTGCTTAATGTTTTACAGGTTAGGTGCTCTTTTAAGGTGCCCTTGCAAGTGTTTTCTTATCTCAATGTTAGCACATGCAATATAACTTAAAACACATAAAACTACCTCTAGATATTGAACTTTAAAATGTTGATCTACACTTCTAAACATGCATAAAATTGACACAGGTATTTTTGTTCAACATGACCCTAGATAAAACCCCCCCAAGGAAAACCAGTTTACTGTTTGGGATATATGTCTATATAATGATGATCAAAGAAATAGATACAACAAGTAATGAAATACAATGGAACCTGTATACATAGAAATATCCTCACGAGTCTTGCCACAAGAACCAGAAAGAGAAGTGCCCAAACTGTGGTGCACCCTCTTCCTTTGTTGCCCTCTGCACTGAGATGAAGTGTCCTAGCTCATCAGTAACCCAATGAAGAAATACCTCCAAAGGAATGTCCTCTCATGTACTGCCTCTCCACTGAAACTGTTAGAGCTCGAATCCTCCAAGCATATATTCTACCAAGTAGCTGCTAGTCCTCTCAACATGTGCGCCCTCCTCCAAGAATAAATGATCACCATAAATAAAAAGAGACTAAAACTGGATATCTCTCACCATGAAAGCATGCACCCTCCCTCTATCCTCCTCATGCATCAGACCTCATCTCAATCTGACAAGTCCTCCTCTCCCAGTGAGAAACTAAAGGATCCAAGTGTGCCCTCCTCTCTCAGATGCGCCCCTCCTCCATGAAAATTCTCTTGACCAAGAAGAGAATGCTAAGACTCCATGGAAATACTCTCCATGCAAGCTCCAAGCCAACACAAGCTCCTCCTCAAGCTCTCAAGGGTTTTTTCTCAAACCCTCATGAAGTGCACCCTTCTTCTCTTCTCCAAAACTCTCAAGTGAAGAATGAGTCTCAAAAATATATTTTCCCTCTCTTTAGCCTCCTCATGCCAACCCTTAAGGATCAATGGCCTAGATTAGATCTATCCAAGTCTAATCAATGGGTGAGATCAAAACCAATAATCTCACTAAGGAAACACACTTTCCTTAGTTTCTTTATATCTATTAATTCACCCACATTGTGAATTAATTGTCACATTATGACTTAAGTGACATATTTCACTATTGACTTAAAACTCCTAAGTCAAAGTGAAATTAGAATCATAAAGTAAAGTACAAGGGTAATAGTCTTCCCCCTTTGTGCTTAGATATGCGTAAGCACATGGGGACCACTTTCCAAGGTACCCAAATCTCAACAATGTCTGTGCCGAGTTCATTTGATGTAGACAATAGTGTGTCTTCTACCTCTTTTGATGGTATTTCTTTTTTATCCTTGACCTATTTACCTGGTGTATCTATCTCCAAGGGTCTTTCTTCTTGTTTTGGGATCTTGGTTTCTTGATTCAAGGTCTCAGTTTATTCTGTGCTCCCCTGAGCCTCTTGTTTGCTATATTTTATAGCTGTTGAACCGTTGGTTTCTGTTTGTTGTATATCTGGGGATGTGGAGACTTTACCCTGTAAAACTTTGGGGATACCACTCTTCCAATGTTCCTGAAATCTGTAAAATTCGATCATCCCTTCGGGCGGCAGAGCTCGAACATAGCTTAAAACTTCTGAGTAGGATTTCACTCCTCGAAACATCTCGTCATGAGGAGAATCTTCATGCTCGTGTCTTTTTAGACCGTAGCTTGCCATGTGGTTACCCACGACCTTATTAGGGTTGTGTTTCTTGAATTCAATGTCTACTAGTTTCATTTTCTCTAAGGCCGTGGATTCTACTTTAGCATGGACAATATCTAATAAAGAATATGTACCAATGTGTAGGGGAAATGATGGCCATACCATTTTCTGAACCCCTTTGAATTCCTTGTTGATCCCACTGAGTACAATTTTCTTGTTAATTTCGCGACATACTAGTTTGTTGGGTAAGAATATCGGCATGGCATATGGGGGAATAGAGTAGCCAAAAACACTAATATAATAAAATCATTCTTCAATGTACCAGTCTTCCACGCTGCCTAGATTGGTCATGAATTTATCTGAAAACCTGGGAGGGGGGTGGCCAAAAATTGCAACATGCATTGGTACCATTACCCAATTAAAAATCTCATGGATGAAGTCTCTGGCTTTATCTTCCTAGAGTTTTGAGTGGTATATGTGAATAGGTTCTACGTTAGTTGGGGTCCAGCTCCAACTCATTAATAGAAAGGGTGTCATGTAACAAATGGAATCCATCATATAAGCAGATATAAAAAATGAGGCTGCCTTCCCATTCATCTTTTTCTTCTGGTATTCTGTAACTTGATCGGCCAAACTATCCAACAACATCTTGGTCCAATCGAAAGAGTATCCCTCTGCTACTGTGTGGATAAAAGGTACCCATGGGAGAAAAAAATGTGTAGTATTCTATTTCCCATAAAGTCGACACACCATTATCTCTATATACATGAATTGTGGCTGTAAAGAAGCGATTGCATAAATACCATGAGAATCAACTATGAACTTTTCAAGGCGTGAGTACCAATACTTGATCAAGTTGGATAATCTTTTTCCAAATTGTTCACATTCTTTCTGTTTGAAACCCTCTAAAAATTGGCACTATAAGTAAATTTCAGTGTGGGAGACAGCTTGTACATTTCCTATAGATGTTCTGGCCGAAATGATCCAACAACCACCTTTTGGCAATTAAATATTGTTCTGGTTGGAATATCTACGTGATCCAACACCCATCCAATCATATCACAATAGGGAAAAATCTGCGGCCTTGTAGCTACCTTTTGCATCTCTGACTGAGCAACCAACTTGTATTTTAGATACAAGTCTTCCTTCTCGTTGTCGCTCGAATCGCCTGGGCAGTTTATCAACTCGTATTGCAATGTGTTGAAAACATGTGTCCATGTTTTGACTACGTCGATATTTCTTGGCAAGGTATCAGAAAGGATATCTGAACTCTGGCCTGAACTTTCACCAGTACTTTTAGCGCTTTATGTGGAGCTATGATATCGAGTCTCGATATTATAATTCCTTTCATAGAGGATGAAAATACAAACAATGGTTATCTCGCTAAGCAGACTCTATGAAAACTAGAATGAAATTCAACTAATGACAAAAATCCTTTCACATTAAGCATTTTAATCTGCGCATGTCTGTGCTAACACAACATTTAATTCTTTTAATAGAAAGATTTGGAGATAAAGTAAGATCTTATTTCTGATCTATCCTTCTCATAAATTCCATAAATGCTTGATATTTTGTGACTTGGGAAAATCGTAGAAGCAATAAATTTTCATCCGTAAATTTTACAAGGTAAAAGGTTTTTTAAGATTTTAATTAATCCAACTTAAACCTTTAATTAATCGTGATTAGTTCTTAATATTTTTCGGAAATCGCAGTCTCAGGTGATTTCACTCTTAGTATTGAACCATGAACCCCAAATTCATGAAATGCAATTTGATTAATCAACTTTGTTCATGTTTAAGTTCTTAATTAATTTCAATTAGTTTGGAAAATTCGCGACTTCGAGTATCGGGGTTATAACCTTTTTTTTTTTCGAGGCAAAACTGTCGAAATGCGAAAATGCGAGAACCATTAATTATCGTTAATTACCATTCCTCGCCTAATTAATCAGGTTTATATTGAAATACTTTCGCAACTTCACATATCGTGATATTCAAAGGTTGCTCGAGGCATGATTCCCTACTCGCGAAGGCGTGATGTATTAAATTAGCGATAATCACTCTTAAAATGTTTGATGATCACGATTAAGATTAACCTTATTTCTCTATTTCTCATGTCAAGGCATTAAGGACTTCGACATATTGGATAGTCAGATTGCAAAACTCCAAAATCCAATGTTTAAGGTTTATTGTTAGTGTTTTATCGTTTAAAAAGGTAGGCGGCTCCCAATCCTTAATATGGAATATTTGAAAAATATATGTGTTACAATAGACCCCATGCGTCATAATCTGTCATGGCCCTCCATCCCCACTAAGCTTCCTTCAGATAGTCCAAAATTCCAGGGAAGGACTGGTGAGTATCCTAGTGATCACGTCACCACATTTCACCTATGGTGCTCTTCAAATTCCCTTAGTGACAATTCTATTCGGTTAATATTTTTTCAAAGCACCCTCACGGGGTTTCCGCAAAATGGTATATCGAGCTACCTAGGGGGAAATATGGAAATTTTAATCAGTTAGTTTTAGTCTTCCTCAATCACTTCCAATTGTCGGTCCGTTACGATGCTAGCATTGAACTTCTGTCAACATTTTTTCAGGATAGGGCCACTCATATCTCGGATCACATCCAGGAGTGGTGTAGACAAAAGAGGTTGATCAAGGCCTATATACCCCCAAAATTATTGGTAGAGTGGTTCATTAAATCTCTCCTGCATTATATTTTGAAGGATGTTTATACATCCCAGGTTACTTCTGAGGAAAAAGATATTTTTAAAGAAAAACAGTTAGATCTTATGTATGCTTAGTCTGGGATGTTATACTAGATTATTCCTGATGCACCGAGGTCAAACTATGACCCTAGACAAAAGCACAGACCGCATGCCAATGGCATTGTAGGCTCCGTCAATGTGAAATTTGCAGAGTCAGTGACAATCCATTTGAAAGAATTGTCTCTAAACCAATCTGCACTAGGGCCAGCTTCATCTATGTCCTCTAATCCCACTCAATCGACGAATATATGCTCTGTGCATTCGTTGACTAGCCTGAATGGTAGCCAACAACCAAGAGGGAGTAAGAAGAAAGGACATAATAATAATCATAGTGGTGGGAAGAATAATAATAAACCCAAGGACAATGGTAATAATGAGAAGATGAATAATAATGTTGGTTAGGGAAAGAAAGAAATGTGGAAGGTGAATTTTCCCTGTAATATTTTTACAGACGATTACCTTACCCATTTATGCCCCAAACTTGTGGAAGCTATGAGGCTTTTATCTCTACCGCATGTCGTGTTGACAAATCATTTCCCACATAATCAACACATGGCCTCGAGCTCCTCAAATGCCAAAAATGTGGCGAGTGGGAGTCATAACCCACCGACACAAGATGATGATTGTTTATGCATCAATATGGTCAAATATGAGGTTAATGTAGACACTCTATCTTGTGATTATAGTTCTCCACAAACTGTACCTAGTATAGAGTCTCCTCCTCCTCTAGATATGCCCTTAAATATCGAAAAAACAGAGCCACCACCTTGTATTATGAAAGGATTACTCAAGCACTCTACCCACAATCCTAATGCTAGAGCCACCTATAATTACTCTATTGTTGAGGACCTGGGTCAAAACCCTTGTGCGATGTCAGCTATGGAGGTACTCTAGACGTTCCCTTCAAAGACAAATGTCTTGATATTTGTGTTAGGAGATCTATATCCTTGTGGCTTGAAAGTTATCAAGTTTGACATCACAGATGTGAAGCCTTTATTGCCTTACCATGTGGCATTCCAAACCCACATGGGTTACTCTAAGTATACCATCAAGCACACTCTTGTTGATGAAGGCGCTACAACAAGTGTGATGTCCCTGGTATGTTGGAAAGCCCTTGGCTCTCCAACTCTTTCTCAATCTCCAACCATGTTGACTTATTTTGACGGTCGTTCCTTCCGCCCTCACGGTATTCTTCCTGCCTTTCTGGTCCAGTTAGGTGGGAAGACGGTAGAGGTGGATGTCGAGGTGGTTGATGCACCCCTCAATTATAACTTGTTAATAGCATGCAATTGGACTTATCCTATGACTGCAATCATATCATCCATCTTCTGTACTCTTTTTTTCCCTCATGATGGGAAGATCGTGTTGATCGATCAGTTGTCCTTTGCATATGCCATCCCTGGTGCATCTGTTGGACCGTCGATCCCCTTGGTCAACAATTGTCAACCGAAAAGTGAGAATATCGGTGTCAGAATGTATTCATCCCTTATGGGTACCTTCAACTTCATGGCACTGGTTCATAATATTTATGACATGTCCAATAGGCTCGTTTCGTTAGAGAGGTTTGTTCCTTTCTACACGTCCTATTTTAATGATCCTTGGACCATACCTACCTCGACGACGTCTTGTGAAGGTCATGTTGAGGGGTCCTAAATCCCTTAAACTCAAAAACATGAATCAAACCCACCATAGAGGCCCAATTAGAATCTGCAATGTTTAATGGTGGAATGGTTTTCCAAATCTCTCGATCTGGCCAATTTTATCGATGGGCTTTACGTAGTGATTTACAGGATATATTCTTGTGAAAGTTCCTCCTTCAATTTGAAAGTTCTCTTTTTGTATTTTATTTTATTAAATGGTCTGATAAAAATATGTGTTCTGGTATAAACCAGCTAGTAAAAAGGGGGGGGGGGATCTTAACTACTGAAGAAGGTTGAGCTTGGGATAACCCTTGTGCTCAAGCATGCAGACAAAGATATTCGCACATGTGACAAGCCTAGTAATAATACATCAACTTGTTGGTATTTCAATTATTTACTGAGATACAATTATCAAAAGAAAACATACATGCAATAAAATGATGGCAAGAAAAGTAGTTTCCTTAGCTCTAGCATTAATCACACATTAACACAACGATTTTCTTTCATCATTAGAGACAAAAACTACAAAAATATTGAAACAACTAACTTATCAATAGATTCATAAACTCTTACTCATTACATCATCCATTCTTGAAATAAAGTTGGAAATAATTCCTCCTCAGGTCCAACCACACATGCCTTTGATGAAAAACAAAAGTTTGTCTCCGTTCCTAAACATGACTTCTCAATTAAGGTAGCTTATAAATAGTTCTTTACAATTCCAAAAAATGAGGGTCTTTGCAAAAACCATCGACCATTACTAAAAGGTCAATCCTCCTATTTATAATGAATCATTAACTAAAAATAGCTACTATGAGTGCAAGATAAGTAAAACAAAATATCGCCACATGGTGCTTTCATATCTCTGTATTCTAAGAATCATCAAATAGTTTTATTAAAGTGGATGAATCTTCTCATACTCTGACCATTTGACAAAGAGTTCCTCGCATGTGTTGGCATATGGGAACCTGTGTTGGTCCATCGGGGCTGAAAGGATTTCTTTCACTTCTACTGCCTGTGCTCGGTACTTGAGTATTTTGACCAAAACTGCTTGAGCCTTGACTTGGCACCATGCTCACCACCTTTGCTATCTCTTTTGTCCATGCCAAGTCTTTTTCTGCATGTTGCTTGACTACGTCATGCAGGTCGACAAAGTCCTCAGGTGAGCCGAATTCTAGGAGGCCGATGTATTTCATTTCCCGATTAATCTTTTCCCATCTCTTTTCACACTTGAACCACTTCTCTTGAATCTCCCACTGAGGCTCCTAGGCCATATTAACCCAGTATTTGATCGCTTTATTGATCTGATCTATGTTGTTGTCCCTCAGCACCCAATGTCATGCTCTTAGGCGTCTTGGTCCTTTTGAATTGCGTTGATGTAGTCGATCCTCTCTACTTCTTGGTGAGCCTTCTCGTACCACCTTTCCATGTCATTGCAGGTTGCTAGCACCATAAGGGTGTCTTCTTGAAATTCGGTTATTCCTATAGTGAAAAGGTGTCGCTCATTCATGAATTTGTCATAGGCATATTGAAACTCGCCTCTCAAAAACATTGTGGCCTGTGTGGAGTCCTGATAATATTTCTCCAAATGGCGCAGATGCTCTAAGTCCTTAAGTGAAACAACCAACTCATTTTCATCCCTTCTTTCTCTATCTAGTATGGAATATGTGATAACCATCCATGTGATAATAAGCTCAGATGTCTTGGCATGCCCTGTGATGAGCAGCTTCTCCTCTGTGGTAATGAGAATTGAACTGTCCAATGTAAGCCTCCACTTCTTAGTGGTCCTCTTCATGATGTATTTTCTCTTTTGTTCATAGGTGATCGCTTGTATATCGACTACCTCATCGACCAGTTCAAGGATTTATTATTCTCCCCAGGTTAGAGTATTTCCCAGGCTCCTGACTATGTGTACATGTTCCAAGATGGGTTCCTAAACTTATTCCATATGTCCCAATGGCTCGAAATTCATTTGTTTCTCATTGGATGGTGAGGTATCGGCCAAAACTGGAGCACCAGGGGTAGGTTCAATACTTACTTGCTAACCGACTGTCTATGTGTCGATTCATTGCTACAAAAATTCCTCTTTCTGACCTCCCGATCCTAGCTCATCCCTCGATATTTCCATTGGAGTTCCCGACAAGTTTAGTAACTCAGCATCTAGGGCACTTTTGGCCTCATGGTCTCTCTACGGAAGGCTTTGAATTAGAGCATCAGGACCTATGGTAGATTCTTTCTCAGGTTACCTTTCTTTTGTAATCTGAACTAGAGTCACCAGGGAAACCTCCGAACTCTCCTCATCATCATATATGGTTATTAAGTTGAACAAAGGGTTAGGTACACTTGTCCTACCTGGTATCCTTGATATCTCAGATTGGGTTGAAACCCCCCTAGTTATCTGATCTGCAGTAATGTAACTTCAAGGTTTTTGGGCCTGGTGATTTCTTCAAGTTTTATTGGCTCTAAGCCACTTAACTCTCCTCTGCTTGTGATTGGGTCATCAGTGGGGATCCTTGAAATATCTACGATCTTAGGATCATTTTGTAACTGGTCGATGATTCTCTGTGCCTCTTCTAGTAAGAGAAACCCTCTTCTTTGTGCCTCTGTAGTATCTGTCGCTTTGATCTCTTCCTGAGATCTGAGGGCCTCTTGAGTTGACTTCTCTATTGTTTCCACTTGTTCTTCCATGCTCATGGCCTTAAACCTGGTCATATTTGGGTTGGCCATCATATGTACTACCTCCTCCCAGTCCTGAGCGCACTCTATGAAAAATTCATCCTCAAATTTATCATGCACGTATGGCCAACAGGATGATACCCGTGAATCATGTTAGATGACTAGAACTTTGGGGTCGTGCTTGTCGAATAATCTTGTTGGGAACCTAAATTGAAGTTGGCTTATCCCTTCTTATTTGGCTCGAGAAGTGTCCTTTACTAGATAGAACCCCACATGGAAACCATAGGGTATGAAATCCTACTTCTTGTCCTTGACTAGTGTGGCGTTATAGCCCTGCAGGATGGTATGATAGCATATTTATCCTATAATGAGCCAGTTTGGGACATGAGTGGGGAGTAGATGCGGTGCTCCGATGGCCCCGAACACCTTGATATAGGTTGAGAGTTCATCCAAAAACTAGTGGCCTACCTTCTCTACCATTTTCTTGGCTACTGCAGATAATCTCGAGCACTCCTTTTTAAATATAATAAAATGAATATGAGTGATGAATTCATCGCAGATGAGTGCCTAGGATTTTTTGTACCTATTTTCCCACAGTATGCTGAAATAAATGTGAATAGGGAGCTCTGCAACATGCCAGGTTAGATTCATGTCGATGAAGACATTTCTTGTGCAGATAACATCGAGCAAGTATGAGGCCATGTGGAAAGAGGGTTCTTCCCCTTCTTTCAATGTCTAAGCATGTTGAATACATATGCTCAATTGCTTGGAAATTATTGCTCCCTAGTTGAAGCTACTTCTGGAGATCACCACTGTGTATGCCAAGGTGATCCATACCTACGAAAACTTGAAGCAGTCCTTCTCTCCACACAGTCGGTAGATGAGAGCCATCAAGTATATATATGGATCCCTCAGGTTGACTATACCATACCATCCATTGCTCCGGTTTGTAAAATTTGTGTCCTCCTTCCACCATGAGGCCATCAACCAGCTGGTATCATGGAATTCATATAAATTCACCACAAATTATGTCTTTAGCTGATCCTACGGATATCTAAGTTTGTAATACTTATGGACTTCTTTCGAGAGGAAAAATATGATGCAGTCGCCATTCACATCGCTGATTAAGCATTTATGCATGTCTATATGGTCGATTAACCACTTCAAAACCTTCATGTTTGGGAAGACCGGGGTTCTGCAATCTACCATGTGAAAATATGTTCGTTAGATGTTTGGGAACACCTGGTCTTCAAGCACCATTACATCCAGGTCATTGTGTGGAATACATTTCGGGTACTCCTCCCAGCTGATTCTATTGAAAAGGTCCCCCCATTGTGGAAGCATTAATTTGGATCCACTGTTGATTTCTGTATCCCCGAAGACTGACAGTTGAAAAAATAATTTTTTAGTTTAGGTTTTTATGATAGGCTCTTCCCTGGGAGCACACTCCAATTGTCTCACAGTACTAGGCGAAGAGCCTTCACCTGTTTCTTCTTGCTTCATCTTAGGTGCTCTGGGGAGCATCTGGTGGTTGTCTTTCTTGGCGACATTTTACCTGCAACTAGAATATAGTTAGAGACTGTGTAAGAAATTTTATGGATACATAAAAAATCATGACTGTCGCATTGACAAACTTGAACACATACCTCTACTGCTTATTTAACCTGGTTTTGATAATCTAAGAATCAAAACATTCTCGAGATGCTCGCTTCACTTCTTCGGATGCTCTGGAATTCAACTTTTTCCTATAATGAAATCGTTAAAAGACATTATAGAGATTTTAAACAGGATTAAATTACCTTGTCACATCAACCATTCAATTTGGGTTATGAGTGTAGTTCTATTAAACCTACCGCTAGATCCTCAAAGATGTTTAAAAATTAAATTTGATCGTGGGTTGACAACGTGGACGTGAGTTGTAACATGGCCTATTGGAGATTTTAAATTGTTGTTGTTCAATCAATGCATGAGGTAGAAAAAAACATGGGAAGAAACATTAACTGGTCTATTAAATGTCAGAATCTGATTGTATCTTATGCCGAAAACATCCCATCATTTCGCTAGTCTAGTTGGTGAGTTGGGGGTCGAGATTCTGCTTCGATCACTTTTCGTTGATATCTTCTTGAAAAATATCCTACGTCGATCAATCTTTTCGTAAAGAGATGATATAGAAAGGTTGACCTGGAGGTGTGACTAGGACATAGGAAACCTTAAGATGAGTCAAGATGAAATTAGGTAGTACGACACCCTTACGTGATAAAGACACATGACACTCGAGACCGACGCCTTCATTTACTTGTGTTAATCGAAATCAGGACTTTCTTCAAGCTATATGTTCTAAAACCCGATCCTATACTTCCAACACCAAAAAGTATCAAGGATCGACGATCGACGATGAACCTAACCAAGTGCTCCCGGATCAACTCTCTCGAAACATTCCCGATGCCGAAAGTGTATCGAGGATCGATGATCGACGATATGTTTATCACAGACACAAATGATTGTTTTAACCTTTCAAGATTTTCCCGATCCCGATAAAGTGCATCGGTTATCGACTATCGGTGATTTCTTTATGGCTTTTGTCAATGTCTATACTTCCCATATTTTTCTGACGCCGATGGGGATCGTCTATCTTTTAAAACTCTGTGGTGAATATCTTATGCAAACCAACTCCACCTTCTACCTACCAATGATGCATCGACGATCGACGACTATTGTAACTGTGTGGCAACTTTACTTGAATTTTTCTGACTCCAAACACAAGCGCGTTAGGTGCAATGTAAGATGAAGATTCTTAGTTCAGATGTCAAGTTATTTTAGACACGAGGTTTCATAAGTTCAAAAAATTTGACTTGATTGATAAGAGTCATGAAAACAAAACAAAAAATAAACCATTCCCCAAAGTGAAATCAATTTAGATGGTAAAAGAAAAACAAGTGGTACCCAAAAGTGATAAAATTTCATAAGGATTTTAGGGTGTGTTAAGCGCTCAACAAATGGTTACTTACTGGGCGAAATCATAATCTATGTTCCTTCACTGGGATTAGCTGATGCATAAGCTAGTTAAGAGCTTAACTGGTTTTATTTTTATCAGAGTCTCTTCTATCCTTGCATTTGAAATTCCCCCGGTTTGTGAAACTGGGCCCGCCTATGGGGTTTCAACCTTTATTCCACCTTTGTTACCTTTAACCATGACCCACGCCCCCTTTTTAAAAGAGTCAAGTAAAGAATTCATTGACACCAGGCCTTTTAATTATCATCATTCACTTGTTGTGGTGTTTCTCTGCTGCCAGTGAGTGTCCATAGCCCCGACAAAGTCACCCCAATGTCACAGACCTTGCTCCGCTTCCTGCGAGCATCCATAGCCCCGAAGGAGTTATATGCATACCCTCTCCTACTTCGTGCTCATTTGATGTAATTGCTTTATTTTTGGCATAGATGCCCTGAGCGAGTGGGAGAGGAGGACGTCTGTTATCTGCAAGATGAGATGGTTAAGGTGAAAATTTTTCTAGCTCTGTCTTGAGTTACATGTGGTACTTTCCAACTTACCATATTTCCCTTCAGGTTTTACCAGACCAACAAGTGGACACTTCATCATTCGCCAAGGTTTTTTAATCGAAAATATTATATACAAAACCCTTTTAAGAAAACCACAATTTTCCCAGTGTTTCTTGTGTTGAATGTAAGCATGAGTCAGAAACAGAGTTTTCTACACTGTATTTATTAAGGTCAACCAATGCCTTGCAGTACACAACTTTATTACAAAAAAATACCACACAAAAGAAAAGAAGAAATAAAGAATTCTTCAATTAGCCTACCTAACACCTACAAAATAAAATAACATGAAAACACACACACACACACACATATTTTTAACATAAATATTGTTTTAGGGCCTAGCCATTCACCAGGAGGGCGTCGATTCCTCCCCTCAATTTTTTCAACCAATATGTGCTTGCCCCAAGTTTCTCAGCTACTTGGAAAGGTCCGAGCCATAGATTCTGAAACTTTGAATGCTTTCCCTTTGGTTCATTTTCTCTATCCCATTTTAGGACTAAGTCTCCTACTTCAAAACTCTTCTCTCTAGCCTTATTCTTGTCAAACCATCTTTTAACTATCTATTAATGAGAAATGAATTTTGATTTTTCTTTCTCCCTTTCTTCCTCCAGCATGAGGAGGGTATCAATTCTCTGTTGGATAACTGATGAGGCTTGTCCTCTAGATACATGAGCAAGATGAAGAGATGGAAGGTATAACCCGTTCGAGAGAATGGCTTCTTGTCCATACACTAGAAATTATGTGGAGTTCCCTATAGCTTCCTTGGGTGTTGCTCTATTGACCCATAAGGCATTATGAAGCACACTGTGCCAATTCCTCTGATTGTCTGCAACTGTTTTCTTCAATACCCTAACTAGGTTCTTATTGGTTGATTCAACCACTCCATTCCCATGTGGATAGTAGTTTGCAAAGTATCTGATCATGATTCCTTTATCTAGAGAAAACTCTGTTAACAAAGTGGAAGAAAAGTAAGAGACATTATAAAAAAACAAGAACGGAAGGAATACTGAACCTTGTGATCATCTATTGTTCTATGAATTGGATTACCACCTTTTCATTTACATGAGTCAGAGGGATGGCCTCTACCCATTTTGTAAAATAGTTTGTAGCAGTCAGTATGTATCTATGTTGTTTTTAATAACTTGAGGTAATTTATCCTATGAAATCTAACCCCCATTGCTTGAATGGTATGGATATAGCCATTGGTTGGAGTTGGACAACTTCTCTCTTTTTCCTCCTCGTGCTCATTTGACAATTTTTACAGTTTCTAGTGTATGTGTGAACGTCCCTAAACAGAGTAGGCCAGTAATAGTCGACTCTCAGTATCTTGTGAGCGGTGGTATTTCCTGCAAAGTGTCCACCTGCAGGACCATCATGGATCTCCTCCAGAACCTTTTCTACATCTTTGCATTCGAGACATCTCAAAAGTACCCCATCATAATTCACGCGGAAGAGCACCAAATTTATGAGACGATATTGCGTCGATTTTAGTCTGAGAGCCCAGAGCCCTCCTTTCCTTAGGGTTTAGGTTTTCTGGGAAAGTCTCGTGATGCAGGAGATAAATTAGTTTTCCATACCAAGACTCCTGCCCTAGGGGAACATATAAAGCTTCACTACACCATGATGAAAATTCATTCTCCCATCTGGAGTCTTCATTTACTTGGTCTTGGGATTCAACAACCAGTTTACACAATCCCTGTCCCTTAACTAGTTTTGCAAGTTTTATATATAGATCAAATTCTTGGAAAACTGCCATCCAATTTCCTCTTCTTTCCCCCATATCCTGTTGAGTGAATAGGGATCAGACTGCAGGGTGAGGCATAATGACTTTGGTGTGATTTTTTAGAATGTAAGTTCTGAAATGTTTTACTGCTTTGTATACCACATAATCATGTTTTTCTATAGCAGGGTAATTTAGTTCGTCCCCTTGCAGATTAGTGTTGATAAATGAGAATGGGGCATCATTGTTGTCATCATCCTTCTGAGTCAATACTGTAGCTAAATATTGGTCGGAGGTAAAGGTATAGAGGAAAAAATCTTTGCTAAATTCGGGACTTCGCAACATTGGAGCTTGAGATATTGCAGTCTTAATGTTGCTAAAAGAGCTTTTCCGTTCATCATCCCTCTTAAATTCAACATCTTTGTGGATCATTTTTTGTAAGGGTTTGATAGTTTCAGTGAAATCGGGGGTGAACTTCCTCACAAAATTGATTCTCCCAAAGAAGGAATTCATAGCCTTTTTGTTGTGGGGTAAGGGAAGCTGAGCTATTACCTAAATTCATTCTGGGTCTATGCGAATTCCTGCTTGAGATATAATATGGCCTAATAATTTCCCTTCCTCAACACTAAAGATATTTTTATTAGGGCTTAAAGATATACTGTGTTTTCTACACCTTTCGAAAATCTGGGTTAGATGTTGTATGTTGGCCCTTGACAAAGTTTTGAAGTATACTTGGTCATATTTGACCATTTTGGAACTGTGACAACTTGCCAAAGACGGAGCGCAATGTGAAGCAAGCAAGACCTATTTTTGGGTAACTTTTAGGGTTTTGGGGTTGATGTAAAGGGAAAGGGATGTCGGCCCATGGGATTACCCACATTTAGGCCAATTTTGTAATCTATAAATAGATACCTTGGCATTGTAAGTAGGGGGGACAACTTAGTGCAAATGTATAGCTAAAGGATTAGTGCTAGTAGTTGGATCTCTATGATCGGATGTGTATCGCAAGTGCTCTATGCATGATTGTAAGAAGATTGGAAGGCTACGTGCAAGTTGTTGTGGTTTTGTGCTGAGTGAAAGGAAGAAGGATCTAGCGAGCCGTGCAGATCTTTTGTCCTGTGTGTAGTAAGGGTCATTGAATATCCGTGTTGTAACTTCTTGACCAAGATAATATAAAGAAGAAGAATTTGTGGACGTAGCCCCAGGGTGGGGGTGAACCACAGTAACTCTATGTAATGTGCTCTATGCTTTGACCTAAGTGTTGCTTCCTTTTGGCTAAGTGTTTGTTGTAATTAAGTAGATCTAGTTATGCTCTGTGCTTATGATATAAGAATGAATGTTAGATCTGATATATAATATTTTTAGTGCTTGATCTATTTAATCTAATCTATGTTTTGTGGCTAAGTATTGAATCTTCTTTAGTCTAAGTATTCACTACGATGCTCTGTGCCATCTGCGAAGTACCATAAGGGTTAAATATAGATGAATGATCTATGCTAAGTGCCTTGTAGTAGATATAATCACAAATCGATGTCCCAACTAAGGTTTCAGACACTTGAGTCCTGAAACCACCCCTGCTTCTACCTTGAGTGAGACTTCATTTGCTTCGTAGGTGTTTCCAAAAGGGCCAGTAGTTAGGGCTTTGTTGGTGCGCTCTTGAGTGTTAGACCCCGGGTCTACCCCTGTGCCAACAAATGGTTCCATTGTCGGGCCCTAAAACTATGATTGTTGGGAACTGAGGAAAAAGAAACGTGTGCAAAAGAAAGCTCGGTGCATAGATATGTTTCCCTAGTGCGCAACTTTTTACTCAACCTATGCATCTTTGTGCCAAGAATAAGGTTAGATATGAAGAAAGGAAGATCATATTTGAAGAAAAGAAGCGAGATATGAACACTATGTGCTCTATGAAAAGTAAAAGTGGAAATTTCTGAAAGAAATAAGTCAAATCTATAGAAAAGAGGTAAGATCTGTAAGCTTTGTGCTCTAATAAAGGTAAAAATAGTCAAAAGTTCTTAGATCTGGAAGATTTGTGCTCTGTAGATAAGTGAACTTTTTTGTTTCTAGAACATGGATCTAGGTATGTTTGATAGATTATGTCCTAGATTAAAAACTAGGGCATTAATAGATGAAAGAAAGTTTGATATGAATAGATATGATAAGTATAAATATAGATATGTTATACCTATGCATAAAAAGAATGTCTGGACTAACAAGTGGATGTAGGATCCTAGAAAGAAATTTTTGCAGGCCAACCATTATGATCCTAGTGTGTAGTACAATAAGAGTTGGGGATCACTGAAGAGAAAGAGAGGATTAAATCTTTGTTATAGTTGCAGAAGACCAGGCCATATTGCTAAGGAATTCCCTGGGAGAAACCCTAGTTGCCTCTGTTGTAAAGCTATGGACCATGAAGTATTGGATTGCCCTAGAATAATTGCTAGACTTGAAAAACTAAATATGGAACAAGCAAACTCTGAAGGAGATAAAGAGACTAAAATTATGGAAGAACCCCATAAAGAATCAGAGATCATGTTACTGAAAACAAAAGAAACCCTAGATGATCACAAGGATGTCAGTCTACCAGAAATCTTCAAAGAACAGGAGAAAATCAAAGTAAGAATAGGAGACTTCGACATTGACTGTGCCCTGGATGAGGGAACACCGATGAATATTATGATAGAAAGAACTTGGGAAACCCTAGGAAGGCTTGCTCTTGTCCCTTCACTAGGAACCATCAGATTATTTAAAGGCAAAATGGTAACCCTATGTGGCAGAATTACCTAGATAGCTATGAATACCCATGGAAATTTGACAGAGGAAGAGTTCGAAGTCATTATATTTATTGAGGACCGTTCCCCATTTCCATCTTTGCTAGGAAAGATATGGATTGAAAAAGACCAGATCTAAAGGAAAGAAGAAAAGGAATCCCTAGAATAGAAGAAGCAAGAACTCATGGAATTTATGACTAGAAGGATTGCCTACTTGATGGAGGAAAAAGAGAACAAATCTCCATTGTTAAACACCAGGAACCTAGATGTCGAAGCTATAAGAGTGTTAGAGGAACCATAGAAGACCAAAATATCTAACCCATATGATGAAGGAGTACTACCCTTGGATCTGAGGAAAGATCCTAGGTAGCACGGAGTGACTATGTCAAGAGAAGATAAGATTCAGAATGGAAAGAGGGTGACCGAGACTAAGCTCACTGGGAAAAAGGATAGGAATCTAAGTAAGAAGAGGGCCAAAATAAGAAAGCTACAGACGACTCCAGAAGGAACTTCGCTGAAGGAAAAATCACAAGAGCTGAGCTTTGCCAAGATATCAGAACAACGACATCTAGCACTTTGCCATGGTGCAGTAACATAGTCGTTGGACTGATATACCTGTTTGACTTCCACCCCGAACGGGTCGAAAATAAATTATGGATTCCCACTAGACCATTGAATAGCACCAGAATGGATATAACAGAGTTAATGAAAGCCCCATATCCATTGGAAGCAGACTGTTACTAAGTTTCCCTACTTAGTCTGTCGCACCACGCACCATGCATACTTTTTCTAAGTGAGAAATTGAGTTCTAACCTTCAGATTACTTCACCATGTGATCATTGCCTTGTTTCCTTACTGTTCATCGTAATCTCATCCATCATTTTCACACCTAAGCTAGTGGACCCAAGCTTGTATGTCGGAAGAGCTCAACACTGTTGAGAAAGTAGTTGAAGAATTTTTGACTGACCTAATGGCTGAGAGAGTCATGTCAGAGAGAAGGATGTCTGCAGGTGTGCAAGCATTGTTGTTAGGAGGAGTCCAAGCTTCTCCCTCCACTGCTCACGGTACAGGACCTTCCAGAACCACAACCGAGACAAGAACAAAGCACAGAGATGATATTGTAAATGCCAAGCTGATCTCACGCATTTTGACAGTTTACATCCCACATTTGAGTGGCAAGATTAACCGCAATAGTGTACCCAGAGACTTTGAGTACAACTTGATCACCACTTATCTTTCGAAAGGAGTGCACGTAGTACGTGCTGACTAGGATAAGCTCGCAACACTAAAATTCAGTGATTTTAACCTTGGAGATCGCAAAACCTACATCATGTTGGTTCCGAATAAATACTTAACTAAGATTAAAGGCTGTAATCCTAAGATTTTCCCGTAGTCCTGGACCCAGAACCTCGCGCAGTCCACACTGCTCAACGTAATGAAGATCCCTTACTTTGGCAGACACCAGGAAGTCAACGCATGCATCAGGTTGTTGTTGTCTTGCTACCATGGTGGATATTTATGGTTGGACTATCGCATCACTGTGGATCCGACTCTAATCAATCAGATCACAGGACTCAACATCCAAGGCCCTGACCCACAGGAATTTTACCCAGGCAAGACCTCTAACCAAGTACTAGCATAGTGGATAAAGGAAACTTATGGTGATGTAGAGAAGGGAACACGAGGCTACAAGGTAGCCTCCATCTAAAGTGGCGCAATGCACCTTGCATGTCAGTTGATCGCGGGAAAATTAGTTCGTAAGAACATACCAACACAAGTGACTAGCTTCGTAGTTGACCTCGCAGGGAAGTGCTCCAAGGGACTACAGATGAATTGGGCACAATATCTCGTCAACCAGTTAGAGATGGATTGCAGAGGTGTGCAATACCAAGGGTATGAGTTCCACTTTAGCTGGCTACTCATACTCATCACTTTCATCGCTTGGGAGCTGCCAAAGGGAGCCACTTTACTAGAGATCGAACTTTTTGAACCACTGGCCGTGAAGTTTTGTATGCTCTAGTACTCCAGCAACATGAACAAGCAGTGGCAGTCTAATGTTGTCTTCCACATCTACTTCAACCAACTGAAAACTACAATTTAGTCTACATCGCGAATCACCCCAAATGCACTTTATAGGTTTAGACCTTTGATGAAGTTTAGCATGGATCGCCACTTCATCTACATTACAATGCACAGTGATGAACATAAACACCAGCTTCAATCCTACTACAAGCTGATAGAGGACGACTTGGAGGAGATCACCAAGGAATGGTAAACATACCTACTTGTTGTAGTAGACCCCACAGATATGTCCGACGAGGAAATCCATGAAACTAAGTCGGATACACCTGGTCCAAGAAGGACTAAGAAGGATGACAAAGTTGAAGATGTCCCTAGCACATCCGCGAAGACTTCTTTGATCTCACCTATGCATGGAGGTGATGGTGACAAGCTAGGTAGTACATAAGTGGAGAAAAACAGAGGCAAAGTGACTCCACCAAGAGAGGAGGAGGATCCCTCCCTGAAAAGAAAGATGACACCACCAAAACCCTCCTCCCAAAAGAAAGATAAGGCTACCCGAACCACTCTTAAAAATACCCTTACCCCAGATGACTTTGACTTCTTAATTTCCGCGTTGAACGACGTTTCACTCGAGCTCGCAGAAAAGAAGAAGCAAAGCGGGAAGATCTCTTCAACCAAATCAAAGGCGAACTCAAAGAAGTGCAGCAGACACTCCAGTCCATCCAAGCAGTGTCTACAATGACCTTGATAAGAGAAACATCAAGAACAGGCGATGAGCCCACACAGTTACACCAGATCGTTGATCGAGTCGAAGCTCTCCTTCAACGAGCTCAATAAGACACAATGCAAGCCACCTAGGCTTTGATGCAAGAACAAACAACACTTATAGAACAACAGAAGGAGGCAGAACAAGAAAATATTTCCCTGAAAGCGAAGTGGGATGAGGAAAAGGCACAATTTCTAGCAGAGCAACTTGAAGTCTAGGAAAGGATTCACAAAGCACCGCACTCTGTGACAGTCATAGAGGTGAAGATGGAAGATCGTCCCCCACAGTAGGTGACCCAATTGGAAGAAGTAATCCAACAACTCCAACAATGCATCACGGATCTGGAGCTCTGCATCATGCCTGAGACCCCTCAGGAAATTAGAGATCTAAGAGAGGCCACTTCTCAAAGCACAGTGGGCTAGTTAAAAACCTTTGCCTTGGAATGCAAGTAAATGAGTTCTAGAAGCACCCATACTTATGAGACCCTTGCAGAGACTCCAGAATTGCAGACATTGGAGGCACAACTCCAAGAAGACAAACAACATGCAGACACGCTATAGGTGCAGATAAAGACTTTGAACCTGGTAGAAAGAATGAAGAGGTTCGCAAAACAACGCACAACCCAACAACAAGTACATGCATTGCAAAGTAAAGTGATGGAATTCTCCCAACGACTTCAACCTATCCAAGAAAAGGCATGCTAACTGTTAAATGAACTTGAAATCCAGGAAGTTGAACTCGGATGGGTTGTCATCACTGCAGAACAATGCCTGGAAGGACCACTCAATGACACAGTGATCCAAGAACTTACTAAGAAAGAGGTTGTTGCACTACAACAGGTCGAAGAATCTCGAGCCAAGCTCGAGGCATTCAAGGTGGAATTGAACAGACCTGAGTGACTCAGGATGAGTCACAGGTGAGTTTTGGGGGCCTATTGGCCCTTTATCAAGTTTTTAAGTATACTTGGTCTGTGACAACTTGCTAAAGACGGAGCACAACGCGAAGCAAGCAAGACCTATTTTTGGGTACCTTTTAGGGTTTTTGGGTTGATGTAAAGGGAAAGGGATGTCGGCCCGTGGGATTACCCACGTTTAGGCCCATTTTGTAATCTATACATAGATACTTAGGAAATGTAAGTAGGGGAGGTAGCTTAGTGCAAATGTATAGCTAAAGGCTTAGTGCTAGTAGCTGGATCTGTATGATCGAAAGTGTATCGCAAGTGCTCTGTGCATGATTGTAAGGAGATTGGAAGGCTAAGTGCAAGTTGTTGTGGTTTTGTGCTGAGTGCAAGGAAGAAGGATCTAGCGAGTTGCGCAGATCTTCTGTCTTGTGCAAAGTAAGGGTCATTGAAGCTCTATGCTGTAATTTCTTGACCGAGATAATATAAAGAAGAAGAATTTGTGGACGTAGCCCCAAGGTGGGGGTGAACCAGGGTAACTCTATGTAATGTGCTATGTGCTTTGACCTAAGTGTTGCTTCCTTTTGGCTAAGTGCTTATTGTAATTAAGTAGATATAGTTATGCTTTGTGCTTATGATATAAGAATGAATGTTAGATCTGATATATAAGATGTTTAGTGCTTGATCTATTGAATCTAATCTATGTTTTGTGGCTAAGTACTGAATCTTATTTAGTCTAAGTATTCACTGCGATGCTCTGTGCCATATGCGAAGTACCATAAGGGTTAAATATAGATGAATGACCTATGCTAAATGCATTGTAGTAGATATAATCATAGATCGATGTCCCAGCTAAGGTTTTAGACACTTGAGTCCTGAAACCACCCCTGCCTCTACCTCGGGTGAGACTTCATCTGCTTCGCAGGTGTTGTCGAAAGGGCCAGTAGTTAGGGCTTTGTTGGTGCGCTCTTGAGCATTGAACCTCGGGTCTGCACCTGTGCCAACATTGGATGTGATCTTCTCTATTCTTTGAATACATAGTCACGTCTTCCCAATAGACTACTACACACTTGTTGATAAATCCCCAAAAGGCTACGTCCATGGCCCTCTTGAAGGTTTCCCCTCCATTAATTAACCCAAAGTCCATGCATTTATAAGAAAAGGTTCTCCACTTGGTTCTGAAGGTAGTTTTCAATCAATTTTCCTCTGAAACTAGAACCTGGTTGTAACCTGAAAAATCGTCTAGCAGGGAGAAAATATCAGAACTAGACATGGTCTGCAGGAGTTGTTCCATTGGTGGGACTGGGTAGTTGTCCTTTTCTGATGCTCTGTTGAGGTTTCTGAAATCAACACAAGCAGATTTCCCCATACGTTTTCCTGACAGGAACCAAATTTTATACTCAAGCAGAGTGTCTAACTTGAAAGATAATTTTAGCATCTAGTAATTTCTTTAACTCTTTCCACATGAGGGGTTCTAGAGATGGGTGATACTTGTAGAGATTATGTTGGAATGGTTTTAATATGGATTTTAACGAGATTGTATGTTGGATAATGAGAGTGTCATAAGTTTTCAAATGTCGGTAGGACCACGCAAAAACATCTTGATATTCTCTGAAAATTTTAAGATAGGATTTCCTTTCTTCTTTAGACATTGTCTTGCCTAGATTTATATTTGTAGGGTTCTTCGGAGTTCCTAGGTTTATAGTCTCGTACAGGGGACACAAGCTCCCTATATTTGTGTTTGTTGACCCTTTAAACCTTTCTCTTAAGTCAAAGAGACTCTCCAAATTGGCTACCCCTTTCGGTATCGTGTGAAACTTTGGTTTGATATTAGAGTTATCTGCTTCACCTCTTTGTTCATGGAAATCGGTTTCTACTAGTTTCTCTTGGAATACTTCATCATTAATAGCTAGGTCTATGAAATTTTCTTGATTGGTTAGGAAGTCTATAATATTTTCATCTCCTTCAAATACCTTCCAATTAGAAATATTGTTGGGCACTGATGGTTTGTAGACCAGTTCCACAGTGAACCTGAAGACTTCATTGTCTTCTAAAGGGGATAGCCTCGAAGTAGCAGAGGCCAAGGAGTCAACAAGAGTATTCTTTGTCCTGGGAATCACTATTATGTTGAAGGCTTCAAAATGTTCTATTAGCTTGTGCACCTCCTGTTGATAATTCCTCAAGTGGGGAGTTACAATGTATACTATTTTTTACTTGCCTAACGATGATTTCAGAGTCCCTGAAAACCTTTAGTTCTTTAACATTTAAGTCTATGGATTTATTTAGTCCTTGCACTAAAGGTTCATAATCGATAGTATTATTAGTGCATTCAAATTCTAGTTTGCAGGATAGGAAATTCCTCTTCCCCTTTGGGTCAACGAGGATACATCCTTCTCCCAACCCCTCTTTCAATTTTGACCAATCAAAGTATAGGATCCAAACTTGTGAGCGAAAATCATCAACTTTTGTATGCCCGCTAACTTCCTCCTCTCCACCTATTTTTTCTATGGTTTCCAACAAAGGTTCTTGATAGAAGAGGGTTTCTTCTGCTGCTACTAGTAGATTTACTTGAAAACCCATTTCATAGTTTTGAGTAAGGGGTACATCATATGAGAGAGGGGAGAAGTTATCGAACTCAGAATCGGAGGAGTAGTTTCCTAGAATGGATAAATCTGTCGATGAGGGTTCATTGAGGTTTTTTAAATCGGTAAAAGTATGTTTGAGATACCTTTCCCTATCGATCCTAATCATGTTTGCATGTCCCTTTAATGGAAACCAGAGGTGAGCCCAATCCATGCTAAAATATTCATTCAACTTCTCAGACCAATATCGACTAAGTACTAGTCCATAAGCTATTGGTATATATACTACAATGATGTCAATTAATTGAACAAACTTTGGGTGTGTAGTAGTTCTGATCATGACATCCTTGATTTCTCCAATAACATTTGCATGAGTTTTGTCTAGTTGTATAACATGTTTATCACTTTTGAGTGGGACTGCGTTCAGTTTCTTGCAGATAGATAATGGCTTAATATTAGAGGATGCCCCCAAGTCAACTAAACAATTATGGAGGTTTTTGTTGAAGACTTCAAATGTTAGAAGGAACAATGGGACACGAGACTTTCCTTTTTTATCTACAGAGCAAGCATTCACATTTGGTTTATTTTTTTGCTCTGTGGGAGCCGGGGTTTCTCCTTGGTCAATGATTGTTGTAGGGGTTTCTATTGACTTTAAGGATTGTAATAGAATGTCCTCTTGTTGGGGAATTATACATATGTCCATGACCGATACATTTGCCTTCAATCTTTTTAAATCTTCCACTATGTTGTAGTCTAGCTTGAGTGATTCTCATGTATGGATGTTTATAGGATTTCTTTGGGAGAAAAAAGGTGCTTTCGGGTGATTGGTTTCTTGTTTTCCTCTCAAAGTGTGGGTAGTGGTAAGGTCATTTGAGACCAAATGACCCCTACTTCGTGTTTGCACAACCAAAACCTCAATGTGTGGTTATTGAACCTCAAATATATCATCGGAAGGAAGTGGTAAGTCAGGATCCCACAACAACATGGTTGTTTCTTCTGGCGGGTCAACTTTCTCTTAATTGACAATATTTACCCTTGAGCCACTTGATTTTTCAGTAAGGGAAACTTCATCTAGGAACCAATTGGCCATCAAATTCATGGTATGCACCCATTGTGGACAATCTCTTTCAGAATGTTTCTCTTGATGATAGGTACATAAAGAGTCGGATGCTACATTGCCCAAGTCAATATTTAAGTTGGTTGGGGGAGATTTAATTACTTTGAATGGTGGGTTTCTCTTAAAAAAGGGTTTATAAGACCTTTTCCCTTGGCTTCCTTCCCCTACACTTCTTTTCATGTCTACGATTTCATTCGACAATTTCTTTATCATCCATTGTAGGTCTTCTATGTCTCCATTTCCCTTTTCGGGACCTTGTTCTATTTGTTTTCCTGGGGGTCTAGTCAACAAGAGTCCTCTCCTAGATGGAGGTTGAGATTCCTTCTTAACTAGTGAGACCTGACCCTCTTTACATCCCTTCATTTGGAATTCAATTGTTTTGGCTTCCTTGAAATTTTCAGCTAGGGTATGCTTGGATGCCCTTTTTATAAACATGGAAATAGAAGCAGGGAGAGAATTAGAATATACTTCAATTTGCAACCCCTGAGTGGGTTTAGCTTCGGGTTGAAATTTTTTTAGGATTGTGGTAAATCATTGATTGAAGTATTAAACCTTTTCTTTTGAACTCATGGTGGCGGTGAACAGTTCAACCATTAAATCTCCTGTAGTGTTTTCTTCTGCAAATTTGTCTAAAAAATTCTTTTGAAACTTCATCCAACTAGTTATGGACCCTACAGGTAAGTTAAAATACCACATGGAGGTTGAATTCTCAAAGGTATAGGGGAACATATTGCATACTACATCTTCATGTTGGACATTCATCAGTGTAATAGCTAGTATGAATTTTTTAATATGGTCTTTAGGAAATCCTGAGGTTTCAGGGTCAAATTTAGGGAGTAAATTTTCTGGATGTTGAGGGAGGTTATGTACCCGTCCGGGGATTTACAGAGAATATGTGGCCAAACAAGGTTGATTATTTTGAGGTGGGTTTCCCCTTTCTTCATTATGATCATTTTTATCCTCCATGTTGTCTGAATCTGAAGCTAAGTGATCCGAGTTAAACCCTTCCTCATCGGATTCAAAATCGTCGGGCTCAGAGTAGTTACCAATGGTGTTTTGGGGATCATATAACGGGATGTTCGATCTCGACGAGGGAGAAATATATCAATTCTTCTACTGTGTGAACAAAAACTGGGTCAGGGGCATCAACCACTGGTCTGCTTACTTTTTTTCTATGAGGAAGTAACAGAGCTAAGGGTAATGATCCAATTTGTCAAGCATAAGCTCTTGTGATTCTTTTGAACTGGTTCAACTCCTTGTGGGGAAGAGTGTAAGGTATTTTAGGGAATAGATGTTCTTCCTCTTGCTGGGGTGAGTTAATCATTTCAGGAGTACTCAGTGTATGTGGGATATCTTGAGAATGACTATCCATGCATGTGGATTGTTTTGAATCTACAGGTTATGCAAAATATTATATCAGAAATATTGTTAGCCATTCATTCATTCAGGACCTCCTTCTAGTGCCAATTCTGTTGAGGGGTCCTAAATACCTTAAACTCAACAATAGGAACCAAACCCACCATGGAGGCCCAATTAGACTTTACAGTATTTAATGGTGGAATGGTTCTCCAGATCTCTCAATCCGACCAATTTTATTGATGGGATTTGCGTAGTGATTTACATGATATCTTCTTGTGAAAGTTTCTCCTTTAGTTTGAACGTTCTCTTTTTGTATTTTGTTTAATAGATGGTATGATAAAAATATGTGTGTTGTTATACACCAGCTAGTAAAAAATGGGGGGGGGGCTGATCTTAACTACTAAAAAAGGCTGAGCTTGGGATAACCCTTGTGCTCAAGAATGCATACAAAGATATTCACACCTGTGACAAGCCTAGTAATAATACATCAACTTGCTAGTATTTCAATTATTGACTGATATAAAATTATCAAAATAAAACATACATGCAATAAATGATGGCAAGACAAATAGTTTCCTTAGCTCTAGCATTAATAACACATTAACACAATGATTTGCTTTCATCATTAGAGACAAGAACTACAAAAATATTGAAACAACTAACTTATCAATAGATTCATAAACTCTTACTCATTACAACATCCATTCATGAAATAAAGTTGGAAATAATTCTTGCTCAGGTCCAATCACACACGCCTTTGCTGAAAAACAAAAGTTTGTCTTTGTTCCTAAAAAAGACTTCTCAATTAAGGTAGTTTAGAAATAGTTCTTTACAATTCCAAAAAATGAGGCTCTTTGCAAAAACCATCGACCATTACTAAAAGGTCAATACTCCTATTTATAACGAATCATTAATTAAAAATAGATACTACGAGTGCAAGCTAAGTAAGAAAAAACATCTCCACATGGCACTTTCATCTCTCTGTCTTCTAAGAATCATCATATAGTTTTACTAAAGTGGATGTCGAGTCTTGTTCTACATGTTTCTTGACTACATCATGCAGGTCGACAAACTCCTCGGGTGAGCCTAATTTTGGGAGGTCGATGTCTTTCATTTCTCGATTAATCTTTTCCCGACTCTTTTTTCACTTGACCCACTTCTTTTGAATCTCCCGCTAAGTCTCTTGGGCCATCTTAACCTAGTACTCAGCCGCTTTCCTGATCCAATCTATGTTGTTGTCCCTCAACACCCAAATGCCATGCTCTTTGACGTCTTGACCCTTTTGAACCGCATTGATGTAGTCGATCCTCTCTACTTCTTGGTGAGCCTTCTCATACCACCTTTCCACATCATTGTAGGTCGCTAGCACCATAAGGGTGTCTTATTGAAAGTCGAATATTCTTGCAGTGAAAAGGTGTCATTCATTCATGAATTTGTCATAGGCATCTTGAAACGCACCTCTCAAAAACACCATGGCATGTGTGGAGTCTTGATAGTATTTTTCCAAATGGTGTAGATGCTCTAACTCCTTAAGTGCAATGACCAACTCCTTTTCATCCCTTCTTTCTCTATCCAATGTGGCATTTGTGATATCCATCCCTGCACTGATAAGCTCGAATGTCTTACCGTGCTCTATGTTGAGAAACTTCTCCTCTATGTTGATGAGAATAAAACTGTCCAACGTAAGCCTCTACTTCTTAGTGGTCCTCTTCATGATGGATTTTCTCTTTCGGTTATAGAAAATCGTTTGTATATTGGTGACCTCATTGATCAATTGGAGGATTTGTTGTTCTCCCCAGGTTAGAGTATTTCACAGGCTCCTGACTATGTGTACCTGTTCCAGGATGGGTTCCTGAACCCCTTCCATATGTCTCGATGGCTCAACCTCCATTTGTTTCTCATCAGTTGGTAAGGTATTGGCCAAAACTAGAGCACTGAGGGTAGGTTCAGTACTTACTTGGTAATCAGTCGTCGATGTGTCGATTCCTTTCTATGGAACTTACTCTTTCTGACCTCTCGATCCTAATGAATCCCTTGATCTATCCATTGGGGTTCCTAGTGGGTCGAGTAACTCAACGTCTAGGGAACTTTTGACCTCATGGTTTCTTTATGGAAGGCTTTGAATTGGATCATCAAGACCTGGGGTAGATGCTTTCTCAGGTTCCCTTTCTTCTGTAATCCTCACTGGAGTCACCAGGGAAAAATCTGAACTCTCCTCATCATCATAGATGGTTATTAAGTCGAACAAAGGGTTAGGTACACTTGTCCTACCCATCTTCCTCGATCTCCCAAGTTGGGTTGAAATTCCCCCTGGTGATTTTCTCTGCGATAATGGAACTTCAAGGTTCTCAGGCCTAGTGATTTATTCAAGTTGTATTGGATCTAAGACACTTGGATCTCCTCTGCTTATGATTGGGTCATCATTGAGGATCCTTGAAATCTCTATGAGGTCAGGATCATTCTGTAACTAGTCGATGATTCTCTTCACCTCTTATAGCAAGAGAAACGCTCTTCTTTGTGCCTCTGTAGTGTCTGTCGCTCCGATATCTTCTTGAGCTCTGACAGCCTCTTGAGCCAACTACTCTATTTTTTCCAATTGGTCATCCATTCTCATGGCCTTGAACCTAGTCATATTCGGGTTGGCCATCCTCTGTAATACCTCTTCCCAGTCCTAAGCACACTCTGTGAAAATTTCATCCTCAAATTTATCATGTGTGTATGGACAACAGGATAATACTCGTGAACCATGTTGGAGGACCAGGCCTTTGGGGTCGTTCTTGTGGAATCAACCTATCAAAAACCTGAATTCAAGTTGGCTCAACCCTTCTTATTTGTCTTGAGCAATGTCCTTTACCAGATAAAACCCCACATGGAAACCGTAGGGTATGAAAGCCTACTTTTTGTCAAGACATGAGCTTTACACATCACCTCTTGAAGTTGTTTAAAAGATTTAGTTGCCTCTGGAGTCCATGAAAATGCATCCTTCTTAGTTAGTGCCATTAAAGGTGTTGTTATTCTTCCATAGTTTCGAACAAACTTGCGATAGTAACCTGTCAAACCCAAAAATCCTCTAAGATTCTTCAATTTTTTTGGAATCGACCTGTCCATCATGGCCTTAATCTTGTTAGGGTCTACCTTGACACCTTCATGAGATATAATATGACCCAAATACTCTACCTCCTTTACTCCAAAGAAACATTTGGATGGTTTGGCATATAGTTGTTGCTCCTTTAGTAGTTGTAGCA
>ML794719.1:76984-97633 GCA_009831015.1 Picea engelmannii | reverse complement strand
GATCCTCCCAAGACTTGCTATAGATTAGTATATCATCGAAAAATACTAACACAAATTTTCGAAGGAAGGGCTTGAAAATGGAATTCATCAACCCTTGGAATGTGGAAAGTGCATTTGTAAGGCCAAAAGGCATGACCAAAAATTCATAATGGCCTTCATGAGTTCATAATGTTGTTTTTGGGATATCTTCTTCCTTCATTGTGATCTAATGATACCATGAACGGAGATCCAATTTTGTGAAATAGATTTCTCCATGTAGTTCATCTAACAATTCATCAATGATGAGAATGGGAAACTTATCTTTAATAGTGATCTTGTTGAGCTCTCTATAATCTGGACATATACGTCATGAGTTATCTTTCTTGAATACCATTACCACTAGTGCAGAGTAAGAAATTTGGCTAGGTCTAATAATACTAGCCTCTAACATTTCTTCAACCATGCGCTCAATTTCACTCTTTTGGGCGTAAGGGTATCTGTATGGCCTGATGTTAGAAGGAACACTCTTAGGAATTAGGTGAATTTCATGATCATGATTTCGAGTGGGTGGAATACCTTTGGGAATATCTTCAAATACTTTGGAATGCTTATCAATGATCCTTTGGATATCTTGAGGAATAGATGGCTTAGATGTTTGAACATCTAGTGAGCGTAGTTGTGCAATAACGCCTTGATGCCCCTTTTTCAATAATTTTGTCATGCCATTAGAGCTTATCACCTTACCGGGTTTCCCTGTGATACCTCTTAACTAAATTTATTTTCCTTCCAATGAAAATTTCATGAAAAGCTCTTGAAAATTAAAATCCATTGTTCCTAATGATTGTAACCATTAGATTCCTAGTACAACATCTGCACCACCCATGGGTATAGAAATCATTGGACTATTCATTACATATTCCCCCATAGTAAGATTGATCTTATTGCATTTTCCTGAGCAATTGATAGTTCCTCCATCTGTAATCATTACTTGAAACTCTGGCATCAGATACACAAAGCAATTGAGATCTTTGGCTAATTTATAGTGAATGAAATTATGAGTACTGTCATAATCAATTAGGACTATTACCTTTTTCTTTTTGATGTATCCTTCGATCTTGAGGGTTTGAGGAGTGCTAATTCCAGCCAATGCGTTACACGATATCATGGGAGTCAATTCTTCAGACCAAATTGCTCCTACATTTTCATCTTCAGATGGTTCTTGTTCTTGTTCTTCTTCCTCTTCACAATCTATGTAGAATAATTTCTTCTCACCACACTTATGTCCCTTATTGTACTTTCTGTCACAATTAAAGCATAAACATTTTGCTTTTCTTTCCTCCAATTGTTGAGGTGTCAACCTTGTAGGTTGAGGTGTTTTAGAAGAAGGAGCATTGTTCTCCATATAGATGTTAGGATTGGTCCTTCTAGTAGCCATAGCCATATTTTTACTTTCAACATTTCTTGCCACCTTAAATGCATTCTCCAATGATTTGGGTTCCCAAAGGTGAACCTCATGCTAAATGTTATCCTTTAAAGTTCCTATGAATACATCGATCAAGTGCTCATATGGAATATCGGTTACCTTTATATTCAATATTTGGACGTTCTCAATGTGCTCAGTAACTGAACCATTTTGCTTGAGATTTATCAATTGGCTAAAGAAGGTATTGCTCCTTGTATCCTCATAGTGTGCTATCATTTCTTCTGTGAAAATTGTCCAAGTCACGAGTGATTTGCGAGAACAAAACCATCGATAACATACAAATTGATTAGTTTCTAAATATAAAGAAGCAATTCATACCTTTTGTGTATGTGGCACATTATGGAGATCAAAGAATTGCTCCATCTGAAGTATCCATGTGATTGGGTCCTTTCCATCAAACTTCCTCATATCAATCTTAGGAACGTGGTTGGTCTTCAAACCAAAGTTGGAGTTTCTCCATTCTTGATTCACCTTCCTTGTGTCGTCATCATGAATTTCATGGGATGCATTTTCACTTTCAGGTGTCTTCTCTGTTACGAAATTTTTCAAAACTTCCATGATCTCCCCTTTTAAACCTTCCATCATCTCTTCTAGTTCATCTTTTCTTACTATCTTATTTTGTAAATCATTTATGTCCCTACGAATTTCTTCACCTTCATCAAGAGTCCAAGTAGGATTTTCTGGAGGCTTATTTGGTGTAGAAGTTCCCTTTTTGGGTGGCATGTTGGCCAAGTATCACTTTTGAACATTGATTTTGAGGTGGTTCTGCAAGACAATATTTCTTCTATTGTATCTCCCAAGTTTCGGCCCTTCTGGGTATGAAAATTTATTTTATGTAGTTCTATGATATTTTTTCTCTGCAATTCCACAGGTCTGATCAAAATTGGATATGCCAAGTGGAATTTATGGTAACTTCCCCACAACTTGCCGATTTTTGGCCTTTCCAGGAGATCTCACTTGTATAGCATGCCCCACACAAAATAATTGATATAAAATTCTGAAACTTGCACCAAGAATACTATAGACTATCCACGATATAATGAAACCAATCCCACTCAATTTGGATACTCTAGGAAGAAGTTATGATTGTTTTACCTGGAACACCTTCTTGAGACTAGTCAATAGGACTGGTCAGATACCCTATCTTACACAAGATGTATCTACAAATTTAAGATGACCCAAAAGGTAAAAATTTTCCAAAATATACCTTACTAATTTATTTGAATAGCCTTCGAAGTTCAGGGTCTAAAATGTTACAGAAAAGTTTTTATAGCGAAAATTCCGCAATGACTCAGTTCAGAATGATTCCAGAACCCTATCTTGTACAGGCTATATCTCCGAAAGTATAAGGCCTCAGGAGATGAATGTTGAACCCAATGTACCTTGATCCGTCTACTAAATATCCTCCAATCCATTCCTTCTGAAATGTTGTAGAAAAAAATTTATAGCAAAAATGCCAAGGTGTCTCAGATGTAGTAGTGAAACCCCAAGACCTTGAGCTCTGATACCATATGTTAAGAACCAAATATCAATATAGCATAGAAAAACCTCAGAAAAAGTACTCAATGCCTTGAAAAAGAGATAATTTCATATAATAAGCCTCTTCGAGGGGGCAACCTCCTTTTACCCCACTTAAATGTTCAAGTACAAAATGATTCAAAATGAAAATATCTCCTTGGTATATATAGGAGACTAGGAGGTATAATTACAACTAATGGCCTAAAGCTGACATAAATAAAATAACATTACTAATATAATATGCCCCAATTAAGGGGTAATGAGCCAATATTAGGGCTTAACATGAACGGGGAGTAGATGTGGTGCTCTGGTGGCCCCGAACACCCTAATATAGGTTGAGCATTCATCCAAATCCCAGTGGCCTACCTTCGCTACCATTTTCTTGGCTACTGCGGATAATCTCAAGAACTCCTTTTTAAATATAATAAAATGAATATGAGCGATGAATTCATCGCATATGAGTGCGTAGGATTTTTTGTACCTTTTTTCCCAGAGTAAGCTGAAACAAACGTGAACAGGGAGATCTTCAACATGCCAAATTAGATTCATGCCGGCGAATAAATTTCTCGCGCAGATAACATTGAACAAGTACAAGGCCATGTGGAAATAGGTTGCTTCCCCTTCTTTCAGTGTCTGAGCTTACTGAATACAGATGCTCAATTGTTTGGAAATTATTGCTCCCCAGTTGAAGCTTCTTCTGGAAATCGCCACTGTGAATTCCAAGGGAATCCATGCCTTCAAAAACTTTGAGTTGTCCCTTCAAGCCGTCCTTGTCTCCATACAGTCGACAAATGAGAGCCATCAAGTAGATATATGGATCCCTCAGGTTGACTATCCCATATCAGCCATTGATCCGGTTTGTAAACTTTTTTTCCTCCTTCCACCATGAGGCCACCAATCGACTGGTGTCGTGGAATTCGTAGAACTTCACCACAAAGTCTGTATTTAGTTGCTCCTCTCGATCTCTGAGTTTGTAATACTTCTGGACTTCTGTTGGGAGGAAAAATATGACACACTCACCATTCACATCATTGATTAATCATTTATGCACATCTGTATGATCGATTAGCCACTTCAAAACATTCATGAATGGGAAGATCGTGGTTCGACAATCTACCATGTGAAATATGAATGTCGGATGTTTGGGAACGCCTGGTCGTCAAAGGCCTTACATCTAGGTCACTGTGTAGAATACATTACAGGTAATCCTCCTAGACAATTATGTTGAAAAGGTCCCCCCATTGTGGGAGCATTACTTTGGATCTAATGTTGATTTATGTATCCCCGAAGAACGATGATTGAACAAAAGATTTCTTATTTGAGGTTTTTATGATAGGCTCTACCCTGGGAGCGTACTCCAATTGTCTCGTAGTACTAGGCGAAGAGCCTTCACCTGTTTATGCTTCCTTCATATTATCTGCTCTTAGGGAGTGTCTGGTGGTTGGCTTTCTTGACGACATTTTACCTGAAACTAGAACATAGTTAGAGACTGTGTAAGAAATTAGATGGATACATAAAAAATCACGACCGCCGCATTGACAAACTTGAACACATACCTCTACTTCTTATTTAACCTAGTTTTGATAATCTGAGAATCAACACAATCTTGATATGCTCTCTTTTCTTTTTTAGATGCTATGTAATTCAACTTGTGTTGAATGAAATCGATCAAATTCATTTTAGAGATTTTAAAAATGATGAACTTACCTTGTCGCATCATCCATTCAATTTGGGTTATGAGTGTAGTTCTATTAAACATGTCACTAGATATTCAAAGATGTTTAAAAATTAAATATGATCGTGGGTTGATGGCGTAGGCACAGGTTGTAACATGGCCTATCGAAGATTTCAAATTTTTGTTGTTCAATCAGTGCAAGAGGTAGAAACAAATGCGGTATGAAACATTAACTTGTCTATTAAATGTCAGAATCTGATCGTATCTTATGCCGAAAACATATGATAGTTTCGTTCGTCCAGTTGGTGAGTCAGGGGTCAGGATTCTACTTCGAGCACTTTTCGTTGATATCTTCTTGAAAAATCTCTGACGTCAATCGATATTTCCATACAGAGATGACAAGGTAAGGCTTACATGGAGGTGTGACTAGGACACATGAAACCTTAAGATGACTCAAGATGAAACTAGGTCATACGACACCCTTACGTGATAAAAACATGTGGCCCTCAAGACCGACATATTCATTTATGCATGTTAATCGGAATCAATACTTTATTCATGCTATACGTTCTAAAACCCGATCCTATCTTGCCGACACCAAAAAAATTTCAAGGATCGATGAATGACGATAAACCTACCCAAGTTCTTCCAGATTGACTCTCCCAAAAAAGTCTTGATGTCGAAAGTGTATTGGAGATTGGCAATCGATGATATGTTTATCACAAAAACAAATGATTGTTTTAACCTTTCTAGATTTTCCTGATCCCAATAAAGCGCATCGGTCATCGGCTATTGGTGATTTCTTTATGAATTTTTTCAATGTCTCTCCTTCTCGTATTTTTCTGACGCCAATGGGGATCTTCTATCTCTTGAAACTCCATGGAAAATAACTTACGCAAAGCAACTCCGCCTTCTACCTACCAATGATGCATCGACGATCAACGACTATTGAAATTGTGTGGCCACTTTACCTACTTGAATTTTGCTGAGACCAAACACAAGCGCGCTAAGTGCAATGTTAATTGAATATTCTTAGTTTAGATGTCAAATTATTTTAGACATGAGGTTTCATAAGGTCAAAAAACATGACTTGATTGATAAAAGTCAGGAAAACAAAACAAAAAATAAACCATTCCCCAAGTGAAATCAATTTAGACGGTAAAAGAAAACAAGTGGTACCCAAAAGTGATAAAATTTCATAAGGATTTTAGGGTGTGTTGAGCTCTTAACAGGTCAGTCACATACTGGAATGGCCATGCCACTATCGGAAATAGAGATAACATATCAATATGTTCTTGACTCTTCCACTGATACCGATCCTATTACCTCGTATACCAATGAGGAGGATCTTGTTCTTGAGCTTGTGTGGGCCACTTCGTCATATTTTTCACATGACTGAATTGATGAGACTTTACCTTCAGATGAAGCCATCGTCAAGGCCATGAATGGTTCTAAAAAACCTTGGGATGATATGCATCACCTCTCTTATTTTCTCCCAAATCTTGCTAGAATCGAACAAGATGACTTTAGATCTACTTTGAGCGATATAGTCGGTCACGCTATAGTTCCACTTGATACAAATGACATTTGTGTTGAAGGAAACTTGGTGAGTATCTCACCTACCATCATGATTGATATCTCTTGTATTCCTGGAAAGATTGAAAATGTATACATAGGTGTGGATTGTTCAACATAAGAAATTTTGATCTACATCAAACTCTTCAAGGAATTCTGATATGTATTCACTTGGTCATCTAAAGAGATTCCAGGAATCGAACCTCTAATTGTTGAACATGATATTAAAAATTACCCGGATGGTAAGCCTATTCGACAACGTATTAGATTTGTCAATCCCAGGAAGGCCCCTTCTATTAAGGCAAAGGTAGAGAAATTGCTTAATGTTGGCTTTATCTACCCAGTTCCCTTGACTAAATGGGTATCCAATCCTGTTCTTGTGAATAAGAAGCAAAGAACCATTCGTGTGTGCATGGATTTTCATGACCTAAACAAGGCTTGTCCCAAGGACAAATTCTTGATGCCTTTCATCGATCAGATTCTCGACGAGTGTGCGGGGAGTGAAGTTTTTTCTTTCATGGACGTATTTTTAGGGTATAACCAAATTTAAATTAAACCCGAGGATCAACATAAGACAACATTTATTTGTCCTTGGGGTACTTTCTCATACCGGAAGATGCCTTTTGGCCTTAAAAATGCCAGAGAAACCTTCCAATGTGTTATGACCTTCTCATTTCATGATATCAAGCATATAGTCGAGGCCTATCTTGATGACCTTGCTTCTCACTCCCGTAAGAGAGTGGATCACCCTAAGCACCTTCAGCTAGTATTTGAAATATGTCGTTATTATCGCATCCGATTGAACCCTCATAAATGCATATTTTTTGTTAGTTTAGGTCGTCTTATAGGATTTTTAGTCTTTGAGACTGGGATCATGGTAGATCTGTTAAAGGTTGAGGCAATACTTCAATTGCCTCCCACATGCATTATTCAAAAACTTCAAGGTTTACAGGGGAAGGCTAACTTTTTACAATGGTTTATAGTGAACTATGCCAATATTACTAAGGGTTTCATGCATCTCTTGAAGAAGGAGACTCATTTTATCTAGGATGAGAGAGCCTAGGAATCCTTCGATGGTTTGAAGAAAGCCTTGGTATCGATGCCTCTACTGAAGTTGCCAGACTACAGTAGGGACTACTTTCTTTATGTCACAAATTCCAAAGAGATGATTGGTATGGTGTTGGTTCAAGAGGATTATGAGCTCCATGACAACGTCATTTACTATCTTAGTCCAAACTTAGTCGGTCTTGAACTCAAATATTCTCACGTTGAAAAGCTAGCTTTGGTTTCCCTTCATGCAGTCCAACGATTAAGACATTATATATTGTTTTGCAAAACTATGGTGGTTGTCGATGTAAATCCATTTCAATACGTCCTTACCAGGTATATCATAGGGGGAAAGTGCAATAAATGGATTGTCATTTTACAATAATTTGATCTTGATTTTGCTTCTACGAAATCCAACAAATCACTAGTCTTTGCAGAGTTAATATCGGACTTCCCTCGATTAGACGAGGATGCTATTCATATTGATTCATTTGAGGATGAACACATTTTCCTTGTCTCGTCGTCCGACCCCTAGTATGGAGACATTGTTCTCTATCTTCAAAATTTGAAGTTCCACCAGCATCTCTTGCGAGATGACCGACGACATATACGATACTAAGCTAAGAACTACCTTATCATCGACGACACTTTGTATCGTCCAGGAGTAGACAATATATTGCATATTTGTTTAACTCACAAATAAGTCGAGTCTGTTATAAAGGATTTCCACTGTGGGGCTTGTGGTGGTCATCTATCTGAGCTTGCGACAACCTAGAAAATTTTGCAAGCCGGTTATTTTTGGTCATCTATCATTAAATAGAGCCGTTTATTTTTGGTCATCTATCATTAAATATTGCGTTTAATAAGTCAAGAAATGTCACCCCTGCCAAGTGTTCACTTGGAAAATGTGCTCGCATCTAGACCCTCTCCTTCAAGTCATTAATGTCGGTCCCTTCACCAAGTGGGGGGTGGAATCTGTGGATTTCAAACCAACTTCAGTTGGGGGGCATCAACACATTATCATGTCCATATACTACTTTAATAAGTGGTTCGAGGACATGCCTACAGTCAAATACGATGAGAACACTGTCACCTTCTTCGTATTCAATCAAATTATAGCTAGGTTCAGAATACCAAGTGAGATTGTCACTAATCATGGCAATCACTTTCAGAATGAAATGATGGAAGAACTAGCATATAAAATGGGGTTTAAGCATGGTCATTTTTATCCTTACTACCCCCAGAAAAGTGGACAGGTAGAGGCTGTGAACAAGTCTCTCAAGACCATTCTACAGAAAATTGTCAACCAGAGAAAATCTGACTGGCATATCATGCTATATCCCGCACTTTGGGCATATTGAACCTTGGTCAAGAATGCCATCGGTTTTTCTCCTTTCTAGTTGGTACACAGTGTGGAGTTGATCTTACTTATTGAATTTGAAATCCCTTCTCTTAGATTGCCAGTTTCGCTCCTACCTACAAATTTCGATCTTGAACAATGCCTCGTGCATCTAGAGAGTCTTGATGAGCAACGTCAAAAAGCATCTATGACTATCAAAATGAATAAAAGATGTGTCAAGATCTAGTGTGATAAGTTTGTCTTTCCCCGGTTGTAATTTGAGGGTGACTTGGTCCTTTTATATGATCAATCCAAAGAACCATTGGGGGCAAGAAAGTTCAAACCCATGTGACACGGTCCCTATATTGCGTGGTGTGTCTTAGAAAAAGGAGCCTATAAATTAGAAGATTATGAAGGGAACATGTTGGCTGAGCCCAGGAATGGGATCTATTTCAAAATATATTACGCTCGAGCCACAAGATTGGGTGTAACTCTTTGTATACTAATGTAATTTAGTGTATATATATTTTCCCTTTATTTTTCATCTTCAGCTTTCTTATCGAGTTTTCCCTTGGTTGGAAGATGTCAACGAAGTCTTCAGTCTACATAGGATTCACAAAAGGGTCCATTCATCATACATGAAACTTGGCTTCTGTCACATGGGTTGTTTACTCACCCGAGGGTCTATTGGTGTCTTCAGGTGGTGTATGCCTAGGGCCCTCCACGAATAATGTGGATGAATATAGCACCATTATAGAACTTTTGCGCAATGTCATTTCACATGGTATTCGCTCTTTGGAGGTTCGCCTGGATTCCTAGTTAGTAGTATTTCAATTGAATGGAAGTTATCGTGTGCATAACCCTATGTTGCTCCTACGATTTCTAGGGGTACGGATTTTAGAACAACAGTTTGATTGTATTAGTTATCATCACATACCTAGGATTTCTAATTATGTATTTGATGCATATGCTAATTTTTTTTTAGATTGGCATTTGTCACATAGTAAAGCTGAAGAACCATGTTTTTATATATATTTCAAAAAATATGATGTTTATAGTAAAAAATTGGGGCCAACACCCTCAATACACATATATAGTCAATCATACAAAAGTCATGACATATAATCCTATGGCACTAGATAAGTGTTATGATAAAAACTATGAAATTTGCGAGATGCTGAAAGAGTCACACCCAAGATTGGGGCACGCCTACCACCTGCCATTGCATAGCCTTTGGAAGATCCTCCAGTTGAACCACCATAATCCTTTGTGTCAAACGAGACAGGTTTTCTTCATGTTTTGAAGGACTCTCTCTGTATCTCCTCCCACTGTATCATCTCCTCGATGCCTCCAACGATGTTGTGGAAGTATTTTCGGCCATCGTGGACCTATGTTTGCATCACATACATGTCTAGTTAGAACTTAAACTTCATCCAAAAAAAAAAAATTTCCTGTACAAAAATACAATAAAATGAAATATTTAAAAAACCTTGACATACCTATGTCTTCGTAGGCAGTCCCTGGTGGTAATGGAATGTCAGCGTCCCCTATGAAGTCGATCCCCAAATAAGGGTAGTCACCCAGAGCTATGACCTGTCGTATCCACCAGTAGAAGAATTCATCATTGTAGGGTGTGGGAACCCTACCTCCCCCCTTCTGTCTCATCACCTCGGTCCATCGTGCCATGGATGGATCATGAGGTCCACACAAAATGATCTCAACTCTAGGTCCCAAACCTAAAATGCACTCGAGGAAAAAGCTATACAAGATAGAAGCGAACTCGAGGTTCCTCTTACTACCCTTTTTTCATTCTGTCAACTGGATCTTCATGTTAGCTAGTAGTGAGGTACACCATGGGTCTCAAGCACTCTACTGAGTGGAAAATAAGTGGCCTCTATGCATGGTGCAAAGAGGTTGATCCTGTGATATGTGTCAAAATGAGGACAACAATCTTGAGGCTTAGATTGTTTATCGCTCGAATGGGAAGTTGACTCTCGACCCTCTCGGTCCCTGCAATGCAATGAACATCTATATATTCCTCTATTTTCATACCACTCCCAGCTCCTCGGGCTTTGAGGTTGACCACCTCACCCCGACATGACAACCCCATCAAGAAATAAATTTCCTCAACTTCAATCCTTAATGGTTTCCCATCAGGGTTGAATCTCTCACTATCTGGATCCTAGTAATCCACGCACAACTGTAGAAATCTCACTTGGACCCTCATCCCTTTGAGAGACCAAAACTTATACAACCCGCATATTTTCAAGGCCATTTGGCCCCCTAGATATCTTTCCACAACAACATCTACCTCCTCATGTTCCCTTTCCCTCCACTCTAGCACCATCCTGCAAGAGAAAAATCATTTTTTGAGTTATCAACCACTAAAAAATAATGTTTACGGACATATATGTGGGCTTCAATGTTCACAGTCATGTATAGGGATGAGTATACACTTGATGTATTTTAGACAATCACGTATAATCATGTGTATACGCGACCTGATGAATTGTAGCCCGCGTACACCTAAAGTTCTAATTTGTGCCCTAAATAACTTAAAAATTGGAACCTAAATACAAAATCTAATCCACTGAAAAGAAAGAGGAGAGAAAGAGGAATTACCTGGTCCAGACAGTAGTCGATTCCATCACTCGTAGCTCCCACAATCACCAGTTGAAGTTCAGAGGTAATTTGGTCCAAAATCCACTATTTGGGTAAAAAATACAAATGGTATAGTAAATTTGTTTTTTTTTACTATTTATAGAAAAAATTTACCCAGTTTGCATAGTTTCGGATAATATTTTCTCCTAATGGACTAATACAAGAGTGGATTGAGTTTTTTTTCCTAGTTTTATCTAGGGATTCTTACGGTTTTCATCATTATGTCGCTCATTCGTAACTTTGGGCAGGAATTTTCGCTACCCAACATATAGGATAGGTATCCATTCCATCATGCACACTTGCATCATCCTATGATTGTCACTCATATTCCTTAGGTACGAACCCATTTTATAGAGACACAAAACCTTCTGAATGCTACTAGAAGTATCATTATCAAATGGTAGAGACTTACCAAACATGGGTACCCTAGTTAGATCCTCTGCTTTATCCCGTGCCCATGTAGAGATTTGTTTCCAAAGGACCAGGAGTCCCTTATAGCTAATACATGAATTTATGTTGAACCTCATTTCTCACTCATAAACATGTTGAACTATACCTAGAGGACTCCCAAACAAGTTTGATTTAAGCTCTTTTCCGAATCGTTTTCAAAAAGCGAAAAGATTGTCGAGTGAACTTGTCTCTTTCACACTCGTAAATTGGATTTGAACAGACTTCCATTTGGTGAAAGTTTATCCCTTTTTCAAACCAAGTAGACTAAGATTATGAGAAAGGACATTTTTTGGCGTTAAGTTGTGATTGCATCTCATTCCCTTGCTTTCCATATTGAGCCTATTTTCGGTTCTCTCTTTGATTTATAAACCATTTACCTCAGCAGTTTTGCATCCTCAACCAAGCAAAGCCTTGTTTATATCCTTCACAACTTGACACCCTATACCCAGGAGGGAACATTCCCCTGAGTGTCCATCTCCCGCATGCACCTCCTTGCATTGAACATAGTTATGTTCCACTTCTAGAAATAGTTTTGTTTACTTGTGACACTCATTTCCTCCTCTGTATCATATCATTCATTTAACTATGAAAAAAAAATATGGGCAGGAAGGGAGTATTATCTTCGAGCATGTTTGAGTTCATTTTGAGCTACCATAGACTATTATTTTATATCATGATAGCAAGTTCTTGAGTACATTCTGTTCCATTCTGTGGTCATTAATGGACACCAATATCACCAAATCGACTTTCTTCCACCCCCAGGATAATGGTCAGACAAAGGTAGTCAACAGGATGATTGTGCATATCCAAAGAATGTTCAACTCCAAACATCCGCACACATGGGATGCGAGTCTTCTTTATGTTCAACATAGATACAATCGAACCCTTTATAGCTCTATTGGCCATGACCCTTTTCAAGTGTGTTGGGGGTTCTAGCCATTAGCTCTAATTGATGTGCCCATTGCATCCACATAGGGAAAATATTCCCATGCTTAAACTAAGGATGATAAAGAAACTAGATTTATTGAATGAATTCAACACATTCGCCAACAAGTCCATGAAATATTGAATAAATCCAATGCCAAGTATAAGCAATGACATGACCAACATCGGGTTCCACACAAGTTTCAAGTCAGTGATAAGGTCTGGTTACATTTGTAAAAAGAGTGTCTTGTAGGACCCCATCATAATATTTTCCCACTTTGATATGGGCTTTACACCATCACCAAGGTTGTAGGTGAGAATTGTTTTGAATTAAGTATTCCCCCATTCATTGGCCTACATCCAATCTTTAATGTGGATCTCCTTCGCCCATATTTTCCACCTCTATTGGACACCTCAGAGGTAGATGAGAACTTGTCCCCTAGAAAACTAAACTCTAACTGCCTTGAGCAAGCTACAGTTGATCAAATCATGGGTACACAAATGAAAGGTACCCTCCATTAGAACATATATCTCTATCAGGTCATCAAAACAAGGAAACTTATTCGACAAGCCAAGTGGCTCTCCAGGAGCCAAATTCAGCAAAGGTTTACCCATATTATGAGGGAACACTATGCAATGGAGACCATTTATTCCTAATGGGGGAGGATTGATCCAGGTGGATATCGGTGGCCATCCACCTCTTCTACTGACTCAATGGTTTTCTATCTTCTTGACAGTTTTTCTATTATTTTTCGGATCCCAAACTTTCGAGGTTTTTTTGAGGCCCCAAACAATGTTTTTTGTACATTTGTGAGGCCAAGGGTTTCCATTGACATCTCGTACCCCTAACAAAATGTTATAATTATTAGATATTTCTTTCCAATGAGCTATTTTTCACCCCAAACAGAGATCGTATGAAAAAGTTGTGCCCCCGGGAAGTTGACGTATCAACTAACGACCTTGGGGCCCACAATACTTTTAGCATTTCATTTTCTATGGTTAGGGTTTTGATGTTTATGGTTTTTTCCTCTTTCTTTTAAGGATTCATGATAAAAGGACATTTTTGGCCTCTTTTTAATCAACTTTTGGCAAATGAGCATAGACGACATCTCTTTCTCTTCAGAGATAAGATAGCACCATTCTAGCCAGTTTGTGTTCCATTTCATTCTCAATATAATCTGGATCAGTGGTATCAAATCAATCTGCTCCTTGTTATATCTCGATGCATGTCCCCAACAAGGTTAGGGTATAGAGAGTTGGCTCTCGAGCTAGTTTGACTTGGGGATGATCTCTCTCATCGTCCCAAGAAGCCTCCCATGGAAAAATAAAATAAAGATGATGAAGCAAGATATCTTATCCAGATGTTGCTCGAGAAATCCTTCACATGATAGATGAATGATATGATGGATAACTTCACCCAAATCCTTCTACGAATGTTGAAAATGAGCAAAGCACCTTCAACAAGCAGTCATTTCGGAGGTGTCACACCCTTCAATGTACAAGTTAACTTTGATATCCATTTATTTGAAGGCCATATAGATGCATATTATTTGGATAAATGGTTAAATCTATTAGATGGTTATTACTCTGGTCAAAAAAAAATTGATGCTGAAAATATTTCCTTTGTGCTCCTTAAAGCCCTTCCCCACATCAAATATTGGTGGTAAAGTTACTGGGAGAGACACAATGAAGACGAGTCTATGAAATTTAGAAGATGACCCACTTGGGTGGCCTTTGTTTATTCCCTAAAGGAGGAATTCTAACCTGTTGGAAACTATGATGACCGATACATAAGATGGATGAACTTGCTTTAGGGGAGAGACTAGATGGTGCCAAAGTACACCAACATCTTCCATACCTTGCACTCAAAGTTGGGTATCAGAGACTCCAAATGGTGCATGTTTGTGAGGTACTATAATGTACTACACAAGTACATCCAAATAGAGATGGATTTCTTGGACATCTTCTCACTGGTAGACACTTATTGATATGCTGTCAAAATCGAGTAGAAATTTACATAAAAAAAAAAGCGGGAGTTCAAGTATACAAATATGCAACAATATAAGTATGGTAAATGCAACCCTAAATCGCATAACAAGGGGGATAACAAGGAAATCCAAACTCAAGACAACCAGTCCAAGCTACAAGAAAACAAGGGTAATGGGAAGATGAAGAAGGACAATGAAAAGAGGTGTGAGTTACATAAAATATCTTGGCACAACACTAATGAATGTCACTGGAAATAGTCATTGTTGGCCAAGATTAAAGGAAATAAGTTAGACCCTGACTTAGAATCTAATTTAGAACAAGGAAATCGAATCATCGATCTAGAATCTAGTTCTACCTTCGCAACCACAAAGATCCAACCAGATGATTCATAGGATTTTGAGGAGGCGGAGTGATTCTTCCATTCACATATGTGGGTGAAGTGGACCCCATTACATTTCATTGTTGATAGTGGGGGAGAAAGCATAACCTGATATTGGTTTATTTTGTCAAGAGACTGAAGCTGTTGAAAATGCCACATCTATTTGCAAATTGTTTATCATTAAAGTGTATTTGGATAGATAAGTATTTCACATGTAAATTGCAAACAGTCAAACGATCATTTTTGTTTTGAAGATCAAGTAGATGTTATTATTTTTTAAAGATTAATAATAATCTCATTATTTTTCGGATCAACTTGGTATCAAAGGAAGATTTGACAAGTGTTTGCGAGTGGATTCTTACAAGGTCCAAATCAAAGCGAGGAGAAGGAAAACTTGTAAGTTACAATCTAGATATTGATTCAAGAAGTTTACTCATCGAAGAGAAATGAATTCGACGAGAAAATTGGTTCCTTACAACTCCGAAGATGATTTATTCGAGGATTTTAATTTAATGAAATTCATGCTGGAAGAAATGTACGAGGGTTGAGAGAAAGCCAAGGAGGAAGGTGCATTAGACAAAGTTAAACCAATCAAAGAGGAAAGAGGAGGTAATGAAGGTGGTCCTTCAGAACCCTCCTCGCCATCATCCTCGTGATATTATTCTTATGAGGGAAGTAAACATTCTTCACATAAAAAAAATCCCTCTAAGAAGTCAGATCATAATCTTCCTTTATTAAAATTGGATGTCAAATTCGATTTTTCGAACTATGATGGAGAATTGAATGCCGAGAAATTGGACAACTCGATCAAGAAAATAGAGGTATATTGCAGGGTTCAAAATATCGTGGATGATGTTGCAAAGATACAATTAGCTACTCTTCGACTAAGTGGAGAAAACTTAATACAGTGGTAGAGTAAGACGCAAGTTGATCTTGTCAAAAAGGGTAAAGTGATCTCCTCTTTGGATGAATTTACTAAGGTTATAAGAAAACAATTCTATCCATTAGCTTATACTCAAACGACGATTATAGAATGGAAGAATCTAAGGAAAGGTAAAGGCCAAAATATTCAAGCATATACACATAAATTAAAAAAGAAGGAATTATCCTTAGGAATTTCGTTGTATACTCACAAAACTCTTCTAAAGTATATCGGTAGCATGCAATCATATCTTCGACAAACTATTTTAATTTTTAACCCTACTAACATTGATAAAGTGTTAGTACAAGCTACACACCTGGAGGCTAGTAAGGGGAAGCATGTGATTGAAGATAAGAAGCCATACAAGTTATAGAAGAAACCAAAAGGAAAATGGAAGAATAAGAATTCAACTATAGTAAATCAAGTTGAATAAATACCTACATGTTCCCACTGTAAGAAAAAGGGACATGATGAATCATAGTGTTGGAAACTGCATCCAAAATTACAACCAAATAAGTTCAAGGATAAAGGGAAGAAGAATACTTTTGGATCAACTCGACGGGATCTAGGATCTGATTTTAGGCATGAATCAAAGATCATGGAAATAGGAAGAAGGTATATATACTATCAATTATAATTCTTTAGTTCAATCCGCCAAATTGGAAAGTGTCACTGATCAAAAGAAAAGAAGTGGGGTTTTTCATGTCAGGGTTATAGTCAAGCATACAAAGGTAGATACTTTGTTTGAGAGTGGATCTCAAGTTAACAAAATATCTGAATAAATTGTTAAGAAGTTGGGTTTGAAGACTACGCCTTATAAAAATCCATATCCATCAGGTTGACTGTGTGAATATGCTAAGTTGCAGGTGATGAAACAATGTAAGATCAGGTTTGAAATTACAACTAAGTTCTTTGACAAGGTTGAGTTAGATTTTGTGCCTCTTGACATTTGAGACATTGTCTTGGGTAGTCCATATTTATTTGACATGAAAGCTATATTCTACCATGAAGAGAATAAAAATCATATTTTCAAGGACGGGGCTGAATTTATTGTTAGAGCTCATCGAATCAAAACTAATGTTTCTTTAGTGAGTATAGGGAAAATGAAAAGACTTGTGAACGCAAGTAAATATTTTGTTCTCATGATAGTGAAACATAAAGAAGAAGATATAAAATATTCTTTATCAAGTTGTGATCCAGATCATAAATAGGAATTGGCTAAAATAATATCTAACTATGATGAGTTATTTTAGGAACCAACAAGGTTTCCTCTTAAGAGGGATGTTGAACATGAAATCTATTTTTAGTAGGATGCTCCTCTTCCCAACCTTGGAATGTATAGGTCATCAATGATTGATAATGCAAATATAAAGAAGCAAGTTTAGGAGTTGTTGGATAAAGGAATCATCATACCAAGCTCCTCTGTGTGTGGTTCTCCTATAGTATTAGTTTTGAAGTAAGATGGAATGTGGAGGATATATATTGACTTCCAAGCCATGAACAAGATTACAGTAAAGAACTATTATCCTCTTCCTAGAATTGATGACTTATTGGATCAATTAAATAATGTTGTTTATTTCACTAAGTTGGACTTGAGAAATGGTTACCATTGGATCAGAATTGTTGAAAGTGACATATGGAAAACTGCTTTCAAAAAAAAGCAGGGGTTGTTCAAATGGTTAGTTATGCCATTTGGTTTATGTAATGCACATGTGATATTTATGAGGGTAATGAATGATGTATTCATGCCTTACATAGATGATTTTTGTATTGTCTACCCAGATGATATATTGATCTTTATTTGAAGATAGGAAGATCATATAAAGCATGTCAAGACAGTCTTTAAACTCTTGAAGAAGTAGAAGTTGTATATTAGGTTGTCTAAATGTGAATTTGGAAAAACCTATGTGGTATATTTGGGTTACATTGTAGGAAATGGTCAACTGAAGATAGATCCTATAAAAGTATAATTCATTATGAAATGGCCCAAGCCAACTACTTACACATAAGTCATGATATTCTTGGGAGCAGTACAATATTGGAGGAAATTCATTGCTAATTTCTCTTTTATAGCATCTCCTTTGCATGCATTAACAAGTGTGAAACAAGTATTTCAATGGGGAGGAAAGCAACAAAAATCCTTCAAGACATTGAGGGAAAAGATAAGCACTGCACCAGTTTTGGCTCTACCAGATCTACAACAACCATTTGAGATTCAAACCAATACAAGTGGATATTCCATGGGAGAAGTCATGATGCAATGTGGTAAACATATATGTTATAATTATGAAAGTTTCACTCAAGCAATAATTAAATATCTGACATATGATCAAGAATTGTATATGTTGGCACAAAGAGTGAAGAAATGGAAGTGTTACTTAATGGGAAAGGAGAAAATAATTCATATAGATCATCAACCATTACAATATTTTCAGTCACATACCAAGCTACAACAATCAAAACATTTCAAGTGGATGGGTTTCTTACAACAATTTCATCTGGTAATCAAGTATAAGAAAGTTATTCATAATAAGGCTGCAGATATGTTGTCAAGACTAGTGATTAATGCATCCACAATACTAAGCTATAATCCTTTAGCTCATGAAATTTATGTTGAACAATATGCTAAGGATGATGATTTTAAAGATGAGTATGAAGCATTAACTCGTGGAAATCAACAGTTTGATTATTATATGCATGATAATTTGTTATATCATCTTGGAAATATTTTTATACCCAAGGATGAAAAAGAAAATATAATTAGAGAAGCTCATACATCTCTCATTTTTGGTCAGTTTTGGGTTGGTAATACATTAGCATAGTTGTAGAGATACTTTTATTGGCATCGAATAAATGAGATTGTTTCCAGGTATATAAAAGGGTGTGTTATGTGTTCCACAAGTAAGCCTAGAAACAAAAGGTTGGGATTATATACTCCACTTCCAGTATATTCTCATCCATGGGAAAGTGTATCCATGGATTTTGTAGGGGGTTTTCCAATGTCTAGGATAGGGAAAGTGTATCCATGGATGTGTATCTTGATGACATGCAAGAAACATTTCATAGTTGAACATACAACACATATGTTATTTTCTAATGCTTGGGTTCATTTTTGGTTGCCTACATCTATCATATCAGATTAAGACTCTCTCTTTTTGGGAAAGTTTTGGACTCATTTATGAGAGCTCATAGACACCAAGTTAAACAAGAGCACAAATTTTCATCTATAGACAGATGGAAAGAAAGAGGTGGTGAATAGAACAATGGTACATCCACTTCAAGGATATTGTAGCAAGCATCATAAGTTATGGGATGAGAATTTTCCTTACGTATAACATGCCTATAATCATTCCATGCATTCTTCTACTCAAAAAACGAATTTTGAAGTATGTTTGGGGTACTTGGCTAAATCACCTATGGATATTTATTTTGGATAATAAAGTAAAGGAGATGGACAAGATGATATAGATAAACATAAGTGGTTAATTCAAAGGATCCAATAGATACACCAAGAAGTACAAGACTAGTTGGAAAAGAACCAAGCCAAGTATAAAGAAAGGCATGAAAAACATCAGGTTAATCATCAATTCAGAGACGGTGATCAAGTATGGTTACATATGAGAAAGGACAGAATGAAGAGTGAAGGTAAAAATCTAAGGCCAATCTGATATGGTCCATTCAATATCTTGGAGAATATTGGTACTGATGCCTTTTGTTTAGATCTACTAGCCTTCATGCAAATATATTCAGTGGTAAATGTTGAGAATTTGAAGCTTTATGAGCCTCCTATGATTATGGATGAAGATGAAAGTATTCAGGTTACAACAGTTGATGATTTTTCTCCTGAGTATTTAGACGAGCTACATGAATATGTTATTCTCGATAGAAGAATCAGGACATCATAGTGAGGTGATGTTGAATATATTTGAGTTTGTGTTAAAGGGGTGAAACCAAGAAAAACAAACTTGATGGATATCGGAAGGGTGAGGGAACTTTACCCCCACTTATTTTTTGAGCGATAAAAAACTTTTGGTGGTCCAAAAAGATTCCAATGGGGAGGAATGATCTAGGAGGATCCAAGAATTCTCACAGAGGTCTAGTAGGATCCAGAACACTCATAGAGGTCCAGAAGGATTCAGACCTACTCAAAATTAAATCATCCCAAATTCTCTTTAAAATTCCATCAATATGTATAGATCGACGATAACTTTCCAATGACACACAAATTTCTTCAAACAAAGGTCGTATGCAAAAGTTATGGATGGTCAAAGTTCAGGTCAAACCAGGGAAAAATTCAAAGTCAAAGGGGTCAAGGTGACACATTTCACCACTTCAAGGGTGAAACATGACACTACCATACAGACTATATAGTTTTGATGTGGCAACACCCTAAGGTTCCATGTGGTACACTGTACGCTAATTGGGTAGGTGATGTGGAAAATCATACATGTTACATGGACCAATCATAGATTGACAAGTGGTAAGGATATACCAATAAGAGGTTTCCTCATGGCAACCTCCCATTGGTAATTAATGGGAAAGGTCATTTAAAATTTTGTTGGAGCCTGGAGGATCGAACCCGAGTCTCCCACCAACCAAACCAACGACCTAACCATCATACCATAACATTGTTCCTTAACTATAAGTGACACTATATATATATATATATATATATATATATATATATATATATATATATATATATATA
>ML794719.1:10319-55030 GCA_009831015.1 Picea engelmannii | reverse complement strand
GTTCTCAAGTTAACTATATTCTATGCTCTTCATTTGGGATACAATATTAACTAAATGTCATACCTTTTCAATAACTATTCTTATCTAGAAAGCTTGATAATGCTCATTGATATTGTTTTATTTTTTAATCAAGTACTGTTGGTGGGGAAAATCCCCTTATACTAGGTCGACGTACAGGAAAATCACTGACTTCCCTTAAAATATAGTTCTATTCCTAAGCTACCCCAAAACTATCTAAACTGAATGACAAGAGAGAGGAAAGAAGGTCAATGGGTGCACCTTTGGTCATTACGTCCTGTGCAAACCTCTTTCATCTTTGCATCTTCCTAGATTGTGGGTCTCCTCCCAAAGATGACCTGCAAAAATCTTAGGAAAACAATGCTACAAGATATATGATCTCTACTTATCACTTTCAATGTTCAAATATAGACATAAATGCATAAATCAATAAAAGCATATAGACACAATGTTTTGGGACAAGAACAAACCCTTTTATTTGATATTGAGATCACAAAGATTACAACCTTCGTTGGAAATCGCTCCGCGAACCAGGTATGGGCTCCTCTATCATGGCTCTAAGTGCATCAATCCCATTCTTTCCTCTCACAACCAACTTATCAATTAGGAAAGGAGAAAGGGTTGTATAATGATAAAGGGATAGAGGGGAATGTTGAGGCAAAATCTCATAAAGGGATGCAAAAGTTGGGTTAAGAAGGGGAAGGGATTTTCGCAGAGTTTTCTCATTCTCTTGCTTGTTGTTGTAGATGGGACCCCAAGACCTCTTTTTATATGAGAAAAAGATGGTTATTTGGTTTGGGGATGGGATACAATGGGTAAAATGGTTGGAAAACCCTCAATGGCCTGTAAACGCTACCAAATTCCTTACAATTTTATATTTTTTGTAATGTTTGGAGTTAAACACAAGCCAAATAGTATGCAACTCACACATGTATGTGGGATAACTAGTATACAACTCGTATGTGTATGCGGGCTATCAATTCAGTAGGGCGCATACATATTCAAAAAATGGTTTTTTAAGAAGGAACCTCAACAGTAATTTGACAAATTATGTAAGTGGAAAGGCCAATGACATGTATGCATAGGTAGGGAATTTTTGGACTATAACATATTCCCCCTAATGTGTGATTTCAGAAGAGAAATTGATGGGCGAAATACATTACAATATATTTACCATTGGGAAGGCACATAGTTGAGTGATCCCGAGACTAGAGTTCGGGAGCGTGGCATCTACAAAACAATGATAATATCTCTGAGGCGAGAATACCCATGCTTGAGATGAACTAAGCATGGATTCCAATTAAGTACATTACATATCCATGTCATATAAATGTATATATAAAGTGTAGTCGTGAGAAATACACAACAGATCTACATCTCAAAATCATTTGAAGATATACAAGTACAATATAATATGTATCTTCAAGAAGCATCAACACCTATGGTTGGAGATGAGGAGCTTCATAACTCAAGAAACAACATCAAGATCTTCAAAAATCAGGTAGGAGTACAATAGGAGTGTAAGAATCACTACCCTAAGGTCTTCGACGTGTTGTTGGGGAAAGACTAGAGGATCTCAATCATCAGACATAAAACTTCATCGATTTTGAATCTGAAATTGACTTGACTCTCGGGATGGCCGACTCATGAAAGTCAAGAGACAAACTACAGAATGGTTGAATCAAGTTGGATAAAATGTCCCTTGGACAAAAGAATGACAAAATGATGAGACTCAGGAAGCTGAAAATTGACACAAGTCTGTGATACATGAGGTACCACAAAATCTCCATATGTTTGGAAGAGTAACCAAATAGAGGAGGACACAACTTTATGTAGCTAGAATGTATTCCTAACGTCATACTATATCTCAATGCTTGGCGAACAAATAGAAGGATGTACTTTGTCCAAGGGCGACTGTCTTACTACCAAAAAATAGAGTGTATATCCAGTCCCCTCTTTTTGGAATATATGATTTTTTTTTTCTTTTTCAAATTTTTAACAAGCTTGAAAAGGAATAAAATAATGCTACATTACAAAGGAGGAAGAAGTGTCATGGGAAAGCAAACTAGTTCCAAGCACATGAAACATACTAATTCTCAGTGCAAGGAGACATGTGCATGATAAGGACACTCGGGAAAATTCCTCCATGGGTCAAGGTGTCAGATCACAAGGGAAAAAGTGTTGCAAGGCTTGCATTTAAGGAATGCTTTGAAAGTTCAATTAATATCCACATGAAGATGACATTAGGACAAAGACACAAGGATGAGACATGTGATGTGATTAAGGATGACACAGCAAGACTCCTTCCATAGGAAGTTTTACAAGCCCAGATAAGGTAAGCTTAGTGGTTTTTCACGTTTAGGGAGTCTAAAAAACACTAAAAGAAGACTCCAGAGAGTTCATTTTTCATAACTAGTCTAGTCGGTTCAAAAAAGGGTTAAACTTATACCGAAAGGACGTCTCTTCAAACCATTTTAATGAGTGTGACAGAGATAAGATCACTCGGCTATCTTTTCAATTTTAAGGAGTCTGAAAAGAGCTTAACTATGGACTCGTGACCTTTTTCTAAGTTTAGTCTCCTTAGCCCGAAAAAGTATAAAATATAACTTAGGAGAACTCTCCTAGTGAGATATGTCTCCCAAGGTGTACCTTTTTCCTGGATAATCTATTGGTCGAAAAAAGGGTTAAAATTATGCCAAATAGATGTTCTTTATGGACCAATTAATGAGTGTGAAAGGAACAAGGTCACTCGGTAATATTTTCATATTTAGGGAGTCTGAAAATATCTTAACTATGGACTCTGAGGGGGTTCCTTTTTCGTAGATAATATCCAAGTCTCGAAAAAGAGATAAACCAAAACCAAGGAGAATGGCCCTTTTTCAAAAACTTAGTCCCTCGGGCCCGAAAAAGGGTTAAACTTACGCCTAAGAATACTCTCCTAGTGAACCAAAGCTCCTAGGGAATACCTTTATACGTGAATTAACCACCAAGACCAAAAAAACGGTAAAATTCCGTCGGATAAATGTGCCTTCAAATTTTAGTTTGGAGAGCGTGAAGGGAAATAAGATCGCTCGACAATCTTTTTATTTTTAGGGAGTCTGAAAAGGGATTAAAGAAGACTCCAAGGGGGATTCTTTTCTTAAGTAATCCAAACGAGACCAAAAAGAATAAATAATCTCTTGTTAGATGTTTCTTTCAAAGTTTAAGTGAGATTGAAAGACAACAAACCATGCTCTAGGGGATTCCCTCGGGTATAGGCCATAGAAATATGAAGAAGAAGTATGAGGCTTCAAAAAAAAGTCATGGCAGGACTAAACAAGACTCATGTGCATATCAAGTACTTCAGCATGGGCACCAAATGGAAAACAAGGCTCTAACTAGGATGTCCATGGAAGGAAGGCTCTACCACATAAAGTACGGTACACTTATCAACAAGGAAGGTTAGTGTCGCAATTCAGTGGAGTCGATCCTCAAGCTAAATGAAGCGGGAAATGACTAATGAAAAAAATGCAAGTAGGGAAAAATATAACCTATATGCCAGTTTCGAGATCAATACATATTAGAACATATCGATACGACTAACAAATGTCAAAGAAAAAACGTCTCTAAGATTCTACATATAAGGCCAATAACACTCATCCAAAAGTTAATAAATCTGATATAGATAGAAACTTCAGAAAATAAGAGGTGCTACTGAATACTAAACTTGAAAACAAAAAACCTGGACTGTACAATATGGTACAAGGCACCGCATAGCCTTACATCTCATGCATAGTATTGGTTTAAGTAGAGCCCACTAGTAGGCTTTGACCAAGACTCTCTTCGGTATTCAACCTAGAAAGTCTCCCAAAAGGGAAGAAAACACAAACCAATGTGTAATTCTTCCCACGATATAGAAACCATCGTCATGGCTTCAAGGATAGCCTCATCCGAAGCAAATTCAAAATCCAAGAAATAACGCGAACGAGGAGGATTTATAGTCCTAAAGGGCGAAAAAAAATTACCATATTCCATATGACGATGGAGGTTCTGGCCAGGATTAGCAAAGTTTATTAGTGAAGAAACACAAGCACAAGGGCTTAAGGATATACAAACATCAATATCGAACTCAAGAGGACACTTGAGATCACTTGGACCAAGAGGGGGAGGCAAGGGCTCCCATCCCCCCATTGGATAAACCAATGGATCAATTGTTGAGACCAAGACTTGAGAAGGAAAACATGAGTGAAAAAGTTCTTTCTCAGGAGAAATTGAACACTGAGGATAAAACTCCACATAATTTACTTGTGACAGGGTAGAGTCTACATGGATACTAGGAACATATAAAGGGGGATCTTGAACTAATGCAGAATTAGAATGGTGATTATCAGATGACAACTGGTCGATAGTGAAAATGATTCCATTGTGAGGGAAATGCAACACCCATAATAGCATAGACACCACAACGGTCATAACATATACATAATCACGCTCGAGAATCATATTGAAATCTAATGGGCCTTGCACCATTATAACATTAACAAGGACAATATTCCCACCTAATGAGATAGGAAACTGAGGAAGAATCCCCAAATATTCATTAGGACATCTGTCAAAATCCAACAACTCATGCGAAGCAGACACAAGCTCAAGAGAACCCAAATATTTCCAAGCCGAGAAGGATAAAATACTTGTAGAGGATCCTTCATTCACAATACATCGGTAAAAAAAAATTGAATTAACTTCAACCCTTATTTGAAAGGGTGAAGAAGAAGGAAGGAAAGGCTTAACAAGGTCATTCCAATCAAAGGAAACCATCCTAGGACTTGGAGGGGGTGTGCTCGAAGTGAGAAAAATTCCCCTTTTTTGAAAGTACTGAAGTGGAAATGCTAAAAACATAGTCGATAGACACATCACTCCCCATCAGAAGAGTGAGATTAACCAAATATTGCATCGACATGACCACTTTGGTAGATTCGACACTCTCCAAGAGAAGAGTGGGATCAACTGAATATTGCATCAGTGTGACCACTTTGGTAGACTCGACACTCTCCAAGAGAAGAGTGGGATTGACCGAAGATTTCATCGACACGACCACTTCCTCAACCACTAGCTGAATAGGCTACAAGACAACATGGTCTGAAGGTGCATCACCCCCCAAAAGAAGAGTGGGGTCGGTCAAAGATTGCATCGGCATGACCACTTCATCAACCAAAGGCTTAATAGACCATGAGGAAACCTAGGAAGACTCAAAATCAAAAGAGCTTGTAGAAAGGGACCACAATCTTTGTGCCTCTAGAAGGCCAAGGCATAAATGTGTAAGGTGATCTCCCTTGAAAAGATTACAAGGGAACTTAGGCTTACATCCTATCCATCTATGTTTATCAACATAATAATTGTCCCCAACATGATTAGCAATGGTTGGTTTCTTTTCCTCAACATGACTCGCAGAGGTTGTTGACAACTATCCAACATGACTAGTAGAGGCTGGTTGTTGAATTCCAGTATGACTCATAGGGACTAGGATCGTGCCTCCAACATGAATTGCAGTGGTTGGTTTCATATCTCTAACATGACTTGCATAGTTTGGTGATTGGTCGATAAAATGACTCACAAAGGCTACAAACCTATCACTAGTATGACTAGCAGTGATTGGAATTTTTCCACCATCATGACTTGCAGAGGTCGGGTGCTTTCTCCCAGCATAACTTGTTTTGGGCTCTAAAGATGTCTTAAAAACAACCTTAGTTTAACATTAATTTATCAACCCGGGGATTTGTCTTTTATCTCAAGAATATCAACAAAGTCTATGCAGATAGTGTTGGCATGTTTTACAGGCAGCGTATTCTTGTCATTGATGGCAAGTACAACAACAGCGATGGCTTAAGTATAGGAAGAATGTGCCAGGCGGGAACCAGAAGTATTTTGGGAAGACACAGCAGAGCAAGCTCGATAAGATCAGAAGAGATAGTGCAGAGTATGCGTGTTTGTCATTGATGGCAAAGATCACGACCATAATCGCAGGGATAATGGCATGGCAATGGAAAGTTCAACAAGTGATCGCTGGATCCCATTCAGAAGCGTAAACTCCAGGAGTTAAGGAAGCAACTCACGGCAGAAAATCGCGAAATGAAAAACCACGACTTAATCTCCATTTCGGAGTTTCGGATACCGGGAGTTGGAGGTGTCAAGGAAACTCACGACAAGAATGATGAAATCGTGAAATGCAAAACCACGACGTTTCGTAGTTTCGGATACCGGGATTTGGAGGAGTCAAGGAAGCAACTCACGGCAGGAACTCGTGAAATGAGAAATCACGAAAAGATCTGGATCGTTGAATCATCAAGATTGTGGACCGTTGATCTGAATCCATTTTGGAGTTTTGGATACCGACAGTTTGAGGAGTCAAGAGTCGAGACTCTTCATCACAGGAGTCCTGAAGTTGCGAAATGAGAAACGCCGAAATCCTGAAATAGACACATCAACAAAGACTCCATTTCGGAGTTTCGCGGACTGGGAAATCAAAGATCAAAGGAACTTTAACCTTTGAAGTAGCGAACACCGAAATCCTGAAACAAGCACATCAACAAACCACGTCATCTGAGGACACGTGGCACAATTAGGCAATGACAAGTGTCAAGCTGATTCAACATTTCAGGCACATGTAAGTCACGAATCAGAGTGACATGTGGCAGTTATTTAGCACGTGTCAATCCACCTGTGACTTTGGCAGGTTTACGTCACATCGGAACTTTCTATTTCAGGGTTTTACATAGCAAGCAAAAACTCCACCATCATGAAGTCTCGAATTCTGAAATGACGAAAGGGACTATTGTGAGTCTCGAAAACCCGAAAGGCAAAACTCTGAAATCCCATCAACCGTCCATCTCAGTGGTTTATGTGAACCGTCCGATCACTTCGGAGATTTTGTCATCATGAATTTTTTAATGTTGGAGTCACGATGAATGGAAGGGAAAAACATCAAAATCTTGTCAGTCGTTCGATTAAGAAAATAAGGGATCATATTATGAAGTCTTGTGGACTGTTGATCTGGCTCCATTTCGGGGATTGCGACTTGGAGTGTCGAGACACTTCTTCACAGGAATGTCGAAATGTCAAAATGTCAAAATGCGAAAACACCTTTTGGTGTAGGCTATGGTCACCATCAGTGGTCATGTGAGAGGGAGGAGCTAGCACCAAGTTAAGATCCTTTTCAGTGATCGTAACATGAAGAGTCGAGACTCTTCACCACAGAAATGCCAAAATGTTGAAATGCCAAAATGCAAAATGGTGAAATCAACGCGAGACCCTGTGCTTGTAATCCAATGGTGTTGGATACTTGGAAATCTGATTGAAGGGCTATTGTTGCTCTTCACAGTTAATCGATCAGTTACGATTCAGTTATCAGAACTGAATCAAAACTCTTGGACAGTTGGTGATTCAGTTGCTGATGCGTTTTCTTGGAGGTTCATAATGTAACTGCTAGAAACGACTGATGGCTTTTGCCAGAGGACTCGAAGAGACTTCAAGGTGATCGTCAGAGAAGATGAAAAGTCTTGAGGCATATTCTAGTGGCATGAAGACTGTTCATAGAGGCTATTGACAGATGTAAGACCGTTGGAGCCTGGAACTGCAACAAGGGAATGAGCTCGACTGTGACACAGAAGACGAAGAGTCTCGACTGTTGGAGAGGCTAAGGAATCTTGGCATAACACCCAATGATGATGGATGCATGGGTTTAACCGCCAGAGAAGCTGAAGAGTTGCAATGATGATTAGGCAGAGCACTCGACATGGGGAGAGCATGCAGAAGCATTGTGAATAGAGGATGCAGAAGATGCACATAGGGAATAAAAATGTAGAATAGAGAAGAGATTGGATGTTGTTGAGAGTGATTCAGGTGTGTAGAAGGAGGCAAAGTGTAGCAGTGAAAATGCACAAAAGAGGAATGGTGCATAGAAGGGACATGGTGAACAGAGCATAAAAGGTAGAAGAACATAAAGCATAAGAAAGGGGGTGCAGGAAGACACTGATGCAGGTAGAGCAGAGCAGTGTAGAAGAACAGTGATGAGACCGGTAAGCCATTGATAAATATTGTATCACTGTGATAAATTTATATATAGAAAACTTTATATTTCAGGGTGGTAGGGAGGTGCTAGGGAGGATTGTTGTCCTCATAGGTTCAAGTGGGTGCTTAAACACAGGGAGTTGTAGCTTCCATCTGGTTGCAGCCAGAGAAACCAGGGTGGTAGGGTGGTGCAAGGGAGAACTATTGTTCTCTTTTTTACAAGTTTGTGCCTGTGTGACTGGAAGTTGGTGCTTCCATCCAGTTGGTGCTGGAACACTTAGGGAGTTCGTGCTTCCTTCTACTGGGTGCTAGAGAAACCAGGGAGTTGGTGCTTCCTTCTAGTGGGTGCTAGAGAAACCAAGGAGTTGGTGCTTCCTTCTAGTAGGTGCTAGAGAAAACAAAGAGTTGGTGCTCTCAGCAAGTTGCAGCTTGAAAAATAGAGGTTGTATCTTCATAATGAGTTGGAGCTCATATGTATGATAATGTACAGAATGTAAAGATTACTTATTATACCAAGAAGAATAGCTTTTTACCCTTTATGGGTTTCCTCGGGAAATATTTGTCTCTGAATATTTCATATGTGTGACTGATGTCGAATGTTCTATTGCTTACCTCCCTGCATTATTGTGATTGTCATTAAGTGCTCTGCAAAGAGTTTAAAATAAGCATAATTGTTTAAGCATGGTAACAATTGATTCACCCCCCTCTCTCAGTTGTCCAACAGATAGCTCGTAGAGGTTAAAATCGCATGGTTAAAGAAAATCTGAGTTTATCAACAATCAAGTTCCTCAAATGTTCATTAAAGATTCTGAGACTAAGATCTTACTTAACGGAATTGAAATTTGATTACTTAACATGCTGCGAATGAAAAGGAACTAACTAATCTGTTGAATTCAGTTAACTAAAAAGAAGTAATTCAATCTAAGTAAAGACTTGCAGAATTAACTATTAACTATGAATCAAATTGCTGGAAAGGAAATAGCGAATTACTCTATCTATGGAAAGAAACAACAATTGTAATATAATCGAAAGAAACAAAAAATGTAACTTAACTGAAAGGAACATCAATTGTAACTTTAATTGAAAGGAACAACAAATGTAACTTAATTGAAAGGAACAAAAAATGTGAATCTAAGTAAAAGGAACAACACGTATGAAAATGTGAGGAATTGTCAAGCACCAAACTACAGTAATGAAAGTTGGAACACCAATAATTAACACTCAGGGGAAATGTCTATCTAATGTACGCAAACAACATAAAATCATTAACACACTTATGAATTCATCTTAACTATTGTGAAAGAGAATTGAATCACAAAATAGAAATCAAACTGATACAATTACAGATTGAGACAGTAACTCCTTTAGACTGGGCCTTGGTCCTCAGAAGCACTGCTACTAGAAACTCGGTATGTGGAAATGGTGAAAATGTTCAAATATTTGATTGATTCCATAGTTGGTACACCATTTAAAAACTACTTCCACAAAGTAATTCTGAGTTTTGAATACTTGGATGCAATTCTTAGATTATCCTTTTAGGATCTATTACCCTCTATATATTACAATAATTTGGGTAAATTAAGCCATCCTAAGGATCGAGAGATCCTCATGATTGCTTTACTATTATAAATTTACAATATAGAAAATCAATCATCTTCAAAACTGTTTTGCGTCAAAAGTCCTCAACCTCCAATAGCTTACGCATCTTCAAGATCTCCTTGTCTATCTCGGTTTTGACAATATTTATCCATTCCTGTAACAGAATCAAACAATTCCAATCGTATTTTAGATTCTATTTAATATAACTTCAATAATATCACTCTAAGACATATTAATCATTTTCTATCCTATTTATCCCTAATTAACAGAAAAGTCAATCAAGATTATATCATGAACTGTGGGAATAAGGAGGATATTTGTACCTTTTTCATAACCCAACATACCCCCCAACTTACCTTCTTGCATGTCCTCATGCAAGCTGAGATCTTACATGTAAAGAAGTGATGTTGTAAGGAGGAAAAGTTGGTTCACTAGGTCTCCTAAACCCATTACTTCTTTTGATCTCTACAAAAGCAACATCCTCCCTCTTCCTATTAATTTGATAATCCTTCTAGTAACTTTCTGGAGGAAACAAAATGATAGGGGGATTATATCTACACCCAATCCAAGCAGTTCCTTCCTCATGGAGCATTTTAGAATACCTTTCCACTATGTAGGTAGCTGCAAAGAAATTCCTGAACCCAAAGGGTTCCCTAGTTTTTACTTCATCGGAGGATGCATCCCATCTCATCTTAGAAGCAGCAATAGCTTCTTCTTTGAGTTCTCTAAAATATATGATGTCTGAATGTATAACATGTCTATGGATGGGGGCTAAAGAGTCCATGACCCCCTCCCTTTTCATGAAGGTTCTATATCGCATAATGGCTGGAAAGGACTTTGGGGGCTCCCCTATGATCCAAAGATCTAACCCAGTTTCCCTCTTTATAAAATTCTTGTGAGATTTTCCCCATCTGAATTGGTTCTTAGTGAAGGATAGGAATCCTTGAAACTTTATGTCCCCAATAAATGGACCAGGGTTATCTCTCCTGTCATCTTCCAAAATGAAGTTATGGAAGTATAATTCACACAGAAAGTATTGTACCTTCTCTTCCTGCTCTCTAAAACATGAAATGAACTCAGGGACAATGGTAAATGTAATTGGCTTACCTTATCTGATGGCTTTTACCCTTAACAATAGGTAACATTCCATCAAGAATAGGGTATAATTGGTAGCAGGAGCTGTACAATTGATTGCATCAGAGTAAACATCACAAATCTCTTTGATTTTCTCCAAAGCTTTTTCAAATTGGCTTCGTATTTTCTTCACCTTCCCTTGGGCTCTAGTGAGCTCATCATACGTTTCACTTTTTGTTGCTGACATGTCCTTCATTTGTTTAACAACATTTTGATGTTCAGCCATAGTGATCATCTCATCTCTGGATTGAGTCAATGCTTGTTGGTCTTGTATAAGATCTGCTTCCAGTCTATCAACGATAGCACTTTGTTCCTAAGACTGAGATGATTGATGTTATTCCATAGTCATCAATTCATTTCTGTTTTGAATCAATCTTTGTTGGGACTGCATCAATTCTTCCTCCAATATCCTAATGGTGGCATCCTACTCAAGGGATTGAGCTATTTCCTATGAGACTAGGGTATCTGTTTGTACCTCACCATCAATTGTTTCTATAGGGAGTGTTTCTTCTGATGTCATCATTTCTCGTGTTTCTAAAGGAAATAATTCCACATTCTAAGCTACTACTTCTTATGCTATTATTTCTTCAGGGTTTATCTGTGTCCCCACAGAGTTTGTAGTGACTGCTCTTTTAGGAAGAGGGTTTATTCCTTGCACTCTGGGCCTTTTTTTTTTCTTTATTTTATGGGCCTTGTCGGCTTGTTCTAGCTATTTTATTAGTTCATTAATGATTTCCCTGAGTTTTCCAACTTTCTTCTTTAATACTTCAACTTTTTTATCCTTTATCTTTAACAACTTGTTTTCCTTTTTTAGCTTTATAATTCTCTTATGGATTTTTCCTGATTTATGTTTGTGAGGGGTCTCGAGGTCTTCTTCATTCTGGTCAGCAGGTGGTTGTTCCTCTGTTCCTTCCAAGTGATTTGTTTATTCAAGAGGGTTTCTTACCTCATAATGAGGTTCTTCCTGTGTTGTGTCCTCTGGAAATGACATTACAATATCAAGGAAGTTTTCAACAGGTTTTGAAGAAGAGGCTCATTCTTGGTATTCTTCTGGTTTATTTGTGTCTCTGTCAATTGAGGTCCCTAAGCTCCCTAAAACCTAAGCTATTTCTACCTCATAGATTTTCAAAAATTGTTCTGTCAGGTGCTCCAATGATGGTTGGGTGCCTTCCTGATTGTTTCCTTGTGAGGTTTGTTCTGCCTGCTCAATTTCCTAAACATTTTCCTATAAATAATGCTTTGTAATGTTCTGAATTTATTCAGGTTGTTTTGTTATGTCCTGAATTTCTTCAGTCATCTCTTGAATTTGCTCGGTCATTTCCTGAATTTCTTTAGGGTCTTTTGTCCATATGCGTCTCGTCTTCCTCTCAATGGGGGATTTAGGAGAAACCATTTCTCTTTTTCTCTTTCTCGTTAGTGCCTCTATTTGTGAGCTCTGAATCTCTATAATTTGGATGGGGTCTACCTCGACTTCGGGTTGAGGAGGTGGAACTTCTACTTGGGTAGTGGTCTCCCCTTCTTGTATCTCTTCAATTTCTTGTGGTGGGTATTCATGGTATAATTCAGGTTGTTCCAGTTGTAGAGGTCTATTGGCCTCGATAATATCACCCCAGGTTAATTGAGTTTGACTCAGGGCCTTATTTACTATCAGTTTAACTAATCCATGGTGGTTGATGATAGTAACAGGATCCTTGGCCTTATGTGTTCTTATGGAAACCTCATGTAACATGGCATTTATAAAAAATGGTAGATTGATTACTAACCATTGTTTGAGTGCCGCTAGAAGTTTGAGGTGGTGTGGTCGGATTACATCGTATCATCCATCACATGTGATGTACCTCTGAATTACCCCTGCCAGTTCTTTCCATGGTTTGTTGAGAGTGTTGGGGTTAAGTCCCTTTCCCTTTTTATCCAATTCCTCTCCAGGGTCTATGAAGGACTCTACAACTTATTTGAGCATTGTATATCTTCCTATCCATTGAATGCCTAAGTTAGGGAGATATGTAACCTCTGCTACGATTTCCAGAGTAACTGGAATTTGTGTATCTCGAACCATGGAGATTTCTCCCTGCAAGTTTTGAAAGAATTGAAGCGTGATGTTCGTATCATATCCTTGCAACCGGTTGAAGTACTCTGTCCACCCCGTTCGGTGTAGGATTTCTCTTTCCTGCTCAGTTACCTGTAGTAATGTTGGCTCCCTGCGCACACTTCGGCCACCCATATTTCTGTGAGAAAATGAGAACAACTATCGTTCCTAGTTGTAGACTTGGTTAGACCAGCTTGGAGGAAATATTACCAAAAATAGAAAATATCATAGAACAACGAGTGTATAAAAATGTGGGTTTTCCATTTATTACAATCTTATCGAAAAGCGTGTCGAGCATCCACTCCCCACATTAATGTAGAGGTTGACCTCGACTGTCAGTGTAGGTGAAAGTAATGAGTGTAGGTATTTCTGGAGAGAGGTAATAATGATGTTGTCACCGCGAGTGGGGACCAATCATGTATAATTTTCAAAAAACATATTTAATGGTAATCATAAACGATAGTCCTCTTTCATGGGAAATTTGAATTTTTGCACCTATGCTCAAAATGTTTTAAGGAAAAATAAGCCGAATAAATAAAGTCTGTTCATTTAAAAATATTCCACATATCATAATGTTGTTACTTTTCTTGAGTTATTGAATATAACCGAAATGATAGCCTTGTTATTGACTAAAGGAAATCTAGAGACACACAGAAACTTGGTGTTTTTAAGGTAAACTTCCATACCATAGGCAGAGCCACTGCTGCCAACAGGTGTCCATAGCCTCGACAGGGTTGACTTTTAACCCATAGATGATCCCATATCCTTAATAAATATTTGAATTGTCTTTTTCCAAAAATACTACTGTCCTGGTTTGGTATCTAGATGATGATAATGCTACTCACTAGATTGTAACTTAAGTGAACAAGCCAGCTCGTGATGAGACCCCTTGTCCTTTGACGAAAAAAAAATGTCAAAGGCCATTGCCCTGGTGTGGTAGCCATAGTGGGAATGTCACTTACGTTATTATCCTATGATCGTGGTAGGTTGGCTCATGATGATACCCCCTATTATTTGTGGGAGAAGTTTATTGCTTATTTTTATTTGTTTTTATTTTTTCATCCGGGTTTTTTTTTTTTTTTTAGGGATCTATTAAGGGAGACTCATCTACTCCTTAAGAGTAAGGGATGGCATAAAGAAGTGTAAGGATGCCAAGTAAAAGTGTGCTTAAGACTCCTTATTATAATATGAAGGTGAATTATCATTACAATATATTCACATGTATATAGGGAAAAGAAACAAATTATGGTGGTTAGAGATTATGAACAAGATTTAATATATTTCAAAGAAATTAATCAAAAAACAATTTGATAAGGTATGAGAGATAGTCCACAAAATAATGACAGATTGTTGCGATGATAATAGAAATAATGTTGGTGAAAATTACTTAGTGAAAGTCGTACCCTAAAGGAATGGCTAACGTTTTAACAGCATGAAGGAAAGGAATGACAATGAGGGGAAAAAACACAGAAGGAACAATAGTTGTTCCTCTTTAGAATGCACAACACGACCCGAGATGAAGGAACAACAAAATGAACAACAATGATACTTTAAAGGAACAACAATCGAGTGAAGGGAACGACAGTTGTTCCATTCAAATGAACATCAACGATACTCAAAGGAACAACAATCGCGCGAAGGGAACGAAAGTTTGTTAAATTTTTAACCATCTGATTAGGTAATTTTGGAAACTTCCCATGGAAATATATTTTTGTTGAATATAAGGCTGATTAGTCATCAACTAAATTCATTCAATTATTATGGGTCAGTTTATTTTAGAATCAAGTATTGGATGGTCTATTGATGTCATGAGTTCATTATAGTTGCCCGATCACTGCTACGGAACATGACATATTCATTTTTTTGTGAAAGATAGGGTCTGTGTGATAAGATAAAGCAAGAGTACGGAACAAAAAAGAGTGGTAATTGTGTACATTATAGTCATCTTCCCTAGTTCTTATTTTCCAAAGTGACTTTCATAAAACTAAAAAAAGAAAACTAACAACTCAATTAGATCTACAAAAAAAACTATATACAGTATGTACAGTGTCAAAACAAGTTCATCATTTGTGGAGTTGGAGTGGTTGGGTTACCTTCCCAGCCAGCCAAAATATAAATGGTAGGGTCCTTACTTACTTCCTAGTAGAAATATTATTTTGAAGGCGGTTGATCGTAAAGTCATAGCCGGTTTCCATTGACCAAGAATGGAGATCCAGACTTGTCGATGGTACTTAAAGTGATCGTGCCATTATCATGGAATTCATTAATTTCATATGGTCCCAGCCACCATGTCTGTAATTTTCCTAGAAAAACCTGAAATCTGCAATCATAGAGAAGTGCCCAATCACCTTCTTGAATGATTTATTCTTGATATGTTTGTCATTCCAGGTTGCTCTCTATTGTTGAATAACAACTGTGCACTCTACAACAGACAGGCGTGCTTCATCCAACTTGTTGAGTCACTGAAGGCACTGTTTATGTGCTTCTGTAAGATCCAGTCCAATTTCTTGGGCCATCCTTAGGGTCTTGATCTCAAACTCGATTGGGAATATGGGTTCTTTACCATAGACTAGGTGATAAGGAGAGTAGCCAATGGTGTTGCGCCATGTTGTGCGATAATCCCATAAGGAATTTGTGAGCTCAGTAGCCCAATTCTATCGATTTGTTGAGACAACCTTTATCAGGATTGCCTCTAGGACCTTATTGGTGCTTTCTACTTGACCGTTTTCATGTGGGTGGTATGGAGAAGTAACTTTGTGCTTAATATGATAATTGTACAGGGTGGTGTTAATTTTATGAGTTGTAAATTGTGACCCCCCATCAGTGATTAATTACTTGGGTAGTTCATAGCATACAAATAATTTGAAAATAAATTTGATGACTACTTCTTTTGTTTCATTTGGTAAGGATTCTGCCTCTACCCATTTGGTCATGTAGTTTGTTGCAACTAGAATATAGGCCTTCTGATTTGACTTTGGATTGAAGGGGCCAATGAAGTCTAGTTCCCATCCACTAAAAACTGTCGTAGGTCTGGACATATTTCTTTGCATCTCTGAATATTGAGGGTCGATAGTAGCCCATCTGTAAAATTTTGTGTCCAGTCCCGCGGTCTGCAAAATTCCCACCACAGGGCTCGTCATGTCCTACCTTCAGTATGTTGTAGATTTTTTCATCTCATACGCATCTACGGATCTGGAGATCAGCTCCTGTGTGGAAGAGATATCCACTAATCCAAGTGAATCATGTGCTACACTGGATGACCAGTTTCTTTCCCATGATGATAGATGTGCCGGTAATTTCCCCACTACTAGATAATTTGCCACATCAGCGTACCAATGTGGATTTGTAGTAACAGAAAACAGATGCTCATCTGGAAATTGATCTTCAAATGTCGAGTCATTTGTTTTGGGTATGCGGGACAAGAAGTCTGCAACAAGATTTTCTCTCATGGGTTGATATTTGATGGTGATGTCAAATTCCTGCAATAGTAATAGCCACCGAGTGACCCGTCCATTAGTAATCAGTTTATTAGCTAGATATTTAATAGCAGAATGATCAGTATACAGAATAACTGGATAACCTGTTATATAATGACGAAATTTATTGATGGCATGTATAACAACTAAAAATTATTTTTCTGTTACTGTATAATTAAATTCAGCTCGAGAAAGATTCTTGTTAATGAAATAAATAGCGTAGAGTTTCTTGTCTTCTTCCTCTCCAAGGACAATGCCTATGGAAATATATGATGCATCGGTGGAGATGTGAAATGGTATTTTCCAATTTGGTCCCCTCAACACTGGTGTTGTCGAGATTAGCTTCTTGAGTCCTACAAATGCCATGTCACACTTGTCAGACCATTGAAACTCCACATTACTAGTCAAAGCATGTAAAGGTGCAACGGTTCTTGCAAAATTTTACATAAATCTGTGATAGTATCCTGAAGCACCAAGGAAACTACGTACCTCAGTTTGTGTGCGTGGTGTAGGTAGATTAAGGATTACCTCTATTTTTTTTGGATCTACTCTAATTCCATCTGTAGAAATATAATTCCCTAGTACCACACCTTTTGTCATCATCATGTGACATTTGTCGTGGCTTAAACATAACCTGGTAGCAATGCACCACTCTAGTACCTTCTCCAAATTATTTAGTGCTTGATCAAAGTCATCACCATAAGGAGTGAAATCATCCATGTAAACTTCAAGCCCTTCACTGATCAGATCAATGAATATGCTCAGGATGGCCTTTTGGAATGTGGCTAGAGCATTACATAGTCCAAAGGGCAATACTCTGTATGCAAAGGTACCTCAAGGACATGTGAATGTAGTCTTATCTTGATCTTCTGGGGAAATATGGATTTGATTGTAGCCACTAAATCCATCGAGAAAAGAAAAGAATTTCTTCCCTGCCAAAGTATCCAGGACTTGATCAATAAAAGGTAAGGGGAAGTGGTCTTTTTGAGTGGCTTTGTTAAGTTCCCTGTAGTCGACACAGATTCACCATTTCCCATTTTTCTTGGGGACGATGACTAATGGGGAGACCCACTGACTATTTGAGATAGGGTATATAAAATCTACGTCGAACATCTTTTGAAATTCTTCTTTAACAATATCCCTGAGGTGGGGATTCAATCTTCTCTACGGTTGTCGGATAGGTCGGGCATCTTTCTCAATGTAAATGTGGTGTGTGTAGAGTTGCGGATCAATACCTTTCATGTCAGAATACTCCCAAGAAAAAGCTTGCTGGTGTTTAGAAAGGACTTGAATTAGATTTTGTTGTTGTTGCTCATCTAAATTGGCATTAATGTTCAGAGACTTCTCTGGTGCAATATCAATGGATTTGTTGTTATGAACGGAGGTAGTCGGGATTTGTTGTTCCATTAAATCTTCCAACGAGTCTCCCTGTGCTTCACAATCTAGAACAACTTGGAGCATCTGGCACGTTGGGTTACCCACGATGGCTGGGTTGTTAATAAACCCACTAATTACGTCATCCTCCAATTGGTTCTTGAGTCTAAAATCTTTTTCCAGCATGAGAGGGGCTTGTATATCCTTTTCTAGATATCGTGGTGGTGGAAATTATGGATATATGAAAGTTGGTCTTGGCTTGGCTAGAGGATATAAGATGATATTTTTTGTGACACCTCCTCTAGCAATTGTCATATTACATGTTCGACATCCTATGTACGCATCTACTATTGCGAGCCATGGTCTTCCCAGTATCAATGGATGTCGTTCGAGTCCACTTCTTGGGTTGATGATAAGGAAATCCACTGGATATTCCCAAGAGTCGACTGAGATTGCTATATCGTGCAGTGTGTCGACTGGTCTAACCACTGATCGATCAACCAATTGTAATATAATAGGGGTGGGTTCGAAGGATTCAAAACCCAGTGTGTTGTAGGTTTCCATAGTCAGGATATTGATGGTCACCCGCGAATCAACTAGTGTATTTGGAAAAGAACAACCATGGATCTGAAATGTTACTATGGGGTTCCCCGGATATGCATATTTGACTGGTTCTTGTCTACCTAGAATTAGATCAGACAAGGCCTCTACTACGCGAACTTTTGATGATGAATTTTTAATTTTTCTAACAGGTTTCCTCCCACATAGTTCCTTGATTGTCTTTGCATAAATTGGAATGTCTTGTGGAGCTTACAGGAGTGAGATCTTGACATACAAATTCTTGATTTCCCCTACAATGTCTAAGTTAGGATACACGACAGGTTTTTCTATCATCAATATTTTGGGGAATGGAGGGGAAGGATTTGCATCCTTATCAAGATCATATGACTCGACTTTGTTTCCCCCCTACTCTATTTCTTCTGTTATTACCACAGTTGAGGGTGTTATTGTTGGTTGTTTGTTATTTTCATTCTCCCGCTCTTGGAAAATGTTACTTTCTTCAAGAGATATTATACGCTTCGATCTCAATCGGAGTTCGTTGCACCCTACCAAGTTGGTTTCCCCTTCCCCATTCTCCATAATCTGGATGAGCTAAGATGGTCTATTATTAGGGTTTGGGTGGGGTTGGGCTGGCAATTGAGGGCACAATTGCGATTGATGGTTCTGGGGCAGTTGGAGTGGAACTTGCAACATTGGTTGGGTTTGAGGGGCCATCCCCATGGGTTGATTGTTTATCCCCATGGGGCGCTACCAATTTTGGTTCCAATTTGGGTTTTGGGCAGTTGTGTTAGGCCACTACAGAGGGTAGGGGTTATTATTTGAGTTTTTCCAAGATGAGGTGGGGTATTGTGAGTTAAGCCAGGTGGAACTTGTAGTTGGTTGATTATTACAGAGGGGATTTACAGGTGGTTGGTTCGACCAAGTGGGATTTGCAGGTGGGTATTGTTGGGGTTGCCAGTTTTGATTAGTAAATAGCTAGCTCTTCCATGCATTACCAGAATTTTGTTGTTGATTATACTGTCTAGAAAAGAAAGAGGAGGGTTCCTGGAGTGTATTTGGAGGGTGGGCATGCCATTGACGACACAGAGCCATCATATATAATGGTTTTTTTTCCTCTTCTACTTATCTAAAGACAAATTTCAGTCCAAGTAGCGATGTGCATTGTCCTGTTGCATGATCCTTGGCGCAAATAGCGCAGACTCGAACCACATCCAAAGGACATTCCCTTGGACCATGCTTTTTTCTGCATCTATGGCAAAATACGACCAAATTCTGTTATGCTTCTGCTTGTTTTTGTTTGGCCTGCAATACATCCAATTGTGTAGTCAAAGTTCCTAGAATATTTGTTTTGAAATTTTCTAAGAGATTACCAACTTCAACTCACATAACACCCCCACTGGTAATGTTTTTATTTCTAGTGAGGGAAGTTCACATTCCTAATCTGGTCTGTGTACTTCCTCGTGAGCACCTGATGCACAATAGAACAATGTTACCATAAGTTTCTTGATAAATGTCACCCTTCCCCATTAAATTCAATGTTTCTACCCATTCATCTTTCATTCCTTTTATAAAAGTGGCTTTGATCACCTCACCTGGTAATGTTCCATAAGGAGACCTTTGTAAATTATACTGGAATCTTTCAACATATTCTTCTAATGTCTTGTTTTCTTTTGCAGTCATTTGAAAGATTTTGTCTTTTAGGTCCATGGTCCTACAATAATCCTGATATTTTGTCAAGAAGGCTTGTTTCATTTCATCCCATGAGTTAATGGGTCCACCTCCCAATCCCATAAACCAGCGCAAAGCTTCTCCTTTTAAAGTGGAAGGGAACAACTTTAGTTTTTGGGGTTCAGAGGTGTAATCATAACCCCTACATAGGAAATCAAATTCAAATAGGAATGCATCCGGGTCTTCTGAAATTAATCCATGAAAGGTTGGCATATTGTGTAAGGGAATTGCTTTCATGGGGACATTAGCAATTGGATCAACTATCAGAATTCCAAAGTGGAATTCTGGGGATGTTTTTGATTTGGTTGTGCCATTTGATCGAAAATGTGCCAAAAATCTTCAGGAATTTCTTGATCTAAGTGTTCTATTCGAGGTGGTTGATTATTTGATCCCTTAGGGGATTTGATTGCACTCCCTCTATCTAGTATTCCAGGTGCGTCTTCTTATTTCAGGTATGGGTTTGCCTTGGCAACCCCGCTAGTTTCTCCTTCTCCTTCCTCCATATTACAAGAATTTCCCTCATCTAAAGGGTTCAGGGGTGGAAGATATGTGTCTTGAAAGCTCTCCTCAGTACCTTCATTTTTTCTATGAATCTTAGCATGGGTTGTAGTTGGTGAAACTGCTACCTGAGGGATTCGGGTAGATCCTTTCCTAGGTCCAACCGAAGCTTGAGATTCAACTTTTTGGATGATGTCGTCTATGAAAGTGCTTCTCCCAAGGAGAACCAAGCCCTGCGCTTTGGTAGTTTTTGGTGGGCGTTTTGGTTTTTCGGGATCTTTCTTCTTAGTCATACACACTTCACGCAAAAAGAAATTCAAAAGAAACACCTATATAACCTCTTAGGTGTCAACTGGAGGTAAGCGTTGGCATAAGAATCTTACTTATTGCCTGCGTAGGTTGTTACCTTCCGTCTTCAATACCTCATCCTCCAGAGACACAAACTATGCTACCTTTGACATTCTCCCCAACAACGGTGCAAAAATGTTGGGCTCTAAAGATGTCTTAAAAAGAGCCTTAGTTTAACACTAATTTATCAACCCGATGATTCATATTTTATCTCAAGAATATCAACAAAGTCTATGCAGATAGCTCGTAGAGGTTAAAATCGCGTAGTTAAAGCAAATCTAAGTTTATCAACAATCAAGTTCCTCAAATGTTCATTAAATATTTTGAGACTAAGATCTTACTTAACAGAATTGAAATTTGATTACTTAACATGCTACGAATGAAAAGGAACTAACTAATTTGTTGAATTCATTCAACTAAAAAGCAGTAATTGAATCTAAGTAAAGACTTGCAGAATTAACTATTAACTATGAATCAAATTGTTGGAAAGGAAATAGTGAATTACTATATCTATGGAAAGAAACAACAATTGTAATCTAATCGAAAGGGACAACAAATGTAACTTAATTGAAAGGAACAACAATTGTAACTTTAATTGAAAGGAACATCAAATGTAACTTAATTGAAAGGAACAACAAATGTGAATCTAAGTAAAAGGAACAACGCATATGAAAATGTGAGGAACTGTCAAGTAGTAAAATACAGTAATGGAAGTTGGAACAACAATCATTAACATTCACGGGGAAATGTCTGATTACGATTCCAACACAACTGACGAAATCAAAATATGAGGTCATAAGTGCTAGAACGATCGCCAAGAATTTCCTGTTAAGCAAGCCTTGTTAACCATGACCTTCATTAAACATGAATCTAATAAAATCCTTGAATGAAGTTTTAAGGTATCTCACCAAAATCCCCTCCTTTTTCTCTTTGCATTGCAAAAAATAGTGCCTCAATTGGACATCGTATGAGAAAGTTATGGACTTTTTAACTCAATCTCTTGTTGTTTCTTCTCGTTAAAAAAGACACTTAGAAATTTTTTAGAAATTATTTTGATTTGTATTCCTCTATAGGAGAGTTTGTGCTCATATTGATGATACATAAGAGAATTCGTGTTCATTTTTTGATACATAGGGGGGTTGGTTTTCATATTTCTTATACATAGGAGAGTTTGTGCTCATCTTGTCGATACATGGTCGAGTTCGTACTCATCTTGTTGGTTTTCGTGTTGCCTCGATTTTTGTGTCCATTGTTGGGCGGTTTTTCGGCACATGTTTTTTTTCTATGGTTTTCTATTTTTGGTTAAGGAATTAAGGTTGTTGACTAATCCAGGTCATTAGGTTAGGTTTTTGGATGTTGTTGGATCCTATATGTACATTGTATTGTAAACAATGTATCACAATGAATGAATATAGAATATGTTGGTTTTCTCGGTTTGGGTTTCCTGGGGAAAAATCTTTGTGTAATGTGTGTATTTGCCATTGTATCTTTTCTGTTATTTTATTGAAAATTGGTTTGTAGTAAAATATTGTACAAGGTTAAAATCTACATTTGGTATTAGAGCTTTGTTGGCTTCAGGGGGACACCTTGTGGTCAAGGGTTTGGCTAGAGACTTTGATAAGCCTTGTTATAGTGGGAGATATGTGGTATTGATTTTTCAAGTGAAAATAAATGGCGAGCAGTTCAAAAATGAAGATCAAGAAGTTTAATGGGAAACGTTTTGAGCTGTGGAAGATCAAGGTGGAGGATTTATTGGTGGACATAGATCAATGGATCACGGTAGATCCAGGTACTGCAAGTACAAGAACTTCAACAAATGACTGGAAAAAGTTGGATCAGAAGAACAAGAGCATAATCCCACTATGTCTCTTAGATTCATTATTACTGAATGTGTCAAAGGAAGCTACAATCAAATATTTATGGGATAAGTTGGGGAAGTTGTATCAGTCTAAGTCCCTAGTAAATAAAATATTCCTGAGAAAGAAGATGTATAACCTGAGGATGAGAGACAAAGACTCAGTGGCAAAGCATTTGAATGCCTTCAATATTGTGGTAAGTTAGTTAGTATATGTTGAGATTAAAATTTTAGATGAAGAGAAGTGTTTAAATTTACTGTTCTCTTTACCAGGCTCATGGGATAGTCTGATTGTGGCCATAGGTAGTAATACAACTTCCTTGAAGTTTGATGAAGTGGTATCATCCTTGTTGTAGGAGGAGATGGGATGAAAGAACATGGAAGGACAGAGAACAGATGCATTATTTGCAAGAGGACGCTCCTAGAAAAGAAACATATCTAAGTCTAAGGGAATATCTAAGTCTCCTAGAAATTTTGTAAAGGTATGCGGGAAATGTGGAAAATAAGGGCACTACAAGAAGCAGTGTAAATCCAAAGTTGAGAAAAAAAAGGGATCTAAAGAATCTCCTTCTACAAAAGAAAAGACCTACAAGGAAGAAGGAGGGGATGTGTACTTGGCTTCTTCAAGCACACATACAGGTCATTAGGCATGGTTGGTTGACTTAGGTGCATCATTTCATATGAATCCCCATAGGGAGTGGTTCTGTGAATATGAAAGGTATGATGGAGGGAATGTTTTCCTAGGTGATGACTCGACAACCATAATCATAGGTTGAGGAAAAGTTAAGTTGAGGCTCATATATGGAAGGATCAGAACACTTCCTAGTGCTTTGCACATCCCAAGATTGGCCAAAAATTTGATTTTTGTAAGCAAAATGGATGATGCAGGGGTAAAAAAATATTTGAAAAGGAAACATGCAGGATGGTTCGAGGAGAAATGGTGTTGTTGATGGTTCGAGGAGAAAAGGTGTTGATGAAGGGAGTTTGGTTTGGAACTCTTTATAATATGCAAGGAAGCACTATTAGTGATGGGTGTAATAGTTCCATTGTTCTTGATATTGGAGTTGAAGAAGAAAAAACTCCTACAATCTCTGGAGAAAAGGTTATGTCGTGGCATCAAATATTGAGGCATATTAGAGAGAAGGGTCTTCGACTACTACATGGTAAAGATATGGTTGAAGGTAAGTCTAAATTCTCTCTGGATTTTGATTTATGTGAACATTATGTATATGGGAAGCAAAATCTGGTAAGATTTCCCTCTGGTGCAACGAGGGAAGACGGAATTGCACATCTAGTTCACAGTGATGTGTTTGGACCTGTGTTGGTTCCCTCACTGGGAAAATATTTGTACTATGTCTCATTTATAGATGAATTCTTGAGGAATACTTGGATATTTTTCCTCAGGAAGAAATATGAAGTATTTGATAGTTTTAAAGATTTTAAGGCTCTTGTTGATAATCAAAAAATAAAATAATTAAGGGGTTGAGAACAGATAATGGTGGAGAGTTCTATGGGAATGAATTTAAATAATTATGTAAGTGCGGTATGGCAAGGTAGAAGACTACTCCATACAGACCTCAACATAATGGATTTGTAGAAAGGATGAACATGACGCTTATGGAAAAAGAAAGGTGCATGCTCAATGGTGTCGGGTTACGACAATAATTCTCGGTAGAGGTAGTGGATACTGCAGGATACTTGGTCAACATATCACCCTCGTCAACACTGGATGAAAAGACTCCACAAGAGGTATGGAATGGTAAGAAACCTTCCCTCACATATCTCAAGGTATTTGGCAGTGAGGCCTATGTTCACGTTCCAAAGGAAAACATGAGTAAGCTAGATAAGAAGGTTGAAAAGTGTATCTTTATTGGGTATAAATATGGTCTTAAAGGTTATAAGTTTTGGAACCCAAAAACTAAGAAGGTTGTGTATAGTCAAGATGTGGTATTTAGAGAAATAAAATATGCTTTCAAATAGGATGTCCTACCAAGTAAGGGAGAACCATAGAAAATAGAGTTTGATGAATCAAACTCTACAAAAGAACATGAAGAAGAAGAAGAAGATCCTCATACTCCAGTACTGAGGAGATTGGTTCAGGAAAGAAGGCAACTAGAAAGGTATAGTCCATCTGATTTCCATTAAAATTTTGTTTTATCTATTACCGATGATGATCCTAGAACTATTAGGGAAGTGGATTCAGAGGATGGAAAACTCTGGAAAAAGGCCATGGATGAAGAAATGGAAATCTTGGATAAGAATGAGGTTTGGGATCTAGTGGAGTTGTCGACTGGAAGAAATCCCATTGGAAGAAAATGGGTATTTGAAAATAAGTTGAATGCAAAAGGAAAAGTGGAGAAATACAAAGCTCGGTTAGTAGAAAAGGGTTATTCCCAGGTTGAGGGAATTGATTTTGGCGATATTTTTTGTCATGTTGCCAAGTTAACTTCTATAATATTTTTGTTATATGTTGTTGTTGCATTTGATTTTGAATTAGAACAGATGGATGTGAAGACAACATTCCTACATGGGGATCTAGAAGAAGAAATCTATATGAAGTAGCCAAAAGGATTTGTTGTGAAGGGAAATAAGGAGTTGGTATGCAAGCTGAAAAAGTCCTTGTATGGTTTAAAACAATCACCAAGGATGTGGTATCAAAAATTTGATACTTATATGTTGAGACTTGGCTTCACAAGAAGCAAAGAGGATCATTGTGTGTATTTTAAATTAATTGGTGATCATTTGATTTATTTGGTCTTGTATGTGGATGACATGTTGTTGATAGGAAACAGCAAGGAGATTATCCAGGATGTGAAAGCTATGTTGTCCTCTAAATTTGACATGAAGGATCTCGGTGCTGCAAATTTCATTTTGGGCATGGAAATTAAAAGAGATCAGAAAAAGAGGAAACTCTGGTTAAATCAAAGAAAACATGTTAAGACATTATTACATAGGTTTAATATGCATGAATGCAAACCAGGAAAGGTCGCTATTCATGTTGGTGTAAAGTTATATGTGTATCAATGTCCCAAGACACGGGAAGAGGAAGAGGACATGTCTCATGTTCCATATCCGAGTGCAGTTGGCAGTTTGATGTATGCAACTTTTTGTACTAGACTGGACATTGCACATGCAATGGGAGTTTTGAGGAGGTATATGTCAATATCGGGGAAGGGGCATTGGACAATGGTAAAAAGGGTTTTCATATTTTTATGTGGCACTGCTAGATATGGATTGTGCTACCAAGGAATACCATGATTGGACAGAGTGTTGGACATACATGGATTTTTGGATGTAGACTAGGCTATAGATTTGGATCATAGGAGATCTACAAGCGGGTTTGTGTTTAACCTGTTTGGAGGAGAAATCAATTGGATGATCAAAAGACAGGTTGTGGTAGAACTTTCAATGAAATAAGACGAATACATGGCAACCACGCATGCAAGTAAGGAAGCAGTATGGTTACAAATATTGTATTCATGTATTGGGTTGGTACAACAAGTTGTAAGGATAGATTGTGATAGTCAGAGTGAAATTTTTCTAACTAAGAACCTTACTTATCATTCAAAGGCAAAGCATATTGATATTCAATATCACTTTGTGAGAGACATGGTTAAAGAAAAGAAAGTGTTGTTGATGAAGGTGAACACTTTGAATAATGTTGCAGATTCATTAACAAAATATGTGAGTACTGAGAAGTTCTCTTGGTGTAGAGGATCCATGGGCATTGTTTCCATGGATTGTTGACTATGTAACCCTGTAACCCTCTATATGCAAAGAAAAGAACAAGTGGGAGAATGTTGGGTTTGTGTTATATTCTTTGCATGAGTATCTCTCCCATGACTATAAATTTGTTTTCCTCAAGAAACATGTCGCATTGTTTGCCTCATTTTTTGTGTCGCCTTGATTTTTGTTTCCATTGTTGGGCGATTTTTTGGCACATGGTTTTTGTCGATGGTTTTCTATTTTCGATTAAGGAATTAAGGTTGTTGACTAATATAGGTCATTGGGTTAGGGTTTTGGATGCCTCTGGCTCCTATATGTATATTGTATTGCAAACAATGTATTACAATGAATGAATATAGAATATGTTGTTTTTCTCAGTTTGGGTTTCCAGTGAAAAAATATATGTGTAATGTGTGTATTTTCCATTGCATATTTTATGTTCTTTTATTGAAAATTTGTTTGCAGTAAAATATTGTACAAGGTTAAAATCTACACACTTATACGCCTCCAAGGATCTAGCTAATAAAAACCACAGAAAAGGAAATAAATCTAACAAAGTGCAGATTTTCCTTACCAATTCCAAAAAATGCCAAGACAAACCCTAGTTAACAAGTATTTTTCACCATCAAATCAAGAGAAAGAGCCTCTAAGATATAGTGCACCACTTCATTCCATAATATAAGAGATAAACCATATCACAAGAGAGAAATAGAATGAATTTTCCCAAGAGGGGCGTAAATTTCAGCCAAGTAGTCCTCTCGCAATGGGAGAGCTATGAAGAAAATGAAATAGAAATGATCCTTATTTACACAAATCCTCTAAAAAATGTTTGTCCACTTAAATTTAGGGTAAACCAAAAATTAATAGGCCAACAAACCTTACTCTGCCCCTTTACAACTTTAAATTTGATTTTGCACATAAGAAAACCCTAAAATAAGCATGACGTCACCCCGTTAGGGTAACGTTTTAGTACTTGGAGCAATTTGTTGAGATTGGAAGTGAAATGTTGGGACTCCAAAGGCATTCCTCTCATGTGATAATGTCTCCTCCATCAATCCAAGGTCTCTCTCCATACAAAAGGTACCAAGTGTCAATTCAACCACACCACCACTACAAACCCTGGCCCTAGGGTGATGTCAAGCCCTCCAAATGTGAAATTTTGACCTCCAAAGGAAAAAAATTCGGCTTGTAAGGGATAGGTGAGGTGATAAAAAATGTCTCTCAAGCCTCCAAAGTTTGTCATCATCATATAGTGTGCGGGCCATGGTATCCATCCTGTGATATTCATGCCCCAAGGAAGCCCAAGCTAGGTTTGTTCCTCCAAAACTATCCACCAAGCAAGGTCCTGGAAAGACAATGTATACACCCTCCAAGGATCTCAAGTAAAACATATCATGATAAGTAAATCAAATCAATAAAAGAGTCACCTAAGAATGTGCATCAAAAACCACCTCATCAAATTAAACAAGTGCTCAAAGACCCTATGAAACTTTTCAAGTTTAGGTATGGGAGGGTTGACAAAGTGACATATTGGGTGAATCATCCCCTAAGTCAAGGAGTGCTTCCTAGGTGGACGCCCCTTCTAATCCATGTGTAGAAGATGAAGTGGATGGGGGAAATAATTTTGGGCATGGGATTCATGACATACAAGGGATCGTAGTGTCTCATTTATGGGTGCCTTTGTAATGGGTGTTTTGCACCTTCGTTTTCAATGCAGCCTTTTTCCAAGCCCATTTATTACCTTTTGTTCTTTTAAGATGTTTTGAGGTTGAAGCCAAGGTGGGGCTTCTACCTAAGCATGACAAACATTTCCCACCTTGACTCTACCCTAGTCACATCATGCTTCCCCAAGTTGAAGAAAATGTTTGGGACTTCTACCTAAGCATGAAAAACATTGCTCACACACACTCTACCTTAGTTGGCATTTTTTCATTGTTATTTTTTTTTATGCTCCCATCAATTTATTGTGAGAGACATTTCATTGTCCTCGGTATCCCTAGGTGAGTATCTAGAAGGTTCATGATTATCTTTTATCTTTTTCCAGCTACAAACCTCTGGGCCTTCAACCTCTTCTTCCCATGAAATGAGGGAAAATCCCTTCTTGGGTCAGTACACCCGAAAAATCCCAAAAGATAAGGAGGCGAGGGGATGAACTATGGAAAGTGGTAAATATGATCAGGAATGGAGCAATGACTTGTCAAGGGGACCTACCAGTAGAAAACCTATCCCTAATGGAGACCACTTACTAGGGAGTAATGTCAACCACCAAGGTGAAACAAGGTAAAGAGCATAACTTCCAAGCATATGTTACATAATCAAAAGCAAATTTTAAATGCAACATAATCAAATGCCTCAAATATTGAAATGAAACTCACTATAGTACCTGACTTGTACCTCATGGATCAATACCAAATGTCTTCCGAAAGCAAGTTGGTGTGGCATATGCCATCATGATGAATCTGATATATGTGGTGGTGAGGTGGGCCTCTATCTATGCAAGTGGACGTTGTCAACCATATTTCTCTCGGTACTCCATGTCTACAACCCGAGGGCCTCGAGACATCATCTCCTTAGTTATCCCTAGGAAATCGGGATAACATCTAGCTCCTAGTCAGGGACATGTACTCGTCGTAGAGTGCATGAGGACCACGACATCTCTTGGTTGGACCTGTGCCTACACCAAAACATACAAATGTAAAATATAAGTTGGTTCTATCATCCTTCATCCATATATATCAAAATCAAATCTCAAAAATAAAAACTACTCTAGAAAAGAAAATTTTGCATTTTTTTTTAATTCTAAACTAAATATGTAATATGATGAAAGAAATATGAAAGTAGAGAAAAATTAAACATGAAATGAAACTAAACTACCATGAGCAATCTAAATGAAATTGAAAGGAAGCAGCATGAACTACCTACTTACCTAGGTCCTGGGCCTTGAATAAGTCAAGTACCTTGAATGTAGGGTCAGAAAAGAGAGCCATCCACTGGTAATGGCATATTTCTCCCATCCAAGGTTGTCAAGTAGTATTTCTCTTTCTCAGACTTCTTATTGATGATGTAAGGGCCAAGCCAAGAGTTGTTATCCTTATGATCGTATTTAGGCTTTCCCTTCCTATTATCCCACATGAATGCAAAACTTCCTTCGATGTAGTTAATGTAAGGTATATCTTCGATGTAAGGATATTGATGAGGTTTTGTGTTTACTATATCTTTAATGGATTTATCATGTTCTTTGTTCTCTTTATCTTCTTTCTTTAATATATGGATGGACCCTGGTTCTTTTCCTTAGAAATTCACAAGCTTCTCCTTGTAATCATTCGTCCTTGCGAGTAGCGTATATATGCAATCTCCCTGCGCAAAAGGAATCTCCCATGGATCATACTCGATTATATGGAAAGGTAGATAAAATTCACACTCACTAGTGTAATCAGGATTGTTTGGATCCATCACATGCTTCTCAACCCTCTCCCGACTATATAGAATATCAAAAGTTTCATCCCCCATGGGAATATGTGCGTGGGTGAGATCCATACTCAGAAAACCCCCAAGAGCAACAAACCAACTTCTTGATAGAATCATTCCCCAAGCATCTAGAACATCAATCACTACTATGTTCATAATGAGGTTGATATGAGGGAATCCAATCAGGTAAACTTCAACATATTCACAAAGCCCGTAAAATTTGACCTTCTTGGTATCAATAACACATACATTTACATAAGTTCAGGTCATATTTGAACTGAGTTGATCCATTACCTTCAAGGACATCACATTGGTTGAGGCTTCAGAGTCCAACATACAATTGTTCAAATGGAGACCATTCATCCCCAAAGAGAGATAGAAAGGACGGTTATTATCCTTTTGTCGATCAAGATACATGGTATTCAATATTATTGGAAGGTCCTCCTTTTCAGCTCGTACTTTCACTAACTTCAAGACTTCTCTTCTCACTGATGGGATCTTTCACATTTCTGTCACAAGGACTGTCATATTCAACTTTCCAAACATAGCCAAAACATCTATATTCAACCGAATCTCCTCTTCTGTCGAAGTTGGTTTTGGAATAAATTCACCAATTGGAGGTGGGGGTGGTGGGACCACCTTCTTTGTATATGGAAGAGGATATTCCACCTCTAGATGAATTGGAGTGGAAGTTTGTAGCGGAGGAACTGAAGCCTTGTTTCTTCGTGCGTACGTCAAAACTTAATTTTTTCTCAATTCCTTTCTTTGATCCTCTGTTAACTGATTCATCACTCTGAGTCATCCTTCTCTAGCTCCTCTTTCTCTGAATTCACAATTTTTTCCTAAGTAATATCTTCTTCTCGGAAGTTGCAAATCATGTCCATGAAGTTTATACCATCAGAGGAGTCTTCATCACGTCAGAGACACTCATCCTCTCGATGAGGTTCTTGGAAAGGAGAACACCATGGTGTTTCTTCTGTGTTGACCATTCCAACCAGGTTCAATGTGTTAGGAGATTTTTCCTCTTGTTGAGGTTTCAAATTCCAACCTGTGGAATCCCTCTGTTTTTGTAATAAACTAAGGTTTGAAGGTAGGATGATTTCTTTCAACAGTGGTTAATTGTCCCATGATCTGATTCTGAGCTTGGAAAAACTGAGTACTCATTTGGTCTATATTCTGAGTCAAGTGAGCAATTTGATCCAGTGCACTACTACTAGAAGCTTTGGTATATACTTTTGTCATGGCACAAGGATACTGAAAAGGGTCAACCTTTGAGTCAATAATATTCTCTTCAATTTATGCACTATACTCTTTGGCTTGTGCCAAATTGGTGGGATTCTTATCCTTCAAGATGAAATGAAATTGTCCATAAAAATCATTCATACAAAGGTGAAGAAAAATTGCATCTGGAGGACGTAGATCCATCAAGATTTGATATGCAATCTATCAAATCTATTGTAAAATTCACTCATTGTTCCATTCTCTTTCTTCTTTATTTGATTGAACTGAGCTACAAGAATTTCGTTGTCCTTCTTTTTGTCCATATGTTCTTGAACAACTTAGAAAAATCTTCATAATATGCTACATGTTTATCAAGAAGGCCAATTAACCATATTTGGGCATATTCAGTGAGTGATGAGGCTAACAATCTCATTGTTACGTCTCCATGTTCTACTTCTGCATTTTCCATATCTCATTCCATGGCATAGATATGATCGTCATCCATGATCACATTATTCCCAGAGAACTTTGGAAACCAATTGTGAGACTCTTTTGGCATGGTATTGGGATATCTGGGGATGGTGGCCATGTTTAAGGGTTTGTAGAGGTCTTTTTCCCAAGGATGAGCCATTGGAGCAAGGGGAAGGGTACCTTGGAAAAGGATTTTGACAACAAGAGATTTGAGAGGATGCCTTCTTCGGTAAACCTTAGAAGGCTTGAATCTTCCCAGGGGAAAGTTCTTAAGGGAAAGTAGATTCTGGCATGGTGGAGTCGCCAGATAAGCTTCAAGAACAATTCATCAAGGGTGGAAGGGTAATTTCCTTCAAGTGGAGTCACTAGGAAAGCTAGGGGTAAAGGCTTTGGGATGGAATATTTCCAATGTGTCGTTAGGGCACGAAAGAGGATTCAAAATCCTCCCTGACAATGATGCCAAAATGTTATCGCACATACTATAGGTTGGGAAAAGCCCAACCCAATCCATGAGATGGTGATAACTGTGGGAGATTCTACCCACTGTTACCTTAGATAAACCCTGCCCTCACTTTAGTGAAGGATAAATCCAACACAAGGGTGGAATCCTGGGTGACCCTAGGGGGAAACAAGATGGAAAATGAGATTATGGAAGTGAATCTCCTATAGGTCAAGTTGTGGAGAGATGGAAGGATTGGGATGAAGTATTGTTTATGAGGGAAGGTTTCCAAGAAGTAGTGTACTTGCATAATATAGTTGTACCTTCCTGATACATAGGAAGAGACAAGTATACAAGCCTAAAGATTAAGTGGAAAATCAATTTAATCTTGTTGTCCCAAACTAGTGATGTAAAAAAGAATATGTATCAGTAAGGAACAAAGATAATTACTTCATATATAACCACTCAAAGCATCAAATATTTATTGAGAAATGAAGCATAAAACAAGTAGATTAGTTCCCAATACTTTAACATGAACTTTAGTGGTATTAGAGTGTTGTTGTATGATGTTTTCAGAGTATATTTGTAACAACCAAGTGTCTATAGCTAATATTTTTTATAACAACAATTTTCAACCACGAGAATAAGCAAGTAATTCGACAAAATGTTCACCAATAAGCAGTAGAATGATAATAATGGCTTACAAGCAAATTTTCATGGTTGAAATGCAACTTAAAATTGAAGTTATAGAGTGATTTCCTGCAGCCCTAAGGGATGTATATTTCATTAATTTATATCTCCAAGAATACTAGTCCAACCGATATGCCCTAGAGGATTTAACAATCTTAAAGCATCAAGAAATGATTCCAACTTGAACAAAATCAATATCTCTCTAAATCACATTTACCCATGCAAAAAATTTATTTCTCCAATGAAAATAAATATTAGTGCCTTTCCAAACAGGTTATGGAGTCTTATTGTATTAAGTTAGGTCTACTAAATATCAAGGGGTGTAATCCCTTTTACTCCCTTGAGATAGCAACCCTAAAAAGGTAAAGTCTAGGAGGGTGAAAACCCTTTTACTCCTCCTAGCAACCTTTGCAATATCCTTTTCAACAAAAAAAAATGATAAATCTTGGTGGAGGTTGTAAAAACTTATACCCCTCCAAGGATCTAGCCGATAACAACCATGGAACAAGAAAGAAATCTAACAAAGTGAAGATTTTCCTTACCAAATCCAAAAAATGCCAAGACAAACCCTAGTTACCAAGTATTTTTCACCATAAAAGCAAGAGAAAGAGCCTTTAAGAGATAGTGCACCACTTCATTCCATAAGACAAGAGCTAATTCATATAACAAGAGAGAAAGAGAATGAATTTTCCCAAGAGGGGTGCAAATTTTAGCCTCCTCTCACAATGGGAGAGATGTGATGAAAATGAAATAGAAATGATCCTTATTTATACAAATCCTCTAAAAAGTGTTTGTCCACTTAAATTTAAGGTAAACCACAAAGTAAGGGTCCAACAACCCTTACTTTTCCCCTTTGCAACTTTAAATTTGATTTTTCACATAAGAAAACCCTAAAATAATCACAACGTCGCCTTTTTAGGGAAACGTTTTGGCACTTGGAGCAATTTGTTGAGCTTGGAGGTGAAACATTGGGCCTCCAAAGGCCTTACTCTCATGCACTAAGGTTTCCTCCATCAAGCCAAGGTCTCTCTCAATCCAAAATGTGCCAGGTGTCAATTCAACCACACAACCACTCCAAACCCTAGCCATAGGGTGACACCAAGCCCTCCAAATGTGATGTTTTGACCTCCAAAGGAAAAACGTTGGGATTGTAGGGGCTAGGTGAGGTCATCCAAAATGTCTCTCAAGACTCCAAAGGCTATCATCATCATCCAGTGTGCGAGCTATGGTATCCATACTATGGGATTCATGCCCCGAGGAAGCCCAAGTAGGTTTGTTCCTCCAAAATTGTCCACCAAGCAAGGTCCTGCAAAGATAACGAATACACCCTCCAAGGATCTCAATTCCAACATATTATGATAAGTAAATCAAATTGATAAAAGAGTCACCTAATCATGTGCATCAAAAACCACCTCATTAAATTAAACAAGTGCTCAAATATCCTATGCAACTTGCCAAGTTTAGGTATGGAAGGGTTGAAAAAGTGACCTATTGGGTGAATCATCCCCTAAGTCAAGGAGTGTTTCACAGGTGGACCCCCCCTCTAAGCCATTTGTATAATATGAAGTGGATGGGGGAAATAATTTTGGGCATGGGGTTCATGACATATAAGGGATCGTAGTGTCTCATCTATGGGTGCCTTTGTAAAGGGTGTGTTGCACCTTCGTTTTCAATGCATCCTTTTTCCAATCCCATTTATTGCCTTTTGTTATTTTAAGATGTTTCGAGGTTGAAGTCAAGGTAGGGCTTCTACCTAAGCATGAAAAAAATTTCTCACCTTGACTCTACCCTGGTCACGTTATGATATCCCAAGTTGAAGACAATGTGTGGGACTTCTACCTAAGAATGAAAAAAAATTCCCACATGCTCTACCTTGGTTGGCATTTTCACATTGTTATATATGTTTTTTACGAGTCCCATCAGTTTCTTATGAGAGCCATTTCATTGTCCTCGAGATCCTTCGACAAGCATCTAGAAGGTTCATGATTGGATTTTATCTTTTTATAGCTACAAAGATGTGGGCCTTCAACCCCTTGTTCCCATGAAATGAGGGGCAATACCTTCTTGGGTCAATACACTCGAAAATTCAAAAAGATAAGGAGGCGAGGGGATGAAGTGTGGAAAGTGGTAAATATGATCGGGAATGGCATGATGAATTTTCAAGGGGACCTCCCAGTAGAAAACCCATCCCTAAGGGTGACCACTTACTAGGGAACAATGTCGACCACCAAGGTGAAACAGGGAAAAGAGCATAAATTCAATTTTTTCCAAAATGGTTGCATTTGATATAATGTATTTTTAAATAATAATTCGTTTAGGTTTATATTAATTCTCAATGATGTATTTTATTAGTCATAATAAATTCAAAATTTTCCAGAATGGTTGCACTTGATATAATGTATTTTACATGTTAGCTAATTAAATATTTTCCTATATAATGAATTTCACAACATGTATACAACAATATCATGTAATATTACATATAATGACAACAACATATGTGAACAATCAATCAATAAATAAAATATATAAAAATATTATACAACCAAGGGGATACCATTTTTTTTGTCCTTTTCATTATCCTAGAAAAAGGTTTGCAAGTGGCCCCTTTAGTAGCCAAAGATCAACAATGATTAAATGAAATCCCTTAGAGTGAGGAGAAATTTCTACTCTGGTATGTATAATTTGTAGATGACACCTTGCTCATGGAAAAATCAACCTTAAGGGGAGCTAAATAATTTCCATCAATACTAAACTCTTTCTTGCTTGCTTCTAGAGGAAAGATAAACAACAACAAATCCCAATTGTTCTTTGTTGGCCCTCAACCAAGTTTTGGAGAACCTTGGTCGTGTTTGATCACTTTTGGGACTTCGACAGGCCGGTCAAAGACGGAGCGCCCAAACGAAGCGGAGATCGTGAAATCTCACCCCCTTTTTGTGGGCTTTTTAGGTTTAGGTCTTATGTGACGGGTATGGGATGTCATCCCATGGGTTTACCCATGCTTAGGCCCCATTTGTAAATGTATAAATAAGTAACTAGGCATTGTAAGGAAGATAATATAAGATAATATAAGATAAGACCTAAGTTGGCTTTGCGAAATACATGTAAAGGTTGTTAGGTGTGATTAGTTGTGAAGGCTCTGTGCATACTATGTGTTGAGAACTTGTAGAGTTAAGTGCAAGTGATTGTAAGAAGGCTCTGTGCTATGCCAAACTCGAGGAAGGAGGATCTGGTGAAGTGCGCGCAGATATCTTGTTCTATGCCGAGTTGGTTTTGTGGCTCCGTGCATGTAAGAAGAGTGAAATAAGATAATAAAGAAGATGAAGAGTTGGTGGACGTAGCCCCACGCTGGGGCTGAACCACGTATATCCTGTGTTGTGATTGCTTTGTGTTATTGATGTGATTTATTCTTAGTGTTGAATCTTTATGTATATTAGATGCATCTAATGTAGTAGCTTAGTGATTAATAACATGAATGAATGCTAGATCGGTTTGATGCTAGGTGCTAAATGGTTAGATATGCTTAGATCTTGTTGAATACTGTGATGTTCTGTAATTAGAGTTTTTACCTGAGATGTGAATAAGGGTCAAAGACTAATGAGCGTTAATTGCTAAGTTCTCTGTTAAGTATTGTGATCACAGATCTGTGTCCCGGCTAGGTTGTAGACACTTGAGTCCTACAACCCCCCTGCCTCTACCTCAGGTGAGACTTCCTTTTCTTCATAGGTGTTGCTGAAGGGGGCGATAGTTAGGGTTTTGTTGGTGCATTGTTGAAGCGTTGAACCCCCGGTCTTCCCTTATGCCAACATTCTTCTTAAACACTTGAAATGAATAACAACGGAACATATGAAGAAATATGGGGTTCCCAATTGGTTCCCTTCAATCCAAATACCTAGGAGGGTTCCCTCTCAATGAAAATGTAAAGAGGAATAAATCATGCAATTTTGTTTTGGAGAAATTGAGTGGTAAACACTCATTCTAGAATTTTCATTATCTTTCTCTTATTGGTTGTAGCTTGTTCACAATATTTGTCCTGAAAGCAAGTCCTCTATATATTTTATCGATACTAACAACTCCCAAAAGAATCATTAAAAAAATATACATTTTTCAAAAATATTTTCTTTGGAGAGGCCTTGCGATAAAAAATAAATGGCCCCTAGTCATATGGAAAAAATATTCTTACTTGAAAACAAAAGAGATATAGGCTTCTAAGACGTCAAATAGATGAACTCTACTTCATGAGGGAAGGTGTTATGGAGATGTATCAAATAAAACAACTCCCTTTTGGGTATAATATGGAAAGTGAAGTATGTAAGAGGTATATCCAATGAATATCTAATAAGAGTAAACTAGATTGCCCAAGGATACTTATTTTGGAATAACATTAGATAAATGCTTCATTTCATTCAATAGGAAATATTTTGGGACACAAGGTCAGGAAAACATTCTCTTTTTTTGTGAAGATCCTTGGCATCAATGATGAACTCTAATAACAAATCAAACTTAGCATGTTTCAAAACAATATTTTCAAATACAAGGTTGATTCTAAGTACACCACTATGTCGAACCCCTTAGATATAATGAAACTTAGCTATGGTTGGTATAGAAAAATTATAATGAATGTTCTAAAATCCCAACAAAACAAGAAAGGTGGACTTAATAGAATTCCCAATCTCAATGAAAAATAGGGTGAAGAGTATGCCATATATTCTAATATGGGGAATGCATGGAGATGATAATTACAAAGTGAAGGAAGTTTACATAATATATCAAGGAAATCAACTCAAAATTGAAAGGAAGCACGTATGATCTACTATATGGGAACCATTTCTTTGGCCTAATATAAATGCCTTTATTTGGATAGTAGTCGACAAGGAAATTGTAACATGAGAGAAATTGAGATTCAATGGTTATATCAAACCTTCAAGGTGTCCAATCTACAAAATTAAGGAACAAACCCAAAATAACCTCCTTAAATAATTTAAGATTGTGGTTGATCTATGGGACAAGAGATGACAAATCTTTTGAATATCACCAACAACAAGTGAAGGCATTGTTGATTTTTTGGAAGGCTAGAAACCTGAAATATTTGATAATAAAATTGCAAATTGAATCTATTATATTTTCCCAAGGTTCCTTATTTAGATTCTATGAAATGAAAGAAACACTAGAATTGATAGGGGGAAATGATGAGATCACCTTTGGAACCTCATTGAAAAGTATATTTGAGATATAGTTGAGACCATCATACGAGATGAGGAAGAAAAAAAGATCATAGAGTTGGAAATGGAAATCATCAAGGTCTTTGAGATAGACTTACAATTTTATCCCTTCCTCAAGCAATCACCTTATTTTGTAGAAAAATATCCCACCAGCATGGATTCCCCTAGTAAAGGTTTACAAAACCTAATATTGATGTGGTTGCAAAAGGTAAGCCATGGGATTTAGACAATATAGCTAGCTTCATGAATGAAGATGGGGAAATTATTTTCCGTTTATGCTTTCATGGGAGGCCATGATACAAACCACTCGATATACATCCTAAATTGAATATGGATTTAAGAAATAAATAGGCACTTGAATCACAAATCTAATATGTGAAGGAGACTTTACATTGGTAATCAATACAATAAAAAAAGTAATAAATGGGTTCACCTAGATTCAGTCTCCCATAATGGGAAATCAATAAAATTCATTGGAATTTTAAGATATCCAATGTAAAAAATTTGTTTCCTTCTTACCTCTCACATTTGAAAATAAACCAATAAACTAGTAGATCTATTTTCTCATGAAGGGGTAAGTTTGTTTAGGATCACATTTGAAGGGAAATAGAACAATACATTTATAGGGCAGTCTCCCATAATGGGAAATCAATAAAATTCATTGGAATTTTAAGATATCCAATGTAAAAATTTTGTTTCCTTCTTACTTCTCACATTTGAAAATAAACCAATAAACTAGTAGATCTATTTTCTCATGAAGGGGTAAGTTTGTTTAGGATCACATTTGAAGGGAAATAGAACAATACATTTATAGGGAATCTGAGAAATCAATGTTAAACTCTAATTCAAGAAAACATGAGAAATCATTCTATAGAAGAAAGATAATATTCCTATAACATTCCCCGAATGGGGTGCTCCAAAATGACCTTATAGAAACCTTGGGAGAGAATGCCTCCCACATGGCCACTTGTGCAACTAATGCTAATGATGACTTTCAGAGATTCTTTCCTTAGTTAGACGAATACAAATACATGTGAAAGGAGAAGGATGAGTACTTGCAACCATCACCCCTAATGATAGTCGAAAATGAACCCATTGAATGCAAAAGGGGAAGGGTAAATCTAAGCTTCTTATTTTATGTTGTAGTTTTGGGTAAACAAACAAAGATATTTTAGTTTAAAGAACACCAATTAATCACATTTCAACTCTATTTGGGTATGGAATCCAACTCTATTTGGGTATGGAATCCAACAATCGTTTCTATTTTAACATTTCTTTTTTCCTTTCTCTTTTATTTTTGGAGTATCCATGATACATAGAAAAACCTCATTTAAATAGATTTTATGAACCAATATGTAATTTCACATAACATTATAAACACATTTAAAAATGTCATGTAACATGATATTAAACCTCCTCTAATCTAATCTAATTTGCATGAATTAAATATTTTTTCCCTAAAAATATTCCATATGTATATGAGCCATGCATTCCTTGATTTATGATTTATTTAACTAAGTTCTTTTACATCCATTGAATTCTTAAATTTTTAATCCATTGGATTGTGCTTTATTTGGTTATGTCATTTTCATCATTCTGAATTTAATTTCATGGGGTGTGCTTTAATTGATTGTGTCATTATCCTATTATATTAAATTTGCATCCAACTTTATTTATTGTGTCAGTGTTAAGCAACACCATCGATTTTGTCAAGTTTTCTTTATCAATATATATATATATATATATATATATATATATATATATATATATATATATATATATATATATTATTCTTAACAAATGGGAGAGTGAGTAGAAAGTGTTTCCACATATACAAAACTGTGTAAATTTAGTAATATATCCAATAATACAATAGTATATATATAAATACATAAAGATTTGTGTCAAGATAAATACACTATCTTAGCACATTATAGCAGATTAATAACTAGTTAAAAATTATTTCAACAACACACTAAAACTAATTTAGGAGCAAAACTTAGGAGCAAAACTAATTGGAGAGAATTTCTTATATTCAACTAAATTTAACAACTTCCTAGAAGTTAAAAAAAACCATTCACACAAAAATGAACTCTACATCATAATGATCAAGATAATAACAAATCATAATGCACTTGAATAATCATAAGTACCACACAATGTTAAAACAAGTAAGAGTTGATGATTTCAAAAAATACACAGTCCAATCAACTCTAACCATTTTTATTTTACATCATGCATAAATTATCAAATACTAAAACAAATTGTTCAAAGTAACACAAATCTTAAGAAATAAAGATGGTTGGCCTTTCCCATGTCTGAGAAGTTTTTAGGCCATTTCCAAAATCTTTCAAGGTGACAACATCTAAAAGTTGTCTTTATTTTTTTTATTAAAACACTTTGAATTAAAAAAAATGAAAGAAACACCAACTCTGCCATTAAACACTATCATTGTTATTAACAAGTTCAATCCTGACTCCATCTAAAACCAACTAAACTTTCTAACCATTAGGCTCCACTTCTTTCATACTAAATTCTACATTCTATGTGAAACTGTTAATGTCTCCTTTTTCATTTTATCTTAGTATGAATTATCAAGTAACGACTTCCCCCCACACACATATCATCAACATCACCTTCATCTTTGAACATTGTGTTCTTTTAATTATTTTTTCATTCACGTCATGAAAACTTAGCTTGATTCCCTTTTTACATGATTTGATCGTATAATACAAAAAATAATTGGTAATGCACTTTACCCATGGGAACACTGTAAATTTAAGAACAAACAGAAAGGTAACTATAAATAATAGCTTGCATTTCATTAACTCAACAAGAACCTGAATCTAAACCCACAACCACAACATTAACAACTTTCATGTCATCATTTTTTTTATAGATAAAACATACAATTAGATAATAAAAAAATAACAAGATAGATTGTTAATCTTGACCAAACCTAGAGTCTTTGAAAATCAATCTTATTCTAAAGTTAGTGTAGATCCATCTTAACTGTAGATCTAGCAAGCATTGAATTTAGGAATCATATATGTCAAGGTGCAAACCTTTCTCAATTTTTTCTCCCTCAAAAAGGTTTGCACCTCTAAGGATTTGATCCCTCTGAGTTCTAACAAATCTACATTTGTGATAACTATTATTGTATTTTTTTTTCGATTGTGTAATAAAGCATTTGAAGTTACAAATGACATCACATACTTAGTTTACCAATTCTGTCTCAATTATCATGGTTTGTTGAATATGAGGTTGCTAAGCAATTTGGTATGACACAGTGTAATTGTGTGAGTAATTTTGAAAACCTTAACAATTCCTACTATTTGAACCAATGAACTGAGTAAGAGGCCAAACATTCTTTTAGAGGACCAATGGGGGATTTTATGTCAATGCACACCATCCTGGCATGCCCTTTTCATGAGTGCTCTCTCCGTCCACTACTCTTGTTTATGTAACAATTTATGATTATGTCAATGCCGAAGAGAATAACTCAATGACATATTACCTTACATATATTTTCTCAATTATTTGATCAATAACAAGAGTTTTCCATTTTCCAAGTCATTTACCCATTTACCGTAGCCTTCAATGAAGTTGTAATGAATGTATAAATGTTTCATATATAATAATATGTTTTTTTAGTTTCCAACTCATAAGTTTTTAGCCATTAGGTTGCATATATAATTTGGGTTTTTATTTTTAGAACTCCCAACACTTATTCACCATATAAAACTGCATGAATGAATCAAACTAACCTCAAATTTGTTCCATGGAAGTGTCAACTTTATTAACTCTATTGTAACTTTATAACAAGAAGTAATATTTTTCAATGAACTAACATCCTTCTTACATAAGCCCTAAAGTATAGATATGGAGAGTGATAAAATATTTCAAAATGTTGAATTTATATTTTGAAATTGGGAGGATGTCGATCACTACACACATACACACACAGGGAGATTATTTAATGTCGACATTGAAATAATTTATGTTATTAATATTATTTTATTTCGTTTTTTTTTAAATGCAACTTGTCAACTCCAAGTCTAGCATGGAATTAAAAATCTCATTCATACTTGGCTACAAAAAGTGCGTGTAAATAGGTTGAAGACATGACTTTGATAAATTGTTAAACATTTGGGAATCCGAGACCATATAGCACTCTCCCATGAAGATTAAACATAAAATTGAAAATTAAAATAAATTGTCTAAGTTTCTATAAAATGATGGAAATATCAAATACAAAATAAAACCATGTTATTATAAAAACACCATCAATCCCAAACGTGATCATCCTTCCTACTATAATAAGATTGCAACCCTCCAGAAAAAAAAGTATGACTTTTAAACTAAGAACCAACTCACAAGTGTTGCATAGTTAAACCCCTAAATGGACTCTTCCCAAAACTCCTTGGAAAAAACTAATTTGTAATTTATGTCATAGTCGAAAGGTGCTACTGATTGGTCCTTTTCTGGTTGGTAAAAATAACAAGAAGGGAAACCGATTATTTTTTCCTGAAATTCGACAAAGGAAAGAATTATTTTAGATCATTGGAATTGCAAATATTAGATGTTAACATTGTACAATCCAGTTGTAATAGGAATATTCGAGGGTGCTGAATCTATTTCTACATTAAAAATGATAATTTCATTAATCCAAAATTGCATTTTAGCAAAGATTGCCTAACTAGATTTTGAAGATGGCAAACCCAAAAAAAACAAAATATAGAATGATTAGACTTCTTCATAATTCATGCATCTAAAACTCATTCCCTTCTAAAATCCCCTTTATATAATGATATTAAATGTGTGTATGCATGCAATCACAACTAGATTTATGAAATCCTAATACAACACAATCAAACTAAGTTTGGAGATTTTATATTTTAAATTTAAACTAGTAACTAAACCATATAACATCAACATCATGACATGTCCATTCATGAAAACCAAAAGGAAATAGAAAAAAACATTTTCAATCTTTTCTATCATAAAAAATAAATGATAATAACTAGTGTGCATCCATCTTATATGCTAATGTATTAAGTGTTGAAAGGGATCACATTTGTCAAGGTGCAAACCTTCTTGAAGTTTTTTTCCTAAAAAAGTTTGTAACTCCAGGGGTTTGATCCCTTTTAATGCTTGAGAGATTAGGAGTTAAGACAAATCTAAGCTCATGATAACTATATACTATATTGTTATTGTTTCCATTGTGCAATGAAGTGCTTGAAGTCGCAAAAAACATCACATGCTCATTCTCCCAATCATTTATGCATTTTCATGCTCAATTGGATATATGTCAAACATTGCTAAGTAATTACTTTATTGGATATAAGACAAACACTCCTAAGTAATTTGGTACAATAAATTATAATTGTGTGAATAATTTTGTAAACTTAAGCAATTCCTCCTATTTAAACATACGAATTCAGCAAAAGGCTAAACATTCTTTTAGAGGACCCATCATCATCTTGACATACCTTTGTCGTGAGTGCTGTCTCTTTCCACTATTGTGTTTTATGCAACGAAAAAGAATAATTCAATGACATTTTACATTACGTATAATGGCTTAATGTATTGATTAATAATAAATGTTTTTTCACTTTTTAACTCTAATTTAATATTATAATGTATATATTTATGTTGCATATATCCTAATCTGTGTTTTCATTTTTCAATTCATATGTATTTAGCCATTAAACTGCATATACAATTTGGGTTTTTAGTTTTAGAACTCTTCACCTTTACCTTAATCAATTCTATTACATATTTATAACAATGAGTAATACTTTTTAGTGGACTAACATCTTTATTATATGAACCTTTATATATATAAAAATAATAAAATATTTTAAACATAAAGTGATTAATCTATATATATATAAATAATAAAATATTTTAAACATAAAGTGATTAATCTATATATAAAGCAATACACATATTTTAAAGAATTGACTTTGTAGTATATATAAAATATTTTAAAAAGTTGACTTTATAATTTATGAATTTATATAAAGAGATAAAATATTTTAAAGAATTGACTATGTAGCATACGTAGCATATGAATTTATAAAAGTGTATATTATTCTTATTTATATATATAATTTAAAAAATTACATATTTTTCATTCATCGTCAATTTTAAAAAAATCTTATATATCAACATAATAGATCTAGTTAGAAAATACCATACATATTTGTAGAGAGAAATTGAGAAAAAAAAAAGGAAGAGAGAAAGAATTGAAGAATTCTCATTAACCGTAATGAATAATGAATAATTTACACATGATATACTATGTATAACTCAACCAATGCGCATTGAAGATGAATCCAATGCGTCATAGTGGTGGTCTAGAGTGATCTGGACACACACCAGCAGTTACAGGAGTGAACCTCCACCTAGTCTAGTCTCTCGGGAAGTTATGGGAGTGAACTGCCACCTAGCTAAGTTAACTAGTCTATCAGTCTTCAGTTAATTGACTGAAACAGACTGAAGTGAGGAGGAGATCAGGAAATCATGGGTAATGCGCTAGTCTGGTGATGATACCAAGGACAATGCACATTAATTGGTGATGATCTCAATGTTGCATGGTGACAAAACCAATGCAACATCTAGACTCCACTCAACTAGTCAAATTGAAGTGAAAACTGAAGAGAATATTCTCCCTAAACTTTAGGAGACTAGATAAAGACTAATAAACATAGGAAAAACCTTAGGATAAATAAATACTAGGTGTGTG
>ML794719.1:0-10011 GCA_009831015.1 Picea engelmannii | reverse complement strand
CCTCAAGGTACAATGTATGTAAAAAGAAGAATTGACAATTGTTGGGCGACCGTGTCCTTCACTGCAAGACAAGTTCGCAGATAATGGAACTTCTGCTCAGTGAAGGTCTTGGTGAAGATGTCTGACGTTTTTTCTGTTGAAGGAAATAAATGTAGGTCGATGATCCCCCCGTGTACTAAGTCCCATATGTAGTGCATGTGGATCTCAATGTGCGTCATCCGCTACCTCTAAACTGGATCTCTGCAGAACTTCAGAGTGCTCTGGTTGTCACACCAGATGACGATCGGTCGATGAAACTGAATGCCCAACTTAGTGAGAAAATGTTGTAGCCACATAGCTTGAATGATTATGTTAACTACCCCTCTGTACTCTACCTCGGCTAAAGAAAGAGCAATAGCATCCTGCTTCTTGCTCGACCAACAAATAGGCCCAGAAACAAGACTGAGTGAGAAACCAGATGTGGACTTGCGATCAGTGCTATCGCTAGCCCAGTTAGAATCAGTGAACCCAATGAGATCTAATGTAGACTCTACTACATAATAAATCCCAAAGGTAATGGTGCCATGTACATATCGAAGGATACGCTTTGCAACCTTCCAATGTAGCTCATGTGGCTCCTGCATGAACCTGGAAATTGCGCCAACTGCATAGGAGAGGTCTGGTCTGGAGTGTGTGAGATACAACAAGCTCCCCACTAGCTGTATGTACGGTGTGTTGTCAACTAGTGGAGTGTCCCCGCCATCCTAAAGTTTGACTCCTAATAGGAAGGGAGTCGGAGCAGACTTGCAATCTGTCATGTGAAATCTCTCAAGAAGATCTCATGCATACTTGGCCTAAGATAATTTGATGCCTAATGCATCATGATTGATCTCAAGTCAAAGGAAGAAGTGTAGAAGACCCATTTCCTTCATCAAGAAGTTGTCGTGGATAATGCTCTTGACTACAACAATCGTTGAAGTCGAGCAACCAGTGATCAATAAATCATCAACATATAGAACTAAGAGTAGAAGTGAATCATTTGTCCTGAGCATGTAGGCATTCAGGTCTGATTTACAATGTACAAATTTCTATGAAAACAGGTAGGATTCCATCTTGTCATACCATGTCCTCAGAGCCTACTTGAGACCATAAAGATATTTCTTCAGTCGACGGACCAAAGAGGAATCCTGCATAAATCCCTGGGGCTTCTCCATATAGATCTCCTCATAGAAATCACCATGAAGAAATGCATTCTTCACATCCATCTGATCGAATTCCCATCCCTTAGCCACTGCAATGGCAAGTGTCAAACGTATGGAATCCATCTTCACTACTGGAGCGAAGGTCTCATCATAGTCAATGCCATGCACATGTTGAAAGCCTTCGGCAACTAGCCTAGCCTTGTATCTGCTAATTTGTCCATCCACTGTGCTCTTGGTCATGTAGACCCATCTGCACCTGACAGGTTTCCTTCCAGAAGGAAGGGGAACTAGATCCCAAGTCTGGTTCTCAAGGAGGGAGTTGTACTCGTCCTGCATGGCGGATTCCCAAAAGGGATTTCTAGTAGCCTCGCCATAAGACAGTGGATCTGAAGAATGAACCAAGAAAAGATGTTTGGAGGGAAATGGTTCAGTGGCAGTGGGTGAAATAGAAGGCTCCTCGAAATCAGATTGAGTCCTCCTAGTATCAGTTGGATCACCAACAAGATCCCATGCATCCTGAAAAGTAGTCTGGGCCCACTTGGGCATCAGCTCTGGCTTTGCATCTACATCTGAATGCATTGACTCTACAACTGACTGTACTGAATCTGTATCTGGATCATCTAAATCCTCTTAATCAGAACTCTCTTCTAAAGAACAGGGATGATTTTAAGGATGGAAATTTATTTTTAAATGTAGAAACCTTGGCGAATCTTACTAATCCTTCATATGCCAACTATAAATGATTGGCAATATTTTTGTAAAATATTCAAATTTCTAAGGATTTTATATAGTTTTTATAAAATTTTGGCGATTTTAAGGTAAAATAATTTTATCTTATAGAATTTGGGTGAATCATTTTTAAAATAGCGAATCTCGTTTTTTAAAAAACCATGGAAAATTAGCCCATGAGTGAAATTTAGCCCCTAAAATCATCCATGCTAAAGAAGAGTTGACATGTGCATGTTGATCATCTCGAACAGGTGGAAGAATGAAGGTGTCTGCATGGATGTTGAGGTACATGCGAGACACTTTCCTCGAATTGGACACTTTGCTCAATGATGAGCCAGTCCAAATAAAGATCAATAAGTCTATATCCCTTCACACTGTCGAGGTATCCAACAAAGATACAATCAGTTCTCTGTGGATCAAGTGCCTTCCTCTTTTCAGAGGGAATCCATGCCCATGCACGTGAACCAAAAATACGAAAGTGGGTTACTTCCGATTTGAGGCTACTCCAAGCCTCGTAGGGGTCCTTATCCTTGATAGATATATGGGGAGATCTGTTTTGGATGTAGGTTGCACAATTAAGTGTTTCAACCCATAATCTATGTGGAAGTGACTTTGCATGTAGCATGCAAGATGCCATCTCTTTTAGAGATCTGTTTTTCTTCTCAACAACTCTGTTTTGTTGAGGAGTATAGGGAACTATGTGCTGCAACTGAATCCCTGCCTCATGACAAAGATTCTAGATCTCATGATTGACATACTCTCCCCCATTATCAATTTGGAGGACTTTGATTTTGTTTCATGATTGTGTTTCAACTAGGGCTTTGAAATCTTTGAGGTGTTGAAAGACCTCTGATTTTTGCCTAAGAAAGTAAATCCATGTGAAACATGAGAAATCATCAACAAAAATGAGAACATGCCTCGCTTTGTTGATTGATGGATGTGGAAAAGGGCCCATGAGGTCACTATCTAAAGGAGAGGAAGCTATCTAAGTCTTTATGTTGTCGAATTTCTCTTGAGGGTGTTTTCCAAGAACACATCCCTCACAGATTCCTTTGGAGAAATGGATGTTTAGTAGAACATCAACCAATCTTTGATTGCTAAGTTGTTGCATATATCTAAAATTCAAATGTCTGAACCTTTAGTGTCATATTCTATTGTTTTCATCAGCATAGGTAAGCAGTAAAACATAATTTGGCTCAATAAATTCAGAAAATGTATACAATCTAGATTGATTATTTACCTCAACGGTAGCAACCCTGGAATTGGTTTGTATGTCATATATGTCCACTACAATAGGTGTGAACATGACTTTATTTTCGGTGCCGAAATTCGTCATCTGATACACAGAGATAAGATTGACGAAAAGTTTGGGAACGTGCAACACATTCTCAAAGCTTTCGTTGGTGAGTTCAATCCTTCCTTTGTCGATGACCTCGACTGGAGAGTTGTCCCCCATCATAATAGGAGGACCTTTGCATGCATCCAATGAAGAATAGACTACTTTTTTGGCATCCATGTGATGTGATTCTCTTGAATCTATGATCCAAGCATCAAGAGAGGAGTTGATGGCAATCAAGGCATGGCTAGAATTGCCTTTCTTGGGATTATGATCTTCTAGCTTCTTCTTCTTGGCACCCTCGGGGATGCGATCTTTAAGGCTATTTTTCTGAATTATTTGAGTCATTAGATCTATTTTTTACTACATGCATGCGGATTTTGGATGGAATCCTTTATGGAAGTATGTGCATTTCTCCCCTTTTCATCCCTTTCCACCTTTGGATCTAGAAGCATCGGTGAAGGGTTTTGAGTACCCTTCCTTCTTCAGATTTGCATGAGCTTTACTTTTGTCTTTATCTTTAGATTTTTGATATTGATGGCTACCATCTTGCATAGTAAGTGCATGCGCCTTTGATCCTTTGATTTTTCCCATGTTGATGAGCTTGGTTTGATCTTGTGTCAGGGATTCGATAAATTCCTCAAGAGAAGGCATATTCTAGGTGGATCTAGAGGCGAATTTGATTGAATATAATGTGGATACGAACATGGAGAATTCAGGACCAAGTTTGGAGAGAATGGTGAGAATCATTTGTTTCTTCTCCTTAGATTTATCAACCCCGCAAGCCTTGAGTTGCGATACTAAATCCTTATATTTTGTAAATAAATATTGGAGATTGTCAAAGATTTTTGGATCCAATGTGAGCAATTCCACCTCGAGCATGTGTCTTCTCATCTCATCTTGTTTGCCAAAGAGCCCTTCCATGGTGGTCTGGGCTTCATTGAGGGTTTTACAGGAAGATATATGAAAAAGGAGATCGGGAGAAATGAGATTGCAAATTGTTCTGAATGCTTCATCCATTCGATTTAGATACTTGGATTTTTCTATGGCTGATGTCGGTTCTGTCGTTGTATTCAAGGTTAACGTGTACAATCCTCTACTTCGAAGATGCATGGCCATCTTCTCCTTCCATGCAAAGAATTTGTAAGGTGTCATGTTAGGTACCCATTGTACAATGCATATAAGAATGGGAAACTAAAAACATGAGGAACCCCCCCCACCCCCTTCAAATTATAATGCATAATAAAAAATGAGAAGGAACAAAAAGAAGTTGTTAAGGAACCTTGTCCTTCACTCCAAGAAGACCTCGCAACTATGCAAGTTTGTGCTCGATGAAGATTTTGTTGAAGATGTAGATGTCTGCATGGATATGATGAAGTAGATGCACCATTGAGATGTCCACACATATCCACTTTCTCTTCTTGTAATGAAGAAGATCCAAATAAATTTTGGATGAAACTTTGAAAACCGTGAGGCCGTTTCCGAAAAAACACTGAAATTTTGTTGATTTTAAAATGATCATAACATCACTTCCTGGACTCCATTTCGGAAGATTGATTTTTTGAAATTGGATATTTTTTTGAGAGGAATTCAAATATCCAATTTTTTTCAACAATTTTTTCTCATAAAATATCATAATTGAATCTGATTTGCATGACCCTTTTTGTGTCTTGCGATGCATGCATAGTGCATGCATGCTACTCCTAAGACGCATGCATGGCGCATGAAAAAGTGTCTGCATGTGACTTCTCAGATGCATGCAATATATATTTCACATGAAATTCTGAAAACAAATCTGAAATGGAGTAGACATCATCTGTAATTAATGGAATACAAATTTGTGTGGATACTTGCATAGAAGACTCTTCAAAATAAGAGGCTTGATCTTTTGATGGTTTCTCGCCTGGCTCTATCTTTCCAATCTCCTGCATGCAATACTCACAATCTTCTTTATTCCTAAATAAAAGTTCCAATCTGGTCCATAATTCATTAGGGGTTGAGTCTTATGAGTCATCATATACTTGGTAGAGAATTTCAGGGGAAATAAACTAGAGGATATATCCTATGGCCATATCTTGTCTATTGATAAAGTTGTTTTTCTCATCAGAGGAATCATGCTCTACTTCCATTTTCATAGTTATTTGGTACAAGCCTTTGCATCTGAGCTGAAGCATAATTTTGGGCTTCCACTCCAAATAGTTATGAGGTGTGAGAAGTATTGTTGATGAATAATCCATCTTTTCTTCAATCTTCAATATTTAATACCTGCAAAAAGAGTCTAGTGTGTCTTTTTCCTAATAATCTGTCAGCTTTGATACCATGTAAATGTGTTGAACCTGCACATAATAGATTTAGCTAGAAAGTACCACACACATTTGTAGAGAGAAATTGAGAAAGAAGAAGCAAGAGAGAAAGAATTGAAGAATTCTCATTAACCGTAATGAATAATGAATAATTTACACATGATATACTCTGTATAACTCAACCAATGCACACTGGAGGTGAATCCAATACACCATAGTGGTGGTCTAGAGTGATCTAGACACACACCAACAGTTACAGGAGTGAACTGCCACCTAGTCTAGTCTCTTAGGCAGTTACAGGAGTGAACTGCCACCTAGTTGAGTTAACTAGTTTACCAGTCTTCAGTTAACTAATTGAAACAAAGTGAAGTGAGCAGGAGATTAGGGAATCATGGGTAATGCACTAGTTTGGTGATGATACCAAGGACAATGCACATTAGTTGGTGATGATCCCAATGTTGCATGATGACAAAATCAATGCAACATCTAGACTCCACTCAACTAGTGAAAACTGAAGAGAATATTCTCCTAGAAGAATATTCTCCCTAAACTTTAGGAGACAAGATAAAGACTAATAAACATAGGAAAAACCTTAAGAAAAATAAATCTTAAATGTGTATAAAATAACTCCAACAAAAATCAAATTTATTTTTTAAACATAAAGTAATCAATCTATATAGATTATATATAGAGCTAAAAAATATTTTAAAAAATTGACTTTGTAGTATATGAATTTATATAAAGTAATAAAATATTTTAAAATTTTAACTTTATAATATATAAATTTATATAAAAAAAAAATATTTTTGAAGAATTAACTTTATTGCATATGGATTTTCTGTATTACTCTTATCCTTTTATATATATATATATATATATATATATATATATATATATATAATTGCATATTTTTCATTCATTACCAATTTTTTAAAATTTTTATAATACACCAACATTAATATCATTAATATTAAAACATGAAAAATCAGATTAATGACATATATGTGATTTGGCTTGTGATTGAACATAAGAGCGACTTAACAGTTTAAATCATAAAATTCTTATATACCAAATTAATATTAAAACATGAAAAATCGGATTAATGTGATTTGGTTTGTGATTAAACATACGAGCCACTTAATAGTGTTAATGTGCATAAGTCTATGAGAAGGACAACACATATCACCCTCGACACGCAAGCCCGAAGCAAAACCTCCCTTTCCCATTAGTACTAAATCACTAGTTTGGAGTATGTTTAATGTAGGGAAATTAATTGCCTCTACCATGCAAAGGATATGGATTTTTACGATAGAAAATTTGTATTTTTGGTTTCTATTTTCTCTTGGTTTTGGTGTGATCTCTATTTTTTGAAAATACACGTAGTGTAGTTGGCTATAGCTTAGTTTAGATGATGATGGTGGATTTATTATAGATGATAATGAAAGTGATGTTTTTTTATTTAATTGAGTTGAAATTAAGGGCGGAGCTATCTCATTATAATATAATAATAATAATCTATTTTTTAAGGTCACTGCCAAGCCACACCAAATTAGTGTATGACACCTCCCTCCCAAATTGATGTATGACACCCCCTATTTACAAAGGTATACATACCCTACCTCTTATGGATTTGAACTTGTAACCTCTTAACCTCTTAACAAGAAACACATGTTCTTAACCATTAGATGATGATATTCTTGGATTTAATTGAGTTAAAATTGATGACTGTGGTAATTTGTCAATAATAAGTGGAGTGTTTACTAAACATTTCAAAACTCACACATAGATAAATCTCAAAAATATGCATATTATGAAAAATGTGAAAATAATTTAATTTTTATTTTATTTAATAAATTTGAATAAATGTTATATATATATATATAAAACAGGTAGTTAAACAACGTTTATAGAAAATCGAGACCAGCACTGTTATCCGAAAAATAGTCCACTGAACATTACTGAAAAATAGTCCAAATCCTAAATTCCTCTAAGTTCTAATATTTCTCTAAGTTTAATTCTTCATGGGTTATTCTATTTCTGTTTCTCTATGCTTTGCACAGAATATTGCATATATTTTTACAATATTTTTTTAATTCGTCTAAGCCGTTTTTTTTGGTCAACCATGGACAGTGCTGAGACTTCAATTCATTTTTCGACCAATCCTCGCTATCGGTATTTCGAGCGGGATTCCACCTCCAAAGCTGTAAGATATAGACCGAAGTTTCTTCGACCTTCGGTGAATATTCACAGTTTTCGACCGTTTTCTTTCTTTACTTCTTTTCTGAGCATACAAGCCCTGAAACTTTGACGTATTTTCTACAGTTTTCGACCGCTTTCCTTTCTTTACTCCTTTTTTGAGCATATAAGCCCTGAAACTTCGATGTATTTTCTAAAGGCACAGACTGGGGACATATCTGCTCCATAATCTACAGACGCCCCTAAATTTATGACTGTCCAGTGGCCGAAATTTGCCCTAATCAGTAAAAATCTATAACTTAAAGAACGTGACAAAGTTTTTAGCTATCCTTAGCGCTTTCCTCTTTTTTTAAGACCTATTCTCCAAATTAATACTGGAAACTAACAACTCCTAAGCTTATCCAAAACGCACAGTACTATCACCATTTGTACTGTGCAGATCAAAACGATCTTAAGCTTCCAAAGCTTATTGTTTAAGGAAATCAAAACAATCATAGTACACCTTCAAAACAATCATAGTAAACCACAAATTATTGTTGTAATTAAAAGGGATTGGTTAAACGTTTTATTTTTTGGGTTTTTTTGTCAAAATAAATTTGTAAAGATCATTTTTTTTTAAATTGTATTTTTGAAATATATAAATAGATTCAGCTTGCTGAAAAACTACTATAACATTTAGATTATACAAACTTACCACTCAAATCTACAAATCCAACCATTCATCACTATATTTCAAACAAAATCATAAGAAAAAAAACAACTAAAATAACCAAAAATAAAACGTTCAGTAAGCTACTCATTGCTCACAATGCTCATTTCTTTACTGTTTACAGCGAATTTATCATTCCAAACCATTTTTTTATGTTCAATCCTCGCCGGATCAGCCGTGGACAGGTGTGTCAGATAAAGCTTGCACAAATTCAAACAGTTGCCCTCAATGTGCAAATCTTTGAGTTTAACGCTCTGTACTGGGCCATTCTTGAAGATTTTAGCGTTAAATTAAAGTCGGTCAATTCCATATTAAATAATTAGAGCCATTATTTGGTTTGTGATTTATTTGATGGAGTTCTTGTGAGTCCATTGAGTTTTCTGGAGTGACATCCAACGGTATCCTTTCAGTATGGTCTAAAGGATATGAGAAATTCCAGTGTTAAAAATTGCCATCTATTTTACCAAGCTTTCATTGATCATGTATAATCAGCGTTTTACAGACTACATGATCCAAACAACGCTATAACAAATTTTTCTTTTATGTCTAAATCCCAACCATCAAATGAAAAATCAAAAAATCAAATTGACCTAACAGAGATATGAACAAACAAGAATGGACATTTCTAAATCCCAACTATCAAATGAGAAATCACATTGACCTAACAGAGATCTGAACAAACAAGATTGGACATTTCTAAATCCCAACTATCAAATGAAAAATCAAATTGACCTAACAGAGATCTGAACAAACAAGATTGGACATTTCAGAGGCTTTTAGGCTTCCTAGGGGACCGGCCTCTGAAAATTGCCATTAAACACTGAATTAACAGAAAAACTAAAGAAACACCAACTCTGCTATCAAACACCAACACTGCTATTAACGGGTTCAATCCTGACTCCATCTAAAAATAGCCCAGCTTTCTGATTATTGGACTCCACTTCTCTCATACTAAATTTACACTCCATGTGAGAAGGATCATCCTCTCCTTCACTTGCTGTCACTGTGAATGCTCCTGCCACCACTTCTATCCAGTCATCATCATCATAAAAAATATAATCAACACCATCAACATTGTCTTCATCTTCATCGTAATTTTCTAGTTCTTCTTCATTTGGATCCTCATGTGCCTTTTTCCTTTTCATGAATACCCGGCTCGATTCGCTTTCTTGCCCGTCTGGCCCTGTAACCGAAAACATAATTGGCAGTGCACTCCAGCCATAGGAACGCTCTGCAAATTTAAGCACAAACACCACTCTGTACTGGGTATTCACAGACAGAAGCCTGCAGTCGATTCGACCGGAGACATCGAACCACCAGACCATTATTAACTCGGCAAGCACCCTGAATCTGAACCCACAACCAAAACATGAACAGCTTTAATGCCATCATTTATCCCCAGGGTTAAACATATAATTTCATTATAATAATAATAAGCCTTGATAACCAAACCTGGAGTCGCCTATAGAAACCCAATTCCAATAACGTTGGTCGTTGCCCCATTTGATGGATAATTCTGTCGCATATAACATGTAAGCGATCTTCGCTGTGGATCGT
>ML794718.1:549908-571636 GCA_009831015.1 Picea engelmannii | reverse complement strand
TATAAAGGAAGGGTAAAGCAACCTGATTCAAAATTATGTTATGATTTGATGTTGAGATATTTGCAGAGGAGGAGGAAATTGACCCCCTAGTTGTTTTGTGGATTTTTGGAGGAAACCACCACCATTTATCGGTTTCAGTGTTGAGAGACACACCCTAGCCTATCGGAGATACGATCCAGGTATTTCATCATGCTTTACAGTGTCCAGTTCAGTGATTGCACAACTCAGCCAGTGATGACGCAAGTGTTTGAGGGAGGGTTTGTGCGGCTGCTTGTGACAGTTCAGATTTGGCCAATTCCTTCCGACCCAGTACAGAGCTAGCCAGGGGAAGTTACGAGGACACTTTCATTTGTGTTCCAAGATTGGTTGATATCCACACAGAGGTTGATCCGACAATACACCTTGGAGATATGATGATGAGAGAGATGTACAGTGGGATTCATGGGGACGCATTGGATTGCAGGGAGGAGACACACTTAGTGGAGCATGGAGATTCCTCTCCCTTGTAGCAACACATAGTTCTGGGAGATCACCTTCACAGTAGCAACAACTATCTGAGTGATGATAGAGGGAGAGTGATTGACGAACAATTTGTGGAGTTATCTATTGTTGTATCTGATAGTTGGAGTATAGATGATTATTCACCATGGGTGCTAGTGGATGAGTTTTTGGTACAATCCTGGGGATTGACCAAAGCATATGAGACTTTCCATTCCTACATTCGGTTACATATGTTTCTGTTAGCTTTTCCCAATACTTTCATCATTGACAACAACATAGGGGAAGATAGACAGTGGTAGGGGACATCGAGAGTTGATAGGCTGAGACCACCTGACATGAGTGTCTTTATTGCATACAAAAGGATAGGGGTGGATCATCAGAGACAGATAGTTGAGACCTTGGGTGTGATGGTGAGCATATTAGGCCATGGGATAGAAGATATATAAGAGGGTGACATCGATTCAAATTCTTATTGGGATGAGGATGGAGGGCTTCCGACAATTATTAGTATGAGACACGAGTAGTTAGTGGGGATTGGAAGTGATGAAATTCCAATGTTTCCATGGGATCCGAGATTTCGTTTGGTTAGTGGGTTGTTTTATCTTATGATGGACCAGGTTGCGCCAGAGATCAACATACTTCACTTTTGGATGGTTTTGAGAGGGCTTACAGAGACTTGTTCTATGTGGTGAGACAGGTTCTCCCTATTGATACTCATGATCGAGTATGGAGGTGGTTCGACATATGTTGATTCCATAGAGATACCTTTACAGGTTCAACTTCTTGACAGCGGGCCTAGTTTTCATAGGTATGTCAGCATGAGGATCCAAGAGTGGTGGATCCATTATGTATACTTTGAGCAGATAGTCATGATCAGAGCAGTGCAATGCCCACGTGGTGGTCCCTGTAGGAAGCTAGCATGGGACCCTGGGATTACAAGGTTGGGAATTTCATTGAATGATGGAGACGAGTTGATCTTTGTAGGGGGAAGTCACTTTGACTTTCCAGTGAGCTTCAGTATTGGGGGGATCACGTCACTTGTTGGTGATTTGTTGAGGTCTTGTAGTACCTCACTATGGCAGAAACATGTCTAGTTGGTGGAGGTCATGTTGGGGTTGGTATGGTCTTGGAGGACAGACTCATTTCGGGTTGAGACCGTGTGTTATTAGTAGAAGACTTAGGGTATTGATATGTTACAGGACTATATTTCATGAGGCATTGCAGTTCACATTCTGATATGGGATCCATGGATTGGAGTGCTTGGTAGTTCAAGGTTTGATGGAGTTGAGTTTCGAGTAGAGTGGTTGCTCAGGGAGTTGACTGGGATTCTTTGGCCATTGATCATTCTACTAATCAGGAGAATGTGGGTGTCATGCATGGTGAGAACTTGGAGAGGCCACATCTTGAGGGGAGTCTAGCTTGTGTCACACAGATGGATATGGGACCCCGATATCATATGTAGTTGGATTAAGTTATTTCTTGTGGACAAGCAATATTTCGGCAGGGAGGACTGTAATGTCCCCATTTTGGGACATTATAACATTACAACATTTCAGAGTGTTATGCCTACCTGAGTAGCCATATACGAGTGAAAGAGATTTCATGAGATATTGAGGGGTTTTATTGGGCCCGACTTGCATCGTTCATCATCAGGATCCATTCTACACAATGTGGCTTTGGTTCAGTTGCATTCCGATGATTTCCATAATTTTGAGTTATTATGGGTCATATCTTAATTAAATTCACTAAGAAGGCCATAAGGGGCATATTACTTGGAGAAACCTCTTAGTGTAATGGCTCATCAGAAGCAAGAGGAAGAGAATTACAAGATAATATGATGATAAGTGACTTTCAGTTGTCGGAGAAGCCATAAGGATGGATAAATCACTTTTTAGAGGTAAAATGGTTAATTAATTAATTAATTAAGTGATTTAATCAAGGAATAATAAAATAAAGTAAAAGTCACTTGGAGGGAAAACGTCAACAAAAAATTAGGGTTTCGAGAAGCTATAAAGGAAGGGTAAAGCAACCTGATTCAAAATTATGTTATGATTTGATGTTGAGATATTTGCAGAGGAGGAGGAGATCGACCCCCTGGTTGTTTTGTGGATTTTTGGAGGAAACCACCACCATTTATCGGTTTTGGTGTTGAGAGACACACCCTAGCCTATTGGAGATACGATCCAAGTATTTCATCATGATTTACAGTGTCTAGTTCAGTGATTGCACAACTCAGCCAGTGATGACACAAGTGTTTGAGGGAGGGTTTGTGCGGTTGCTTGTGACAGTTCAGATTTGGCCAATTCCTTCCGACCCATTAGAGAGCTATCCAGGGCGCACCTATTGAGACATCTATCATCAGTTTCCGATGGTGGAATATTATGGAAAGTGGAAAACCATATTTTAGGACACAACTCCAGAGGAAGCACATTTGGGGTTCCAAAGGACATTCCAGGGTAGATCTGAGGAATCCCTTTCGACCCATTACAAAGGAGACCGAGACGATCGTTTTGAGATATACATCATCAAATTCCATAAGTGGAATCACTAGGGCACACTCATTGAGCCCAAGAGGTGCGAAAACCCCCAGGGGGTGACATCCAGAGCTCCAAAGGTATGATATTTGGTCCGACAGTCAGCGGGATCAGTCTAGAGGCCAGGGCACATATTTTGAGACAATTTCTAGCTCATTCCATCGGGTATCGCCATCGGGACAAGTTTTCCAGATTCTACAACGGTTATCGTGAGCTGCCAGACTACTTTTTGTCGATCTATCTGTGCATGTGTAGGCCAACACCCATTTTTTTGATCACAATTATTTCTTATCAATTATTTTGTATTCCAGTGACGATCCATGAGATCTAACTGATGATTAGCATATCTGTTTTCAGTTATTATTGTATTTCCTACTTTTTTCAGCATTATATATATCAGTGAGTTGTGTTATCCATATTTTGCATGCATTATCTTATATTGCTAAAACACATAATAAACTGGAACCTACATGAGAAAATGACCAAGCATGTTCATTCAGTACCTAAAACGAAGTCAGAAACCCCTAGAGTATTAGATTCAGTAGAAAAAACTGTAGTTCAGAGGTAGATATCCAGATGAGCTGGATCAGGGATATTTCAGACGGATTGACCAAGTTTGCACACTTCTACACCATATTGACATATTACAACAAAGTTCAGGTGGCTGAGTTTTTCTTCAAGGAGGTATTCAGAATCCGTGTGTTTTCGAGGAACATCGTAAGTGACAAGGAAAACCGGTTTATTGGTACGTTTTGGAGGGAGTTGTTTAGATTGGTGGGGACATAGTTGACACCCAACACTTGCTATCACCCTCAGATAGATGGGTAGACAGAGATAGTCAACAAGTGGGTTGAGGTGTACTTGAGAAATTATGTGAGAGGATGGGAAAGAACATGGGTCAGGTGGATACATCTAGGAGAGGATTGTCCATTGGCATGCCACCCTTCTGAGCATTGTATGGTTATGATGCTCCCACTTTGATAGACTTGTTTTTCAGGGAGAGAAGGGCTCCCAAAGCCAATGATTGGATCATCGAGAGTCATGATATTCTAAAATTACTGAAAGAAAACCTATAGATAGCTCAAAATCGACAGAAGATGAGTGCAGATAGGCATAGGATAGAGCAGAACTTAGAGGTTGGGGACTTGGTATTCCTAAGAATCCAACCCTACAAAAAATCATCTTTGAAGAAGAGTGTGGTCGAGAAGCTCAAGTCTAGATTATATGGACCTTATAGGATCATGCATAGGGTAGGCGAGGTTGCCTATGAGCTGGAGCTTCCGGAAGTGAGACAGATTCATAATGTGTTCCACGTTTCTTGCCTCAAGAAGGATGTGGGTAAATTCATCAGCACTTCATAGGAGCTTCCCCCATTGGATGAGGATGGAAAGTTGGAGTTGGTTCCAGAGGAGGTACTGGAGTTTCGAGAGAGGAAACTGAGGAACAGGGTCATCAGGGAGTGTCTGATCAGATGGAGAGGGCTTCCAGTAGAGGATGCTACTTGGGAGACTGAGTAGGTGTTACAACACCTTGGGTTGGTATTGCTTGAGGACAAGCAATCTCGGGAAGGGAGGACTGTAATGTCCCTTTCCAAATAGGAGCTCCAAGGAGGAGGGATTAGTAGTCTAAACAACCCCGTTAGACAATATCCAGGGTTGTATAGGGTTATTAGAGGTCACTTCAGCCGAGGGTGTTATAATTCGAAAGTGACATTGAGCTAAAAGTGAATAAAAGTGCTTTTAAGCCAATTAGAGCTAAAAATAGAGAAGACGCCCAAGTGAGGGAGCTAAAAATAGGTCAACAACGAATTAGGGTTCCGGGCAACTATAAGAGAAGGTAAAGGGCAACTATATTTCTAGGCCTTATTAATATTGTCCTTTATTACATGGAAATATATTATTCTACCTACGTGAGGGGTTAGGTCCCTAACATGTCCTCCCCCTTAAAAACATCATTGTCCTCAAGACTTGACATGAGAAAATTGTTGTAGAATGGTAGATGGTTCTCAATTGGCATATCCTGGAGTTGTATCTTTCCATTGGACTAACACTTCATTGACGGTGCGTTGACGCAGACGATGCTCACACAGGTTCGAAATTGCTTGTGGCTGTAGCCAAATGGAGCCTTCTTCATCCAACTCAGGAAGGTTGGTTTGAGTTTGGCATTTAGTTCCAATCACCTTCTTTAAGCATGAAACATGAAAAAAATGATGGAGCTTCGAATGACTGGGAAAAGCTAACTGATAGGCCAGTTGTCCCACATGCTTGAGAATGATATAAGGACCATAACATTTGTGTGCCAATTTCTGAAAATGGTCATCCTTGAGGGAATGTTTATTATAAGGTTGTAGTCGAAGAAACACCTGATCTCCTTCTGCAAATTGATGTTCAGAACGACCTTGATCTCCCTGTTTCTTCATGCGATTATGGGCCATGATCAAATTCTCTTTGAGGGTACGGAGAATAGTCTCTCGAACTGTAAGCATTTGGTCAACTGCCTAGACCTTCAATACACCTAGAAAGTATGGGAGAAATGAAGGTGGATTTTGTCCATACACTGCTTCAAAAGGAGTCATACGGTTAGCTCTATGGTAAGAAGTGTTGTACCATCATTCAGCTAGTGGTAACCATTGAACCCATTGATTTTGTCGTTCCGATGAAAAACACCTCAAATATGTTTCCAAACACTTGTTGACAACCTCAGTTTGACCATCAATCTGGGGATGATAAGTTGTGCTGAGATGCAATTGGGTGCTTTGTAGCTTGAACAATTCTTGTCAAAAATTGTTGGTGAAAGTGGGGTCATGATAAGAAACAATAGAATGAGGCATGCCATGAATCTTGAAGACTTGATCCATGAAAAGTTGAGCCACAATATGATGTAAATGGGTGTTGAAGAGCACAAAAATGAGCATACTTGGAAAGATGATCAATTACCACCATGATGACTGATTTATTTCCCGATTTAGGTAAGACTACAATAAAATCCATAGAGATATCCCTCCAAATAGACGGTGGAATCGGAAGCGGTTGTAGTGTGCTAGGCTCTTTGACTGTTTCTCCCTTGTTGCGTTGAAAAACATCACATTCTGCCACAAAATTGTGAATGTCTTGTTTCATACCATCCCAGAAAAAAGAACGTTTGACCCGGTCATAGGTTTTGGTAAACCTCAAGTGCCCAACGGTGGGTGTAGCATGAAGCTCAGAAAGTACCGTGGATTCAAGTTTTGATTGTTTACTTAAATACAAATGGCCTTTGTATCGAAGCTCATTATTATGCCAAGAGTACCCTGGGGAAACAAGATAATTGGCCTGCAATTGTTGTATCAGATGCAAAATTTTGGGATCGTGTAGCCATTCTTGGTGAACAACTTGGATCCAATATAGTACAATGAAGGAGAGGGAAAAAATGGACCCTTCATCTTCATATTTTCTATAAAGTGCATCAACAACCACGTTGTCTTTGCCTTTCTTGTAAATGATCTCATAATCATATCCAAAGAGCTTAATCACCCATTTTTGTTGCTTTGGGGAGGAAAGGCGTTGTTCCAGAAAATAATTGAGGATTTGATGATCTGTCTTAATTTGGAAGCGATGCCCCAATAAATAAGGGTGCCAAATATCCACTGCATGCAGAATAGCCAACATTTTCTTTTCATAGATTGATTTGCCCAAATTTCACTCGGATAGTTGTTTGTTGGTAAAGGCTAAAGGTTGACCCTCTTACATAAGCACTGCTCCAATTCCTTTCCCGGAAGCATCACATTCCAGGACAAAGGTCTTTGTGAAATCAGGAAGGGCTAGGACTAGAGTGGTGCACATGGTCGTCTTCAAGGTTTGAAAGGCCTGAGTAGCTGCGGGAGTCCAAGTGAAAGAAATATTTTTAAGGAGAGCAGTGAGAGGGGCCACTATCTTTCCATAATTCTTAACAAACTTGTGATAATAACCTGTTAAAACCAGAAATCCATGCAAGATTTTAAGATTCTTTGGGTGAAGCCAATCCTACATAGCTTCAATATTTTTAGAATCCACCCTGACATTGACCTTGCCAACAAGATGACCCAAGTACTCGACTTCTGAGGCGCCAAAAGGACATTTATATTGTTTGAATAAAAGTTGGTGCTGAGAGAGTAGATGGAGAACTCAATCCACATGAGAAAGATGGGCTATCCAGGTTTTACTATAGATGAGGATATCATCAAATAAAATTAAGACAAAATGACAAAGAAAAGGACGAAAGACATGATTCATGAGGATTTGGAAAGTGGACAGAGCATTACACAAGCCAAAGGGCATGACCAAAAACTCATAGTGGCCCTCATGAGTTCGAAATGCAGTCTTAGGAATGTCTACCTCATTCATACATATCTGGTGGTAGCCAGAACGAAGATAAAGTTTAGTAAAGAACTGGGCACCACTCTATTCATCCAATAGGTCATCAATGGCAGGAATATGAAATTTGTCTTTAATGGTGATTTTTTTGAGGGCACGGAAGTTAGGACACATGCACCAAGAACCTTCTTTCTTAAGGACCACAACCACAAGAGAAGAGTAGGGGCTCGTACTAGGAAGAAATACACCTGCTTTGAGAAATTCTTTAACAATTTTCTCAATTTCATTTTTTTTTGAAAATAGATGATGATAGGGACGAATATTGGGAGGAAGGCTTCCGGGGAAAAGGGGAATAGAATGATCATGAACACCACGGGAAGGAGGGAGTCCCTGGGGAGTGGAAAAAACAGCTTGATGTTTAGAGAGGATGGATTGGAGGTCCTGCGACACAAAGGGTGTCTCAGTGGCTTGAATGGCATGGAGTTGTGCAATAATGCAAGAATGACCTTTTTTGAGTAGCTTTTCCATGCGATGGGAACTGATTGTCGTTGGGGAACAATATTGTTGGCCCTCCTGGTCAAATTGCATGGTTAATTCCTTAAAATCCATGATTATGGGACCCAAAGTCCTTAGCCATTCTGCACCCAACACAATGTCACAACCGCCCATGTCAATAGCAAACATATGAGATTTCATGTGGTACTGACCAATTTGGAGATACACATTTTTGCAATGCTCGCTACATTTCATGGACCCTCCATTGGCAATCATGATTTGAAAATTATTGACAACACAGATATAGAAATTAGTTTCTTGGGAAATGTGGTGATGTATAAAATTATGGGTGATTCCACTATCAACAAGAATGATGACCTTCCTATGCTTAATGTAACCAATTAGCTTGAGTGTTTGGGGAGTAGAGAAGCCAGTGAGATCATTCAGGGAAATGATCGGTTCAACTTCGGGAGGGCAGAGGGAGGGGTCAGGTTAGTGGGTTTAGATGATGCAGCCACAAAGGAAGCCTCAACATCGTCTTCCAAAACATCCTCTGAGATGGCCAGGAAAATATTTGTCATCACAATTATAACAAATGCCTTTGAGTTGGTGTTTAGCCATTTCTGCCCTGGTCAGTTTATGGATTTTTAGTGGAGTAGGAGTGGGAGTGACTGGTTTAGTGCGAGGAATAAAGGAGGGTTTTCAGTTTTGAGAAGAGACAACCTGTTGTGCTTCCTTAGTTCTTTTAGTAGCGTCCACCCAACTCCAAGGCCGAGCCATGAAGACATGGGCATGGATCTCATCCTTGAGGCCACTGATACAACATTCTCAGAAAAAAACATCAGGCATGCCCTCTATACGGAAAGCCAATCGCTCAAAAATGGCTATAAAGTCTTCCACTGTGCCAGATTGTTTCAACTTTGTCAAATGGCCGAAATGGTTGGTGTCAGTGTCAAAGCGTTCATAAAGCTTTGCCACAAATTATGTCCAAGCCACATACCCTTGGCATGCATTTTTTCTCCATTGCCACCATTGCCAACGTTCTTGATCTAGATGGAGAACACCATACTAGAGTTTGACCAACTCATATATAATGCCATACCAAGAGAAATAATGTTCCATTTGAGTTACCCAGCCAGTGGGATCCAAGCCATCAAATTTGGTCACATCCACATGTGGAAGGCGTAGGTCACGCTGAAAGTGATGGGGATGGAAATTCTAGGAATGAGAGGAAGTTTCACCTTCGGGTTGGAAAGGTGGGTTAGATGAGGGAATATCTCCAGGGATATGCAGCATGGCGCAGATCATCGTAGTGAAGGAGGAAAACTGGGTATTGAAGGATTCAAGCTAGGTAGCGAGGTCCTGTTTGATGTCCTCCATTTTGGCGTCGATGGAGGAATGCATGTTTTTATTCATGGTGGAAACATTGGCACTGATTTTTCTCACTTCTTATTGGGTTTATGTGAAATTAGAGTACAAGGAATTGAAGTGAGCTTCCAAGTCTTGGCTACGGGTGTGGGCCATGATGAAGAGGTAAAACGATAAGGGGAAGATGGGACCACACAAAAATGGCTTATGGGTGAAGTGTATCACAACGATCAGGGCGATGAGGAGAATCCAATGGGGTAAATCCCAATTAAGGGTGTTGAAAGGGGGTCAGGTCTCTAAGAAAAACAATTTGCTGAAAAATGATAGGTATGACTGCGATAAGGGTGAAGAGAGGAATCCAATGAGATAGGTCTCAAATAATGGTGCCAACAGGATCTATACTTTGTTTTTGTACTCCTTTGGAGTTATACTCCGATCCGAAGAATACTGTAGTGACGAAATGCCCAAATGCTTAATATAAAGAAATGTGTAGTAATTTCTCAACCTGAATGCAAGAGATACAATTGCGCGACAATATATTTTGTATGTTCTATTTTTTTTTCCGTCCAAAGGGTTAAGGTATTCAAGGGTTCTACAAACAAGGGTTTTCCCTATGTTATAGCTCTCTGATATACGTGCGGGGTCCAACAGTAGTACTCAGCCCAATATCTCAGGGCACCAACTAAGGAGGCTAGACCGTGCCCTTAGTCATACTACCCGATTACCTAGGTACTAGAGAGTATCTTCCCGAGTTCTGTTCTCGGTGGGACTATAGAAATCAAACAACTGATCAATTTGAATATGGAGGGCTTCATGAGATCTAGTTTGATCCGTATATATGTGTTTTCTGATGTGCTACCACTCAAAGAGGTACCAACAGGGGTTACAAGGGTGGCCAACATATGTCCGCTTAAGTACCACTTGTATTTCATGCATGTATGAATCCCTGACCACGGGTTTATGCGTGTAATGATAGATCTCTGTAAATTTAAGACGTTAGAATATGTCTCTACCCTGAAAAAAGAAAATTTAACCCACAATTTTCTGTCGAGGAAGGTGCTCTGATACCACTTGTAATATTCCAGATATAAAATAGTATGCAAAACATAAATAATTAGCTAGAAATGGCAGATAAAAAATGATATAACCAGAACAACACCACAATAATACCAAAATAATACCATAATAACACCATAAAGAACACTTTGATTACTGAGAGAAATGTTCACTTGCCTCTTTGAGGGGGAAACCTCTAGCAGAGAAGAGCTCTATTACATTAATATCGAAGACAAAACTTCTCATACCCTCTACTCCTATTTATACTAAATATGTCTATCCAAAAGAAAAATCTAGAGGAAGATACTTCTAGAAGCAAAAGGTTCTATTAGGTCTTCTTACATTTGACTTATTCTTCCTTATTGCTAGGACTTATTAATATTGACCTTTATTACATGGAAATATATTATTCTACCTATGTGAGGGGTTAGGTCCCTAACACCCCTCGCTTTCCTTCTCTGGATCCTCTAGATTTTCAAGGGCTTCATATATGTTGTTGTTTTATTTAGGCGAGCCTTCCCGAATTTTATTTGTATGATGTGACTCCATAGTTTGTGGTTTTTTGCCCCTACTCTTTACTTAACTAAATGGACTTTAATTCTTTTCATTGGAGGGTTTTGAAGGTTTCCTTGAGGGAGACTGATCCTCTTGATTCCTTGGGAAATTTCTAGCAAAATGGTTGTACTCATGATATGTATTGCACTTGAAATAAATCTACTCATAATCTAATACTTATTGGTGGCTCCAACTATTTGTATTAATTTTTAGTTCCTTCAAGAGGCCCTTCTCTAGGTCCACTTCCATACATATTCTCGCACATGAATACATATGTCCTTTTGACTTTGCTTGATCAATGTATTGGCCAAGTTTGTCCACAATGAATCTGAGGGTTCTTTCTTCCCAAAATCTTAAAGGGAGATGAGGTAGTTTGACCCACACAAGGGTTGCTATAATCTCCTCTTTTGGATTGAATTCAAGAGACCAATGAGAAAGAAACAATCCCATATATCCCATGAAATAGGGTATGGAGAGGAATATCAAGTCTCGATCCTACCCATTTTGAGAAAAAAACAAATAATATATTTGACCATAAGAAAAAGAGAATGTTGACCTTGATTCTTTAGAGTTTGATGCTTTGTTGCCCATAAATCCTTTTTTTTTGGACTAGGCTAGAGGCCTATAAAATTTTCAATCAATACACACTTAGACAGAGTGATGGAATTTTTCCTTGGCTATGAGGATGAGAGATTCAACTAGGGAATGACATCCAACCATTTGAAGAATATACCCTACATAGTTCACGTTCCATTGGTTGGTTTTAGAGAGTGAACCAATGACTTGAATGCTTTTGCCTCAAATTGGGAAGAGTCTCCCATTTTTTACTCCAATAGATTTATGCTTCAGCTTGACTAAAACAATGACTATGGTTTCAAAACTAACTTGATCCTTATGATGCTACTCAAATGGAGCACATGTCTAATCTCACCAAGAAATTTTATTATGGCTTATCTTCCTGCAATGATCTATTCAAATGGGGCATTGTCTCAACATATACATCTATCTTTGGATCAATGATGGATGCGGCAATTATGGTAAACCCTAGTCACATGAAGGGTTCAACTTCTCACTGCTCGACGTCCCCATAGATTCTACTTAGAAATAATGGAGAATTAGTTGTGATGATTAGTTGAGTTTAGCTCCAACCGTTTCCAACCATATGTTATTATATATATTGTAATTCTCATTAATAAATTGAACGAAGCTTGGCTTTGCTTCCCCAGACTCTAGGTGTTGTGATTTGGTTTTACATTCTCTCGTTTCTTAAGTTGGTATCAGAGCTGTGTGATACTTTGTGCCTATGAAGGAATTCAAGGAGAGCGCATCTGTTGAAGAGAGAGCATCTGTCAATTGTGAGGAGAGTGCATCTGTCAATTCAAACCATAGATGTTGGTGCTGAACAGATCGTGAGGAGGTAGATCGCTTGGATCACTTGGTATCAGGATCGGCCCAATCTCTCTCGCCTGTAGTTATAAAACTTGAGTGTGTACCCAATAACAAAGCAGTGCCAGAGTTCAACGTGAACAGTAACGGGTTTCGAGGAGAGGACCGCCAGCTCGAAACCCGCACCTCTGAGTTTGTGCAAACTTGCAAGAGATAGACATTCTTGTCTGTCTATGCGCAAAACTTTGAATCCATAGTTTCGCTGCTTCTAATGCTAGGAGATCGTTGTTGAGGAGGATCCTCTTCTTTCTTAAGTTAGATTGTTCAAGAAACTCTACCAGAATCTCATTGTTTACGCCCGTGCATTTGATCCCCCGACCTGTTGATATAGGAGAAGGCAGAGGCACATGTAATGCTTTATTTCTCTGTTGTTTAGAAGATATGGTGAGTTTCCCGCGATCAATTCTCTTCAACCCTTAAACACCGATAAAAAATTATCTTCAGATGAACGCAAAATTAGCCCGCGATCTGATTTGAGTGGAGGGTCTGTGCGCACTAAAAGATATATGTATTTTTTTTTCTCAAAAGTGATATATATATATATATATATATATATATATATATATATGCTTCCAGATCTTTCATATTTATGCATGCCATCAAGATAGAGACATAAGTGTTGGAGTCTTCCCGAGTGACTTGCAACATATTAAAGACTTATTTTATGCGCCCTTGTTGATATAACGTCACCCGCGTATACTTCCACACAAAAGGGAAGGTTATCTGATCACTTCTTTGGAGAGGAGTTTGTTGGGTGAAGGAGTTTGCAAGGATGGCGAATCCGTTGGAAGAAACCTACCTCAACGAAGCCAACAAGTTAGATGGCTCGAATTTCATCAATTGGAAATTCAAAATGCAAACCTTGATGGAAGATTATGGTGTATGGACAATCGCGAAAGGAGATGAAACGTGACCCGATGCGGCTACAAGTGCGAAAAAGACAACAATCCTAGATTGGGATAAGTAGGAGAACAAAGATAAGGTATTGTTGAGAATATCTGTTAAAGATAACATAATTCCACATATTAGATATGCTAAGACTTCTAGTGAAACCTGGAAAGTACTTAAAGATCTGTATTAGACTAATAATACAAATCACATTATTTTTCTAAAGAGTAAATTGATAAGTATTAAAATGGATATAAATGAGACTGTCAGTACTTTTCTTGGGCAAATTAAAGACATGAAAGATGAATTGGGAGATATAGGAGAAAAAGTGTCAAACACTGATCTTGTCACAATTGCCCTAAATGGAATGCTAGAGGACTATCAAATGTTTATAACATGCCTTGCAGGGAGGGAGAAATCTCCTACTTTTGAGGAACTGACAGGTATATTGTTGCAAGAGGAAGTGAGGCGCGTGAATTTGAAGCCTCAGAATTCAGACTTAGCACTATGGACAAAGAAGAGATTCCCTAAAGGGAAACCAGGAGAAGGAGGCAGAGGAGGAAGTTAATTTCAGAAGAAGTCATTTCCAAAGCCAAATCAAGGTATGGCATCGAATAGAAATGAACCTAAGTGTTTCTGTTGTGGTAGGACTGGGAATCTTGTCAGAGAATGTTATACGAATAAAAATGATGATCAGGCTAGGCCTAAAAATAGAAAACATTCATGACACTTTGTAGAAGAAAACCCAAATATTGATTGAAAAGATATCGAATTGTTTGTGTCTAATGTTGCACTGTCTGCTGAAACAGATGATAAAAATGCATGGTTTGTTGATTTTGGAGTTTCAATTCACATGACATGTAACAAGAATTGGCATATAAACTTTAAAGAAGCACATAATGGTTCCCATATTTATCTTGGATATGATCGTTCTTATCAGATCAAGGGATATGGAGATATTCCAGTAACACTTCCGAATGGTACTGGCAGACACATTCACAATGTTGTGTATGTCACTGGGATAAAGAAAAACTCAATTTCTATGTCCATCATTACAGATCAAATTTTGAAGGTTGAATTCTTCAAGACACATTGTATAGTGAAGGACTTGCAAGATCATTACAAAATTGTTGCCTCAGGAGTCAAAGTTGGAGGTCTGTACAAACTTGATGTCACTATTGAAATATTGTAACTGCAAAGAGTATTCTATTTATTATTGATGTATTATTCATTAGATCAATCCACTTTTGTGGATTGATCATGTCGGGCATTGTAAATGACCAAATTCGCTTTTGCAGATTGGTCAAACCCTAATTATAATATGAAAATTGAAAAGTCGCCCCCCAGGAAAATTAAAGTAGTTCTAACCACCCAGAAAGAGAAATCGACCCTACCAGTGAAGAGACACCTCCTTTCATCACTTGCCATTTTGTATAAATAAAGGAGGCCAGTGCCTCATTTGTTCACTCACTCATTGGATCATCTAGAGCGCAAGTTTGGAGCTACAGTTGGAGAAAAAGGAAGAGAGAGAGGCAGATTACTTGGGAGAGGAATTTATGTAGTGTTTGGCTTATTCTCTTGGCATTGTATTGGCTATCTATATTAAGGAATTTTTTGTTGGGTTTTCTCCCCCATGAGGGTTTCCTTGGATAAATGATGTGTCTCGTGTGATTGTGTTTCTCTCAGTGATCCTATCTATGCTATGGGTATCTAGTAAATTGAAAAGAAACCTAATAATAGCTTAAACTCTAACATGGTATTAGAGCTAAGATGAAGAGAGAATCTTTCACAGGAAAAAAAAACATCACCGTTGTCGTACAAGAAAATAAGGGTTTTTTTTATTGAAGAGGCATTTCAACCCAAAAATCATCTAGAAAAGTGCGCCCTAGCCCAAGGAACTCTTTGGCACCTTCAATGCACCTTTTCAGTGGATAGAACTCCCGGAAAGTGAAACCCTAGTTTTCACCAGTACTAGAAGTACTAGAAAACTAGAAGCACCAGAAAAACAGAAGCACCAGTCCAGAAATCCGCTGATCAAGGTTGAGGGGGAAAATTTTGGATTTTCATAAATCTGACTATACCAGCTTACTCGCCTCAGCTCAATGCATCTAGTCCCTGGATTACAATTTCAAAATTTGAAGTTTGAAAAAATAGGGTTTCCTCATAAAACCCTTAGTTGCAATTGCAGTTGCAGTTGTAGTTTCAAAATCAGTTGCAGTATCAGTTGAAGTATCAATTGTAGTACCAGTTGCAGTCACCCTTGAAGTTCTTAAGTGTTGGTAATTATTATCGTTGCTACCAGATGGTGCCACTACCTGGAAATGCTATCAGAGGTATGTACTCACATATGTTTAAATTGTTAAGCTTTAAAGGGTATTTACAGGATAAGGGATCTCTTGCCATAGATTTAGAAGGATCTCAAGATCCAACACATTCAGAGGAATAATGCAACCCATGTTTGATTATTCTAATATGCAACTATTTGTTATGACATTATTTTGATCTAGGCTACATGTTGAAGCTATCATACTAACCTTTGGTCAAAATTAAAGTTAAGGTATTAGATGGATTAAAGTTGAGATCATAGAATTTATTATCTAACCCAACCTTCTATCAAGATAACATATCATATTAGTACAGAAGACAGGTTGAAAAAAGCACTCTTCATCTTGAGTGAAGGAGACTTGGAAGAAAAGCAACACACTCATTCTTGAGGACAAGGCTCTAGGTTCCAGGTTTGATTAACTAAGTTGATAAGATTCAAAGTTGTGTTATCACTCTGTAAATTCCCAGAGGTTGTCGTGTTATAGAAGAAATTTACTAGAGGTAACTTTATCCAACCGCTTCGAAACTGGGATCTAGCCCTTCCAGTTTCAGTGAGGGATCTCTTTGTAAAATTTAACTTTGTTTTAGATTTTAGATATTAGGCTAGTTAAATAAATGATATTGTATTGTTTGTTTTATAAAAATGGTTGAAATATCGCTTACGCATCCATTGGGCTATGGGGTCTATTTTATAAAGTTCGAGATCAACAAATAGATTTTATAAGGTGTTTTCATAGGGCAGGATAATGCAACTATTAGATCCTTTAGAATTTAAATGATGGATAGCAGAAAAGATGAGATAATCAATTATAACCAAGAAGCATTTAAGAATTTTTTAATCATAACATCAGAGGATAAACATTTAGATCTTTAAAAGCCAGAAACATAGTATACAAAGATAATTTCTGGAACTTCAACTTCTTTTAAATGATCATATATAGAAAAAATAAATGATTACGAAGATAGGAAAAAACATTCAACTAAGAGAAGAAAACATCACCAACAACTAACAAACACGAATCCTGTGAAATGTCCTTTTATTACTGGTAGATCTCTGATAAAAATTACAGTGCTTACAGCTTGCTTGGGCGTAAATATCAACCCTCAGTACTTCGAAATTTGAAGTATATATAGAAAAGATTACAATCGATCCTGTCATTAATGATTAGGACATGGCAAAATCTAATGCTAACTAACTAGATAACAAAATACTAAATTGTAGGAACTACTTATGATCTATCGAATTCTCCATGTTGATTTTGGGGAAGTTGTTGTTGGCGAGTCATCAACTTGACTTTAACTATTCTGGATGCTGACTTGTATGTCCACCTCATATTCTACTCGATCAATTCGCACAACTCTTCCCATATTTTCTGATTTGAGATAGTGATTTTTAGCAACCTGCGGTAGATTTCATCGATCTCAGTATATTTGGCAAAAGTCGGTCTGGTGATAAAAATGTACTTGATTTCATGTTGGATATTGAGATCCAACTGAAGAATTTCTAGGAATGCCTTGCTTGTTATGCTTCCCTGTATCCATGAGAATTTGGAGTTGTCCTTTTCCACCATGACAATATTTTTCTTGTAGTTCGAAAGTGTCATCAACTTGTCGTTTAGAATCAATAAACCAGGAAGACCTTTCTTCTGTAATGCCTCGATCTTTCTGAAGAATCTCTGAACTCCTCTTTCCATGATTTGGGCTTTCTCCTCTAGTTGCAACATCAATCCTCTTTTGGTCAGAACTCTTTTGACTTCGAGGATGGTCTCTGTCCTATCCTCAATCTTCAGGTTTTCCATCTCTTCTTTAGTTTTTGAATTGAGAAACCTGATGATTTCAGTTTCTTCTGTGGGAATTTCTTTCAACTCTCCCTTGATCCTGTTGATGGCCTGGTTGCTCCTTAACACTAGCTCATGTTGTTAAAACATGATTTGCACCATGGGCTAGATTTCATTTATGGATTTGGATATATCCATCCAACTGGTCTCTTTGGCTTCTGCTAGTGTTTTGCCCACAACTATCTGCTTTTGCAGTTGTTGTAGCTCCTGCTTCAGTTTTTCTGATGTGTGTCTCTCTATATTGTAGCTGGCTTGGAAAGAAGATTTAAGCTCATGGAGATTCTCTATCTCTTTTTCCAGCCTTTTGATTTATGATTCTTGTAAGGTCATCTCTTCCATTGATCTTTCTATCTCCACAGCTGTTTCTAGATCAGTCAATGGGGTGACTGATGGAAATTCTTTTGTGGTAGTTGTTGAAGTTGTTACTATGCTAACTCTTGTGAGGGGAACTGCACTCAATGGGATGAATTCCATGGGTGTTTCTTGTTCCTTCTCCTTTACTAAAATTTCCATCTCTGCTTCCATCTCTTTTATCTGTGAATTCTGTTCCATGATCAACTTTAACATCTCCTCCTTCTCACCTTCTGTCTCAACCATCTCTTTGGATTGTGAGTCTTATGTAGCAGACAACTTTAGATGTTTCCTCAAATATGCTATGTCAACATTCTTCTTCTTGAGCATCTCCTCAGCTTCTTTCACATTTGAGGGGTCATACCCAATTTTGAGCACTAATTATTCTAAAGACTTAATCATGTTATCCTTTGAAAAAGAAGATATTTTCTCTAGCTTTAGTTGGGTCTGAACATTGTTCAGAGAAACCTGTAATTTTGTAGCAGTAGTGGAAGCATTGGCCAATGTTGAGAAAACCATCTCTCCAGCCTGCCTAGAGAGCCAGGACGAGGCTCTGCAAGCAACCCTACAATTAGAGGAAAACTAGTACAAGCATACAGATCCAGCTGTCGAAGAGTTGAGACAAGATTTGAAGAACTTAACATTCCAGTTGAATCCGAATAAAGGAAAAGAGAAAAGAGAAGATGTCTGGTGTATAATGTGCAGGACATAAGGCCATCATAATACTGAGTGTCCATTATTTGCGCAGTATATTGGAGTGGGTATGCCAAACCCTTTATCTTTAGGAGGACCATGGTGTGAGATTTGAAAAACACATGGGCATGATCCCTATCATTTCCCCCTAATGCAGAGATATCAGACAATACCAAAGACCACATTTTGTAATTTTTTCAAGTCGGTTGGACACAAAGACAAGGACTATAAAACTTTGGAGATGGTGAAAGAGAAGATTTTAGATACATACAGGGTGCAGGATGAACATATAACAGGACAACCTGCACAAAAACCGCATTATAACAACGTGCAACAACCACAATATAATCCCACACAACAGTTTCAACCACAACCACCATATAATGCACAACAATTTCAAGGGAAACAATAGTATAATGCCACACAACAGTGCGCAAGACCACCATAGTACAATAATGCATAGTCACAATACAATAAAGAACCGCAGTATAATACACCCCGCGAAGATAATCAACAAAACATAGGAGGATTCAGAGGAGGAGGCCGTAGAGGTAGAGGATTTGGAGGAGGTCAAGGACCAATCGTGTGTCACAACTATCAGAAACCTGACCACTATGCTTGGGACTATCCACAACCACCTGCGACATGTATGTATTTTCATGCAATAGACCATGAAACAAAATATTGTTCGACACTTTTGGTGAAGATATAGGACAAGAGAAACTAGAGAAACCAGAACGTCCAATGGATTGTTGTGGAAAACAAATAAGAGGACGAGAAGAAGATCAACATAGTTGTTAGCACTAGAAGTCAACTCAAGACTGATATTGAGTCAATCCTAGCACACCTTGTTTCAAAATGTTCAATAAGGGTTTTAGAGATGGATAGATTCTTGCTTGGTTTGAAAGGAAATAATGGTCTGATGGCCGATTGTTGGAGTTTGGTGGAATTTTTTGGTTGTCAAGGGAATTATCCAATGGCCAATTGTCAATGATTGGGGTTCAACGATATTCATGGGTAATATTGGTTTGCCAATAGAAATGACTGATGGACAATGATCAAGCTTCGGTAAAATCAATGAACAAGTTGGTTTACAAAAGGAAATTGTCGATCGATGATGGAGCTCAGATCAACGGTCGAGATTTCTTTGAGCTGGAGATCGATGATGGAGATTCATCTATGGTCCTGTGGAATTTTTAGCATATCAACGGTTGATATTCCTTCCTATTTTGAGATTAATAGTGTGGATTGAAGAACTACTATAACTGTAAAATAATTTATTTTCTATGAAATTTTCTAGATTTTGAAGGTGATAACCTTGCAAGGAATTTTTGAGGGTGGAAACAACATTTTTAGAAGTTCTAAGTTTTGAGACTTATATAAAATAACTTAGAGATAACTTTCCAATGAGCTATTCCAAATGCAAATCAGATTTCATATGAGAAAGTTATAGCTGGAACTATATAGGGTATATTTCAGTACCATTTTACTTCCAGAGGGCATAACTCCTTTCTTAGGAGTTTGTTTGAGGCACAAGAGAATTATATGGAAAGCTTATGAACCATAGAAGATAACCATGGAGCCATATTTGGAATCTGGGTATGTAAAAATGTGCAGGAAGAGAAAGAAGGCACATGTAGCATACATGGATAAAATGGGAAAAAAATCTAAACTTCTTCAGACCATAATTTTTAGCCGAGAACTCAGATTTGAGAAAAAAAATAGTTGTTGGAAAGGTCTCATGGATGAGAATACATATATCCACCCAAAACTTTAAAGTGGGTGTTAAAATTTTATCAAAAAGTAATAAAGTAAATTCCACAGTAGTAAGTGAGTGGAAATTGCAGCTTGTGAATGTTGTAACTTTTCACTCAGAACATAGAATGAGGCATGAGTACAACCGTTGGAGAGTTTTTTCAGAGAGGAATGCATATAAGGAATTATATTTTGAATTTTTGTATTGTGTTCATAAATTTATATGAAGAATAACATGTATTCTAATTAATGAAATGTTTTATAGTATACATGTTCTAACAATAATTATTATATGTGTTGATTAATTAGGTTGGTTGTCATTGATGTCAACCCTTGAAGAAATTCCGGTAGCGAATTCTGGTAGCACAAAGGTTTGGGTAATGGACCCAATTTTGTTTGATGGATAATTGTACGAGTTTTGATATATTTGCAGGTAAGACTATTCTAGATGGATAGTACATGTCATTCCATTTCCGGTGGTATGTGGAACGTCACATAACTCCTCACGGTTAGAGAGTTATGACCATGTGAAGTTGGAGAACCTTCATGAGTCATCTAGAAGACCCAAAAGGTCAATGTAGTCAAAGTGTTTGCAAAGAAGAAATTATTTAAAAAATAAAGTGAAGTGATGAGTGTACTATAAGCTAAAGTGGATACAAAAGAAATTATTTAAATAATAAAGTTAATGGAAAAATTACTAAGTGGACAAGTGGTTAGAAGTGGGTTAGCCCTAAAATAAAGAAAGTGGTTAAAGAGATTTTAGAAGGTAAATAATAAAGTGAAGTGATGAGTGTACTATAAGTCAAAGTGGATACAAAAGAAATTATTTAAATAATAAAGTTAATGGAGAAATTACTAAGTGGACAAGTGGTTAGAAGTGGATTAACCCTAAAATAAGGAAAGTGGGTTAAGATGGTTAAAAGGTAACCCCTCGAGGAAGCTACATGAAAGTATAAATAAGAGGCAAGACTCTCTCATTTTAAATTACATTTGAATATCATTGAATATCTATTTTTTTGAAAGGTTATTTGGGTAGGTGTTATTGATAGAGAAAAATTGTAGCAGAAAAAGTACGGCAGGAAAACTACGGCAGAAAAAGTGTGGTTGGAAAAGTGGGGCAGAAAAAGTGTGGTAGAAAAGGTGCGGTAGAAAAATTGCAGCAGGAAAAGTGCGGCAGAAAAAGTGAGGCAGGAAAAGTGCAGCAGAAAAATCGCAGCAGGAAAAGTGCGGCAGAAAAATTGCAGCAAAAAAATTGCGGCAGTGGATTCGCGGCAGCGAAACCGCGACAAAAAAACACTACAAGAAAAAAAATGTATGGTTCTCATATGTGTAGTGTTTAATTTATGAATCAAGTTGAGGGTTTTCCTTGTAAATATGTTGAATTCCCTCTTGGGAGTTTATGGCTTGTTGTAGAGTTGATCTGAGGTAGATCTACTGAAGTTTAGTATTGGTTCATGTTTGAGGGCTTTTGGTTGAGGTATGTTGCTAAATTTATTGGTATATATAGAGGTTGTATAACAGTGAGGTTATAGCACATGGTTTGAGGTATATGTGATCAGATCAGATTTGGATGATGAAATTGATGAGGGATT
>ML794718.1:519130-543993 GCA_009831015.1 Picea engelmannii | reverse complement strand
TCTATCCCAAGCAGTTGGTTTCACAACTACTGTTAAACGATAAGTGTTTTATCTGGTTTATGTTGTATTATGAGTTTTAATTGTTGTGCATGAACTCTGAGTATGAAAATAGATTTTAGATGATGTTGTAATGAAGTTTATTAGTTTCATTCATGCCTATTTTAGTATGTTGTATATGCATCAATGTAATGGTAGAGAACAATAGTTAAATCTATTTTTAATTCGTAACTGAAAGCTACAGGAAATCAATTACTCGTAAAATAATTAAATTAGTTAGTAGAAATTTCATTTTTATGGGTATTCTGCATCGTAATGTCCCTTGGTTGGGATGGGGGACATTACATTATGGTATCAAATCACTTGGTTCAAACACTGGGCTTGTATGGGATCGAACCCATGTGAATTTGAGAAAAAATCGTTGTTGCAGACTTGTCTGTGACAAATTTGGGGGAAAATAGAGAGAAATTTGAGTGAAATCCCCAAATTCCTGAGAAAAATTTGAGTTTGAGTGACTCAAATTTGTTTAAGAAATTCAATGGAGTAAATATGTGAGTTGCAGAGCTAAATTCGACTTGAAATGGTCAAATTTTGAGTTTTAATGGCTGCTATAGAGTTGCAGGAAGTTTGGCGAATCAATGACCCAGATTAGTCACGATAAATTTAAAAATTCATAAGATTTTGGTCGTTTTGAAGGTTGAGTGAATCAATGATCAAGATTCATTTTTAGCGGTTGGGAAAATGGATCAGATCGATGATCTATATTCATTTCGGACATTAGAAGGATGGAACAGAACCAAAAACCAAGATCAATTTCACTAATAGATCGATGGATTATATTCATCGGGGATTTTGGTCGAAAATTTATAAGTGTTGAAGTTCACCAAGAGAAATCGCCAATGATTGATCGTTGGGCCAACCAAAATGGTGAAGAATTTGGTTTGGCTAGAAGACATCTATATCCACCGATAGCCAAAGGAGTGGGCATCGGCCGAATCCAGTGAAGTATTTTCAATCGCCAAAGGAAATCACTGATGGTCGATGGGCTGATGGTTGGCCGTCAACTGATTCAGGGAAGTGTTTTCAAACATGAAAGAGAAATCACCAATCACTGACAAGCCAATGGTTGAGCATCGACCGAATTCGATGAGGAATTCAGGTCATTCATGAGAATCGACTGATGGTCGATGAAGGAAAGGGAGGTGATGACATGTAAACATCTGCGTGTCATGCCACATCATCCAAGTTGACACCTTAGGATGATGTGTCATGCCACATCATCCCAGAAGTGGTCGATGACCGATGGTTGGGTCGACCGAATTGAGGAATATTTTTCGACAGTCATCAAGGATCGATGATTTCCAATGGGATGATGGTCTGGCATCAGTTGAATTAGTGAGGATTTTTCATTCGCCAATGAATATGGTTGACGGTCAGGTCGGCTGGCTTAGAGTTGTGTGCAAATCCGTCATCGGGGAGTTAGGTCAATGATTGATGGGTAGGTCGGAAGTTTGGGGAAAGCATTGTGTGTGCCAAAGGATAATTTTGATCACCGATGGCCGATGGAGTGGGAATAAATGGCTCAAACTTGACACGATTTGAGATCAACGACTTAGATTTAAAGGGTTGTTAACACAGAAAAATAGTCACTTTTATATGAAATTTTCTGAACTTTTCATATTTTTGAAGGTCATTAACTTGCAGGGAATTTTTTAGGCCCTAAAACAAATCAAAGAGAGCTATCCAATGATATAATCAGTTTGAAAAATGGATTTCTTATGATAAAGTTACAACCAAAACAGTAAGGGTAAAATTTTGGCAGCAAATTTATTTTCGGAGGGCATAACTCCATGCTTAGAAGTTTGTTTGGGGCACAGGAGTAGTTGATAGAAACATTATGACCCATATAAGCCATAGGTGGAGTAAAATTTGGGCTATGGGTACTTGAAAATTCATAGGAAGAGAAATAAGGCACCCATATAATGCAATGATAAATTTGGTAAAACAACCTAAACTTCTATGGAGCATAACTTTCAACTCGGAGCTCAGATTTGAGAAAATGAATAGTCGCTAGAAAGGAATTGAGGAGTAAAAGACATCTATCAAAGTAGAAATTTATTTCTGGTAATATAATTCTCCAGAAATTAATAAATGGATTTTTGTAGCAACGAAAGAGTGAAAATTGCAGCATGTAAATGTTGTAACTTCTCACTCAGAACTCAGATTGAGGCATGCGTACAACTGTTGGAAAGTTGTTTTAAAGACATGAAGAGATTTTGATCCAAACTAGGTACTCACTCTCAGAAGGAATATATCTCAGGTTGGGGCCTAATTAGGGAGGGTTAGCAAGGAACAACTAGCTCTAGCTAATGCCCGCCTATCTTCTAACGTCCTCAAAAGTTTTAATAATAAGGAAATGTACTTATAACCACTACAAAAAATATTTTTTAATTTAATAATTAAACTGAATAAAACTATATCGAACTATCACACTCAAACTTTTACTATTTTCAATTCAAGTATTGAACATTACTAAAAATATAAGAAATTTAAAATAATAATAACTATAAATTAATGATCATGCTCAGACAATTATTTTAAATGCGTTAATTCATCATATGTATTAAATAAGTTAAATTAAAAAATGACTGTTGTTTTTATTTTCATGAATAGGCCATCACATCTAAGAACCAAGGGTAAGCTCCAGCTCAAGTTCCTCAAGCCACATATGAGGTTTTTCTTTCCTTCCCAAGCTCTTACACCATTGGATATCTTATGTAGCTATGCCTCAATTCCATGCATCAAAATACAATTGCCCCTCCCGTAGATGACGCTTTCTCTATTGCATGAGTTTTGGTAGCTCATCCTGTAAATGTGTTGAACAAGCATAGAATAGATCTAGTTAGCAAATGACATACATAATTTGCAGAGAAAATACGAGAAAAGAGAAGCAAGAGAGAAATCATGGAAGAATTCTCATTAACCAAATGAATGGATGATAATTTACACATGATATACTATGTATAACTCAACTAATGTGCATTGGAGGAGAAGCTAATGCGCCATAGTGGTGGTATAGAGTGATCTAGACACACTCCAATAGTTACAGGAGTAAACTTCCACCTAGTCTAGTCTCTCAGACAATTACGGGAGTGAACTGCCACCTAGTCCGAGTTAACTAGTCTCTCAGGAAGTTACACGAGTGAACTGCCACCTAGTTCGAGTTAACTAGTCTCTCAGTCTTCAGTTAACCGACTTAAACAAAGTGAAGTGAGGAGGAGATCATGGAATCATGATTAATGTGCTAGTCTCATGACAATCCCAAGGACAATGCGCATTAGCTGGTGATGATCCCAATGTTTCATGGTGATAATCCCAATGTGGCATCTAGACTCCACTCAATTGATCAAACTGAAGTGTGAACTGAAGAGAATATTCTCCTAGAGGAATATTCTCCCTAAACTATAGGAGATTGAATAATGACTAATAAACATAGGGGAAACCTTTGGAAAAATAAATCCTAGGTGTGTGTGAAGTATCTCTAACACCCCCCTTGAACATCACTATGGTGAAAATAAAGAATGGGTATCGACAACGAGGACATGTTAGGTACCCAAATACAAAAGATACACTAAAATAAATGATAAAAGAGGGACCCCCCCCTCCGCCCCCCCTCAAAGTATAATGTATGTAAAAAGAAGAACTAATAGTTTCTAGGAAACTATGTCCTTCACTCCAAGATGACTGGCCAGAGAATGGAACTTGTGCTTAGTGAAGGTCTTGGTGAAGATGTCTGCAGTATACTGAAGGAAATAATTGTAGGTCAATGATCCCCTCGTGTACTAAGTCTAGGATGTAGTGCATGTGGATCTCGATGTGCTTCATCCGCTGCCTCTGAACTGGATATCTGTAGAACTTCAGAGTGCTTTAGTTGTCACACTAGATGACGATCTACCGATGAAACTGAATTCCCAACTCAGTGAGAAAATGTTGCAGCCACATTTCCTGAATGGTTATGTTAACTACTCCTCTGTAATCTACCTCGGCTAAAGATAGAGCAATAGAATCCTGCTTCTTGCTTGACCAACAAATAGGCTCGAAACCAAGACCGACTAAGTGACCATATGTGGACTTGCGATCAATGCTATCGATACCCCAATCAGAGTTAGTGAACCCTATGAGGTCCAATGTAGAGTCTTTTGCATAGTGAATCCCAAAGGTGATGGTTCCCTGTAGGTATCGAAGGATACACTTTTCAACCTTCTAATGTGGCTCATGTGGCTCCTGCATGAACCTGGAGACTGCTCCAAATGCATAGGAGAGGTTTGGTGTGGAGTGTGTGAGATACAACAAGCTCCCCACTAGCTGTCTGTACAGTGTGTTTTCAACCAATGGAGTTCCCCCACCATCCTCAATTCTTAATCCTGATAGGAAAGGAGTCGAGGAAGACTTGCAGTCTGTCATGTGAAATATCTCAAGGAGATCTTGTGCATACTTGGCCTGAGACAGTTTGATGCTTAATGCATCCTGATTGATATTGAGTCAGAGGAAGAAATGTAGTGGACCCATGTCCATCATCAAGAACCTTTCATGTAGAATCCTCTTGACTACAACAATAGCTGAAGTCGATCAACCAATGATCAACAAATCATCAACATATAGAACTAGGAGTAGAATTGAATCAACCATATTGAGCATGTAAACATTCGGGTCTGACTTACAACATAAAAAGTTCTGTGACAACAGGTAGGATTCCATATTGGAATACGATGCCCTCGGGGCATGCTTGAGGCCATAACGAGTCTTCTTCAGTCGACATACCAAATATGAATCTTGCATAAATCCCTGTGGATGCTCCATATATATATCCTCAGAGAGATCACCATGAAGAAATGCATTCTTCACGTCCATATGATGGACTTCCCATCCCTTGGTTTCTGCAATGGAAAGTGCCAAACATATGGAATCCATCTTCTCTACTGGAGTGAAGGTCTCATCATAGTCAATGCCATGCACCTGCTAAAATCCTTTGGAAACTAGCCCGACTTTGTATCTGTTAACATGTCCATCCACTACACTCTTAGTCCTGTAGACCCATATGCACCTAAAAAAAATTCTTCTTGAAGGAAGGAGAACCAAATCCCAAGTCTAGTTCTTGAGGAGGGAGTTTTACTCCTCCTGCATGGCATATTCCCAAAAGGGATTTCTAGCAACCTCACCATACGACTGTGGATATGAAGACTGAACCAAGAAAATATTCCTGGGTGGCACCGGTTAAGTGGAAGTGAGTGCAAGAGGAGGCTCCTCCAAATGATATTGAGTCCTCCTAGTATTAGTTGGATCCCAAACAAGATCTCCTGCATCCTGAAGAGTAGTCTTGGCCCACTTGGGCCCCTGCTCTAGCTCTGCATTTGAATTTGCATGCACTGAATCTGCATATGACTGTATTGATTATTTATAGGGATCATTTGAATCTTCTGAATTACAAATCCCATCTGAAGAAGAGTCGACATTTGCATGCTCATCATCTCTGACAGGTGGAAGAACAAAAGTGTCTTCATGCGGCTGTTGAGGTGCATGCGAGACACTTTCCTCAAATTGGACACTACGCACAATGATGAGTCAGTCCGAGGAAAGATCAATGATTATGTATCCCTTCACACCATCGAAGTATCCAACAAAGATACACTCTGTTCTCTATGGATCAAGTGCCTTCCTCTTCTCAGAGGCAATCCTGGCCCATGCATGTGAATCGAAAATATGGAAGTGGGTCACTTTTGGTTTGAGGTCACTCCAAGCCTCGTAGGGGGTATTATCCTTGACAGATCTATGGGGATATTTGTTTTGGATGTAGGTTGCAAAATTAAGTGCTTCAGACCATAATATTTGTGGAAGTGACTTTGCATGTAGCATGCAAGATGCGATCTCTTTTAGAGATCTATTTTTCCACTCAACAACTCCTTTTTGCTGCAGAGTATAGGGAACCGTGTGCTAGAATTGAATCCCAACCTCATGAAAAAGATTTTGTATCTCATAGTTGACATACTATCCCCCGTTATCTGTTCATAGGACTTTGATGTTCTTTCCTGACTGTGTCTCAACAAGGGATTTGAAATCTTTTAGGTGTTGAAAGACCTCTGATTTTTTCCTGAGAAAGAAAATCCATGTGAAGCGTGAGAAATACTCAACAAAAATGAGCACGTACTTTGATTTACTGATTGATGGATGCAGAAAAGGGACCATGAGGTCACTATGGATTATATCTAAAGGAAATGAAGCCTTCTAAGTCTTTCCTTTGTCAAATTTCTCTTGAGGGTGTTTTCCAAGAACACATACCTCACAAATTCCTTTGGATAAGTGGATGTCAGGTAGACTGATGCAGGAGCATCTCTCCACTGTTGGCCAACCAGCCAGCCACCCACGCTTGCGTCAAGTTGTATCAGAGCGAGTTCTTGCTTGTATATTTCAGGTAGGAAGAGAGGCAGAAAAGGAAAGCACTCTGATACGCATCAAATGGTATCAAAGCTAGAATCTTGCTTGTATATTTCAGGCAAGAGGAGTGAAGAAGAGAAAGAGCACTCTGATACACATCAGGTGGTATCAGAGCGAGTTCTTGTCTGTATATTTCAGGCAAGAGGAGAAAAGAGGAAGCAGAGGAAGATAGAGTTGTTGAGGACTCTGTGAGGATTTGCTTGCAGGTAGGCAGCAGTCCATAGGAAGTCAACAGGACTGTGAGAAGATGAAGCTGGACACACTTAAGATGCAGAGTGACAGCAACAGATCTGTCAAGGAGGCAGATAGACATAGCAAAACGGCTACTGAAGGCCGTAGGAAGAAAAGAAAGGCAGAAAAGCTTGCAGAGGAAGCATAAATGGATAGAGAACTCTATGAATTAAAAGTAGACATAGAGAAGCTCAAACTGTGGATGTGGCAGGATAGGAGGATGAGGCGAATGCAGAATTTTCCCATGAAGAAGGAAAAAGAAAACTGGCCAGTCAAGGAGTTGATGGTCATAGGGAAACACAGGTTGCTAAAGAAATGGATGAGGTATGATGAAAACCTCAAGGTCACAAAGGAAGAGATGATTGATCACTGTTGGCCAGAGACTGGAAAGGGTCTCGATGATTGGGATGATGAAAAAGATGAATTGGGATCGTCTGAGGACCTCATAGACTGCCAGGAGGGCAGTGGAAGGTTTCCAAATTGCCAGATGGGCAAGGGAACAGAAATGAGATCAGCTGATGATCTCGAGCACCGCCAGAAGGGCAGAGAAGTAGAAATTCCAGCTTTCCTAGAGGGCAATGAGTTGAGATTAGCTGAGGATCTCACAGACTGTCAGGAGGACAGCCAGGGAATTTCGCATTGCCAGCTGGGCAATGATCAGAGATCCATGTGGGATCTCGAAGACTGCTAGGAGGGCAGGGGAAGCATCAAAGACTGCCAGGGAGGAAGCAGAAGCGTATTCAACTGCCAGGTGGGCAGAGATGAACAATTGAGACCATCTAAAGGTATCATGTAGAATTCAATTCAGCAGGAGTTGCTGATGGAGATGGGATCGATTGATCTCATTGTCTGCCAGGGAAGCAACAGTGGAAGCATCCCATATTGCCAGATGGGCAGGGATGAATTAATGAGTCAGATTCAGCCCGAGAAGCTGACAGAGCAGATGAGCTCACAGGGAGATCAGCAGATGCAGCTGACAGAAGAGGATTTGAGCCGTGTGATGATTGGGGGAATCTCAGTATTCCTTCCATTTTCCCAAGAGGAGGCAGAAAATTGTATTGCAGGTGCAACAACAACAGAAGAACAATCACCACTGATGATGACTGTCGAGGAGGAATTGGAGCAAACTTTGAAATCTGCCCAAGCAAAAATGAAAGAAGAGAATGAGCATTCGGTGGAATGTCTCAACACATTCAGCCAGCAAGCTGAGAGCGTTGTAGCATTGGAGATGACAGCAAAAGACGTAGAAGCGGAAGAGGAAAGTGAGCATTCCGAAGAATGGCTCAAAGCATTCAGCATTGAAGCTGAAGAGACTGCAACATGGGAGTTTGCAGCAGGAGCAGAAGAGGAAAATGAGCATTTCGAGGAGTGGCTCGATATTTTCAGCCGAGAAGCTGAAAACACTGCAACACGGGAGCTTACAGCAGCAGATGAAGCAGACACGGAAAACATATGTTTTGTTGATCTGTGGGAACAGATTGAAGTCCTGGAGGAAAGGGTAAAAGTGCAGGGAAGGCACATCCAATAGGTGAAGTTGGAAACTGATCAAGAAGGCATGGGGGATCATAGCGATCTTCCCGATGGCCAAAAATTTTTGCAGCTGAGGAGACTGGAGGAACTGGACCAGCCAAGGGAGCAGCTGGATGAGGTGATCATGGAGATCATGCAGTTGATGTTGAAGTCAAAAGATACTTCCAGTGAGGAGCAACTGGGCAGAAGGAAAGCAGCAGCAGCAATAGTGCAGCAGAAGCAACAGCAACAGCAGAATGGAGCAGATGGAAAGCTCCAAAGTCTTGTTTGGGATCCAGGAGGATTTCCAAACAGCTACAGGGGAAGCTCATGAGCAGGAGCTCATGATTTTTGCAGATGTGGAGTATGATGCAGGAGCATCTCTCCATGCGGCCAGCCAGCCAGCCAGCCACGTCAGCGCGCACGCATTCAAAAGCTAAAGGGAGGTGCAACCTCATTTGAATTTGAAATGAATGTAATTTAAATTCTTAGGCTGGTGAGCCAGGAAATCCATGCCTTTGCGCAGGCTGTAGATAAGATAGGCATTTAATATGTGTAGTGGCTGAGATCTAGATCCGATCTTGGACTAGACAGCCCATTCATTGTAATTTATTAGAGTAGGTAGACCTGGAGGGAAGAGCCCCTCAGGTAAAAGAGATTTTTCATATCTCATTTTGAGTAAGAGTGATGGTAGAGAAGAGCCGAGAGAGAGCTCGAGGAACACCTTGTAAAATACTGGCATTTGCCATTTTAATATAATCAGAGAGCAGTTTTTCCTACATTATTCTGTCTTATATGGATGTCTGTGTGTGTTCCTTTTATATTGTGAATGTATGTTGTAGTTGTGCATTTGAAGGGTTTGTTTGATTTCAGGTTGAGGTCTTTGAGGCTTCACACCCGGAGGGTGTGACAGAACGTTGAGGTTCTGATAGCCGTGCACAGGAGGATGCATTTATGAACTCTGAGGAGTCAGACGAAGACGTGCTGAGGCACCAGACTGAAATCATCAACTCAGGGAGAAGAATACCTTTGAGGTTGCTGAATACCTCAGGAGGTAAGGCTGTGTAGCTGAAACACAGTTGCAGACAGAATCACTAAGGATTCTGTAGGGATCTGCCAAGTGGGCATTGAGCATACACACGGGTTGCGTTGGAAAAGAACTCTGTAGAGAGTTTGAGAAAGACCAGAACCACTGAGGATTCTGAGAAGCTCTGCCAGGAGGGCATCGAGAAAGTGCATAGGTGCACAAGGACCTAGAACTACTGAACATTCTGTGGAGAAGATACTCCGCCAGGAGGGCGTCGAGAAGGTGTGCAGACAAAACAGGAGAAGAGAACTCTTTGAGTTCTGAAAGTCGGAGGAAGAATCCACTGAGGGATTCTCACAGGGTTACTGAATACCCAGAGCACTCAGCTAGAGGTTGCTGGAGTGTAGGATAGCCAAGGAGGCATCCATTTCATTCTCCATCTGAAGGAGAAGAAGGATAAAATCCCCCAAGGGGTCTGAGTAGTTGTGAAAGCTCAGGAGTGACAGCACTGTAGGTGCGCAAAGACTCTGGAGGAGCGCAGACGTCGGAATCCTTTAAGGATTCGAGAAGAACAAGCTCAGGAAGGGAAGCGTTTCATACGCGCAGCGAGTCTCAAGGTCAAGGAGCTCGCAGAGGAGAAAGACAACAAAGGTCGAGGCCTTTGAGAAGACGAATTCTTCCAAAGTTGGGAAGAAACGCATAAGCTCAGGAGAGAGCAGCGTCAGTCGTCAGATCGGCAGCAAAGTAGATCTGGACCGTCGAAGAATTTACGTCCAGGAGGAGCTCAGCAGGAGCCTGCAGGAAGAGGAGACCGACAGTCGTCGTATCTCACGAAGGAATCCCGTAAGCCGTCAGATCGGGAGAAGGTGCGCGGAGGTTAAGCCTCAGGAGGAGCACAGAGAGGGAGAACAGATCTGAGCCATTGGATCGGAGAAGAAACCCCAACAGTCGTCGAATCTAAAGAAGCTGCGGGGGAGTTAAGAGCCATCGGGAAATCGGAGTTCTCGAGGGCAAGAGAATCGTGACATCGCCAGTTGCGAAACCTCGACAGGATCAGAACCGTCCGTTCAGAGGAACAGGTGTCAGAGATCAAGCGTCATCGGAATTTTGGCGCATCGAAGAATCAGAGTTCTCAAGGTCGAGGGAACTAGGGCATCATAAGTTCCGAAATCCCGATGAGATCTGGACCGTCTGTTGGAGGGACGCGTGGCAATCATCTAGCGCCATCGGAGTTGAAGCCATCGGGATATCGGGGATCCCGTTGGCAAGTGGGTTATGCATTGTGAAATCGCGATCCGCGAAACCCCGATGAAGGGGGGGCCAGATGTCACCACAACAGAGGAGGAGGACAGAGGCATAGTGGAGGCCAGCTGTTAGTGATACAGAGGAAATCGAGAATCGGGATATCAAAGATCCCAGTAGCAAGGGTTTCGTGCATCGTAGAATCGCGAAACGCGATTTCCCAATAAGGCTTTGGAGCGTGGGGCCACACTGACTGTCTGGAGGACAGGTGGCAGATTTTTAGTGACAGGCGAAAGGACTGTTGACAGGTCAGCGACCGAGACCCATCGGAGGATCGAGAATTGGAGAATTGCGAGTCCAAAGGGTGCGTGCACATTGACGTCGCAAACCCCAAAACTCCGATGGACAGAAGTTGGCTGCGGTCACATGATAGTAGGTCACATGGACCATTGTGTAGCCAGAAGGGGCTAAAGCTCTAGAAAGGAGCGCATCGAGGATCGACAAATCGAAGATCCTGTGCACAAGGAGTTAGTGCATTTTGAAACCGCGAACCCCGAACCCCCGATGGAAGGGTAAGGATGCGGTCACGAAGTAACGGTCATGTGGACCAGGGGCTGAGTCTGGAGGGCTAGCCACAAAGTAAAGCGCGTCAACAATCGGAGGATCGGGGATCCAGAGGACGTGCGTGCGTTGTCATCGCAAGTGCTGAAACTTCAACAGGAGGTAATCCCGATAGGAGGAAAGACCACGGTCATGGGGATCTGGTCGCATGATGGAAGCTTAGCAGGAGGGCTAGCACATAGGGAGCCAAGGGATCATCGACAATCGGGAGTTGGAGAGGTGTGAAACTCTCGACAGCAGGAGCTGCGAAAACCCGAACCCCGAACCCCGAACCCCGATAACAGTTTTCCTGTGGGGAAATTGGTCACGGTCGAGTCCAAAGGCCGAGACAGGGTAAGAGAAGACCTGTGGACTGGGTCAGATTGAAGCAGAGGATTCCTGTAGGGAATCTAAAGAGCCGCTTCGGCTCAGAAGAGAGGGGATTTGTAATCGATCCTATGAGCGGGTGAGTTGGAGGTGTGAGAACACCCACGCCTGCGTCATAGACCGTCAACCATTCCATGATTTCTAAGTTGTTGCATATTTATGAAATTTAAATGCCTGAACCTTTCGTGCCATATCCTACTTCTTTCATCAGCATGGGTCAGCAGTAATGCAAAATCCGGTTCAATAAATTTAGAAAATGTGTAGAGTCTAGATTGATGATTTACCTCATTGGTAGCAACCCTGGAATTGGTTTACATGTCATAGATATCCACTGCATCAGGTGTGAATATGACTCTCTTTTTGGTGCTGTATTTTTTCATTTGATACACGGAGAGAAGTTTGACGAAAAGTTTGGGAACATGTAGCACATTCTCGAAGCTTCTGTATGTTAGTTCAATTCTTCCTTTGTCGGTGACCTTGACTAGAGAGTTGTGCCCCATCAGAATAAGAGGACCTTTGCATGCATCCTATGAAGGATATAATTCTTTTGTGGAATCGTGATGCTCCTAAATCTACAATCTAAGCATCGGGAGAGGAGTTGATGGAAATCAAAGCATGGCTAGAATTGCCTTTCTTGAGATTCTAATCTTCTATCTTCTTCTTATTGGAAACCTCGGGGATGCGATTTCTAAGGTTGTTTTGCTGAATTATTTAGGCCATTTGATCTATATTTTTCTACATACATGCGGCTTATGGATGGAATCCTTTATGGAAGCAAGTGCATCTCTCCCCTTTCCATCTTTGGATCCAGAGGCATCGTTGAAGGGTTTTGAGTACCCTTACTTATTTGGATTTGCATGTTCTTTTCTTTTGTCTTTGTCTTTAGATTTATGATATTGATGAACGCTACCATCTTTCACAGTAAGTGCATGTGCCTTTGGGCCTTTGATTTTTCCCATATTGATGAGCTTGTTCTGCTCTCATGTTAGAGACTCAATAAAGGCCTTAAGAGATGGCATCGTCTAGGTGGATCCATAGGCGAGACTAACTGAATGAAATGTATATACAAACACTAAGTATTCCACACCAAGTTTGGAGAGAATGGTAAGAACCATTTGTTTCTCCTCCTTAGATTTATTAACCCTGCAAGCCTTGAGTTGCGACAACAAATCCTTATATCTGGTAAATAAATATTGGATATTGTTGAATATTTTTGGATCCAAAGTGAGAAATTCCACCTTGATCATGTGCCCCCTTATCTCATCTTGTTTTCCAAAAATTCTTTCCATGGTGGTCCAGGATTCATTGGGTGTTTTACAGGAGGATATGTGAAAGAGAAGTTTAGGAGAAATGAGACTACAAATTGTTCCAAACGCTTCGTCCATTCGATTTAGATACTTGGATTTTTCTATGGCTGATGTTGGTTCAGTTTTTTTGTTCATGGTTAACCTGTATAATCCTTTGCCTCGAAGATGCATTATCATCTTCTCCTTCCATGCAAATAAATTGTATGGTGTAAGAATGAATTCTTTTGGAAATTCCATTTTTTCGCTGTCTTCAATCTTCGGTACCTACAAAAATAATTTGGTGTGTCTTTTCCCTAGAAGTCCATCAGCTTTGATATCATGTAAATGTGTTGAACCTCCACATAATAGATCTATCTAGTAAATGACATACACAATTTGTAGAGAAAATATGAGAAAAGAGAAGCATGAGAGAAAGAATGGAAGAATTCTCATTAACCAAATGAATGAATGATAATTTACACATGATATACTCTGTATGACTCAACTAATATTCACTGGAGGAGAAGCCAATGCACCATAGTGGTAGTCTAGAGTGATCTGGACACACACCAACAGTTATGGGAGTAAAATGCCACCTAGTCTAGTCTCTCAGGAAGTTACAGGAGTGAACTACCACCTAGTCTGAGTTAAGTAGTCTCTCAGTATTCAGTTAATGGAATGAAATAGAGTGAAGTGAGGAGGAGATCGGGGAATCATGATTAATGTGCTAGTTTGGTGATAATCCCAAGGACAATGCACATTAGTTGGTGATGATCCCAATGTTCCATGGTGATAATCCCATTGCTGGATGGTGATAATCCCAATGTGGCATCTAGACTCCACTCAACTGATCAAATTGAAGTGTGAACTAAAGATAATATTCTCCTAGAGGAATATTCACCATAAACTATAGGAGACTGAATAATGACTAATAAGCATAGGGAAAACCTTAGGAAAAATAAATCCTAGGTGTGTGTGAAGTATCTCCAATGCATCCTTACACACATTAGAAAGACAAAGTGTCTTAATTACAGATGCTCATCCTTGAAATTTGCATGAAAATTCATACTGCTTCTAGCCCCTTCCAAACAGTGTGTGCATTAAACATGTTATATAGAGGCCGATTTTTCTGCCAATCAACACTCACAATTGTTATTGATATGTGTATTGTTAGCCTTGAAAGATGAAGGATTTGCATGTGGGGAGGGGTAAATGTGACTGATAAAAGTGATTTCTAATGAGTTAGGTCCAAAAATTACCTACTCATTTACATTGTGGGAGCACTGGCAATGGTTTGAACTAGATTAGATAACCAATATGATATCACTAGTGAGAAAGAGTGTAATGTTGTGGGATCCTATGGACCCTATTATGAAGGTCGAGCATGCATCAACCGTTATTAGTCCACCCTCCTGAGAGTATCTTACTTAGAAGATCCATCTTATGGGTGAACCCCTACTTTGACTTGAGGAAGTTTGTTGCAACATCGACCGAGAGTTTTGGAGGAACAAGGTGAATGGGAGAACAAAACATGATGTTTCCACTGAGTATCAAGTATCTATCCCATCAATATGCTTTCTCTACTCCCTCTTTTCAAGATCTTGAGCAAAAACATGGGAAAGGGAGAAGAGGCCACAAGTCTATGTGAAAGGAGAAGAGACAACCCCATCCACATAGTTGCGACATTTCATGAGAAGCAACGAACTAGATAGGTACATGAACTTTCCTACTTCTTCCACCCAAAAAACATGCCGAGCTTCCTACAAAAATTTGGAAGTGATCCATGCAACTACTCCATTTTGGATTTGTTTATTATAACTAAATAAAATCCTATGATAAGTTTTATCTATATCTAGATTTATGTACTTATTATTTATAGTCATCAAAATTTGCACATAGGGTGAATAGAGGAGTTTAGCATACCCATGGAAATCGTGGTTCGATGGCGTACCATGATCCTTTGAAGATCCTATCTGAATGGTAGCGTAGTAACTTATGGTTTTAGCAATGGAAGTATTTCTATCTTTTGGACCGTGTGCTGGAAATGAAGGCTTAGATATGAAGTTAATTTTTAAATGGACAACAATTATCTCTAAACTATAGGTAGTTCCTAGTACTAATGATGAAACCACTTATTCATCAAGTGGATATTAAACTAGAAAGTATGCTACTAGTGGTGCTTATATCATCCATGGATAAAATGATACAAATGGATAGATTGTTGATAGTATACATTTTCTTCTTACTCTTTGACAAAATCAAATGCTTCATCTCCTTCTGCATTTGTAGGCTATAGCTATGTAGGGTATGCTTCTAGTGGTGCTTATGATGCTTCTACTATAGGTACTTCCACTGGTATCAACTCAATGAAACTGATACTTCCACTGATATCAACTTAACAAAACCAATAGGATCAACAACTCAATCAACTAACTTTACTATTGGATATGGCATGCTACTTATACTACTAGTAATTCCACTGGATCAAGAACAACTAGTATTTTATATATTATGCATACTTGGATTCTTATGATTCTAATGGTGTTTCAAGTTGATTTGAATATGTATGTGTAATTGGATATGCTATAGGTGCTTATTCAATGCATAATTAAACTGGTTCTACTAATGATGGTGCTAGAGTATATATTCTAGCTTGGAATATTTAGGGTTTTACTGATGATGGTTCTAGAGTATATATTCTAGCTTGGAATATTTAGCGGTGGGGATTAATGGGGAGGTGGTGAGAAAGTAGAGAAGGATAAGGCGGTGTTTCATGTGGATTGCCAATGCAGAGTCATTTAAATCCCACTTAGCCCTCTCAGAACTCTATAGCTTGTACCATAATAACATTACAGAGATATTTAATGAAAAGATGGATGATTTAATTAAAAATGAAAAATGCAGTTTTCAAGAACTCCACTTGCAAAGATATTTAATGAAAAGATCAGTGATTTAATTAAAAATTTAGTTTTCAATAACTCCACTTGTAGAGATATTTAATGAAAATCTTGGTGATTTAATTAAAAATGCAGTTTTGTAGAACTTTGCAGTTTCCCAGGAAATAAGACTTGATAGCCAATCATATGTAAGAAAAATAAAGGTTTTATTTATTTATTTTAATTGCAATAAATCTAAATAATAGATTTTCCTATGTTGAACTTAAGAAATCAAAAGTAAATTTAAGTCAAAAGCGAGACTAATGGGGAGCCAATGAGTAACTCATTTCTATAGTCCATGTCGAAGGCAGAGACTAATAAGTTTTTTCATAAACACATAACATTTACACTATAGTGAATGAACATCTTTGAACTTAGAGTTGTCAAAGGTGTGAGAAAGAAGTAGAGTTTAAAGTCAAAAGAAGGACTAATCGGGAGTCTACTAGTAACTCATTGTTATAGTCCATGTCGAAGGCAGGGACTAATAAGTGTTTTCATAAACATATAACATATAAACTATATGAACATCTTTGAACTTATATTTTCAAAGGTGTGAGCAAAAAGCTAAGTTTTAAGAAAAACAACTGTTTTTACATAATATATTATTTGTGAAATATAAAACTTTGTGTGCATTTTTTACATAATGCAAATATGTTATAATTTAATATATTTATGTGATTTTTTATCTATAATTTTCAATATTTAATTACTTTAACTAGTTTATGATATTTAATTGGATATTTTTATGTAATGTATTAAATTATTTTATAAATAAAAAAATTATCACTAGTATCAAGTGATAGGGACGAGCTCCGATGGTGGGATCATGCCCTTAGGAGCGTCGCCACCTGTCACCCATGAACTTCATTAATTTCTCACCTGGGGCACCCTCCCTAGACTCCTCCCATGTGACATCATTACAAGTCCTGCCCTAGCTCGATGACGTCCTGTTGGTACAACTTGATCTCCACCTCTGTCCTTCCCAGGCCTTGGACTCTTTGGGCTCATTCATTTTTAGTAATGGCCCTTAATTCTCTAATTATGGAACCTTGTTGGTCCTATACTTCCTCTATGCGACGACATGGATCTATCAACTAAATTATTTCATGGTTTCCTTATTCATTTGGATCCTCTTTTTTTCTCTTCAACTCCTCATTGCTCTCTCTCCCCCCTCAGACTCTTTAGCTCTCACCCCATTATATTTTCTCTACACTCTTTCTTTACCTCTCTTGACCATGGCCTCATGAAACTCTTCCTATTTCTCCAGAGGAAGTTGTATTCGTTCTTCAGGATCCCAACTCATTTCCACTGCAGAGGATTCAATAGAGGCTTATCATGCTCACATCCCACTTGCTATTAGAGTGGAAATCGACCTTGCATAGGAATATGTTAGGGTTCTTCGACACTTTGTTCCTGACGAGGAGGTTTTGAACAACACCCACTCTTGGATTCCTGACCTTGGTACCACACGGGCCAAGGAGTCACATTATCTGAAGACCATCAACATATACTAGCATCTCAAAATGTTGATGGGTGAGGTTCTTGTAGAGCGACATGAAGTTCAGTAAGAGATTCTTCTACAGTGGGATGATGTGTAGTTGCAGGTAAATATGGTGGACCATAAAATTAATTTGTTAACAGAGAAGTTGAATGGAATGGACCTGAACAAGTTGGATTATCCTCAACCTCAGGTGCCTGTGGTTGAGGACCATCCTCCTCTGGCGTAATACTCTCATGGTTTTTGGTTTAGCTTATTTTTTTTCTTAATTTCATAGGTATGGGAGATTTTTCCCCACCTCCCTCCAATTTTCGTTATGCTAGACAGGATCATACTAGAATTTTATCACACACACACACACACATAGTTTTTTTCATTTTTTTGTTTTGTAACCTAGAAAAGCACATGCTTCTCAGACTGGTTAAGATATACAAACTAATGCATTGCTGCTAGTTTAGTTTCCCAAGCGACATAACAACAACAAAGTTTTTGTACAATATTCTCTTATGCTAATACAAAGTCTATAAATAATTAAAAAAAATAAAAATTGTATATTTATTTATAGAATAAATAATATATATATATATATATATATATATATATATATATATATAATTTATTCTATAAATAAATATACAATTTATTTATTTATTTTTAATTTAATGTAAAGGTGTTATAATTGAATAGGATTATTATGAATCAACTTAGCATATATTAAAAAATACATCGATAAATTATAATAATTTATTTTATATGTGGAAAAAAAAAATGGTACAATTCTAAGTATGCAATCTTAAGTGTTAACGAAATAATGGAGAAATTGTAGAAATAATCAATATCAGGCTTGGTTATGCATTATTATACTTTTTTAATGTCTCTCTAGGATTGATTTCCCTAATATTCTTTAGATCCTATTTCTTAGGAATCTGTTCAAACTACTGAACTGTATTGTATTCCTATAAATGTATTCAGATGGTGGTTTGATGAATGTGAAGTGAGATTGATGGGAAGTCACCAGTGTGAGAAACATCCCACCCATGAGTTGCTTCTAACCTTTCCATAACTTTGACTTTCATTTTTCTATCTGGGTATCAAAGAGAGTGTAATCTTTCAAGAGGGCATGAGCCAAAAAGAGTAATCTATGTGTAATTTGTTGTGGTGTAATCTGCAAACTTGTGAACGACAGACGATCTTATTTTTGCACTAAAATTGTTAGCATAATTGATGTTCATGTTTCTGTAAAGAGTGAGAGCTACATATATGAGTTTTTGTGTGACCAGATCTGAGAATAAAATTATTTCCTTTCTCGTGGATTACTCTACTTCGTTGTGTGGGGGAGCTATGGTGTTAAAATTCATGGATTGTCCCACAGATTGTGCCAAAAGGAGACTTCCCAACCTTGTATGTTCGTGAGTGCCCTCTGTGGAATGTTGGGTGAATAAGGATTCTTGTAGCATGAGTGATAGTGCTACATGAAGGTGAGGGGCATGTGAAAAATCATTGCCCAGAAACTATTGTGATAGGGATTCGACTGATTGAGTGAGCAGCTTGGCTAAGGAACCACCACTGGCACATTTTGTGCTTCGGTTGGTGAAGTACTTGTGGTTGTTGGTGCTTTGGTGTGAGGTAATCTGCTTAATTTTTTTTTTTTGATGTGGCTGCATAACATTCAATTTTTATATATTCTCTCCTATGTAAAATCATAGTCTTTCCCGCTATGTCATTATTGTCATAAGAAAGCAATTTGCAGTCTTAAAAGTTGCGATAATTTATTTTTTGAGGTATGATTAAGATGGCTAACCCTTTGGTTGAATCCTATTTAAATAAAGAAACCAAGTTAGATGGTGCAAATTATATGAATTGGCAAATTCAAAATGCATAGATTAATGGAAGGGTATAATGTCTGGACAATAACATGCGGCGATGATGTTAAGTCAGATTCCATCACATGAGATACAACTGCATCAATTCAATATTAGGAGAAACGAGAGACTAAGGAAAGAGTGTTGTTAAGAATTTCCATAAAATATAGTATCATACCTCATATCAGAGATTGCAATACATCCAAAGAGACACAGACAACACTTAAAGATTTGTATGAGTTGAAGAACACAAATCGAGTCCTGTATTTGAAGAGTAAGCTGTTTTCTATTAATATGGAGGAGATTGAAAGTATGAGTGATTTAATTTCAAGAATCAAATATATTAAATATAATCTTGGTAATATAGGTGAAAAAGTATCTAGAACTAATTTAATCACCATAACTTTAAATGGTATGCTAGAAGAGTACCAAATGTTTATCACAAGTCTTGCAGCAAGGGAGAAGGCTCCTACATTTGAAGAGTTGGTAGGTATACTTATGTAGGAGGAATAAAGGAGAAAGAACCTTAATCAAAGGTCTCAAAGTTTTGATCTAGTGTTGATGGTGAAATGGAAATCGCCTTCTAGAGGAAAACCGTGGGAAATAAATAAAGGAAGTAAGGCACCATATGGAAAGCTACCATACATAATTCCACCATATGAAAATACAAAAAAAGGTATGGAACCACCAAAGTTTGATGCTAATGTTAAAAGGAATGATGCATGTTCTTACTGTGGAAAGTTTGGACACTACTCTAGAGATTTCTTTAAAAGGAGGTATCATGAATACCAACATAGAAACATACGTCATACTGATAATTTTGTTAATGGAGGAGAAACAATGAATGATGACTTCAAAAATATCAGATTATTTATTTCATATGATACCTTGTCCGCTAAAATAGATGACTCAAATGCATGGTTTGTTGATTATGGTGCCTCCATACATATGTCTTGTAACACTGATTTGTTTGAAAATTATCATGAAACAAATAATGGTGCAAATATATATCTCGGGGATGATCGCTCACATCGAATTAAAGGATATGGTGATGTATCTGTGACATTACCAATTGGTTGTGTTAAACAGATTCAAAAAGTGATGTATGTGCCTAGAATAAAGAAGAACTTAATCTTAGTTTCTACTATAACAGATCAATATTTGAAGGTAGAATTTTTAAAGTCACATTATGTGGTAAAAGGTATGCAGGATCATTGCAATATTATTGAAACAAGAGTTAGAGTTGCAGGTTTATACAAGCTTAATGTGAAGAACAAGAGTCATCAAGCATTGACATCCACAACCATGACAACAGAAGTTTTATGGAACCAAAGGTATGGACATCTTAACTATCATGATTTGTTACTACCTCAAAAAAAAGGATCGGTGGAAGGAATACCATTGCTTAAGAATGGATATTCTGCATGTGAAGGGTGTGCATTAGGGAATATGCATACGGATTGATTCCCTACTCATACATATAGAATAAAAAGTCACTTGAACTTGTGCATACATATGTGCGTGGTCCTATGCAGACACGATCACTTGGTGGAGAATACTATTTCTTGATATGTATTTATGATTGCACAAAATATACATGGGTTTATTTTTTGAGAAAGAAAAATGATGTATTTGAATACTTTAAAGAGTTTAAAAATATGGTTGAGAAACAAACAAGAAAATACATCCATATCCTCTGATCAGATCAAGTGGGAGAGTATACATCAGTTGCATTCATCAAGTAGTGCAAATCCCATGGAATTATACAATAGTATACAGTGCCACATACTCCATAGTAGAATGGAGTAATTGAGAGAAAGAAGGAAACCTTAGTGGAATGTGCATGAAGCATGTTAAAAGGTAAAAACCATACTAATGGTTTTTCGGTTGAAGCTATTAGTACTACTATTTATTTGAAAAATAGAAGTCCAACTAAAATTTTAGACCATAAAAATCCTTTTGAATCTTTTTATGGTTATAAAACAATGGTAAGACATTTAAGAATTTTTGGAAGAAAAGTTGTTTCTCATGTTCCTAAAGAGGATAGGAGAAAACTAGATGTAAAAGAAATCACTTGCATTTTTATTGGTTATTTTTCTTATCAAAAAGCATATAAGATGTTTGATCCTTGCACACATAAATTTTTTGCAGGTAGATATGTGTTATTTCATGAGCACGCAAATGAAGGCCATAAGGTAGACAATTAAGATGCATGACATATTCCTAATGATCATGATGAAAATGCCAAAGAAGAAGCAGTTGATGAACATGAACATAAATAGGAGGAAGAATCCAACGATATGGAAACCACAAGCAACCAAAGTACACCAAGAGGAGGAGAAGATTCACCACAGAGAAAAATAAGAGGTGAAAGCAGTGAATCACCAATGAGGTCATCATGCCAAATTCAACTACCTGAAAAGTATAAATATTATGCTTTGATGACTGAAGTAACAAATGTCATGGAAACTTTGAATTTTGAACAAGCTAAAGAGCATAAAGTATGGAGAGATGCAATGAAGGAATATTTTGAGTCCATAATGAAAAATAATACTTGGGAATTTACAAAATTCCCTAAAAATAAATTTCTCATACGGTCCAAATGGTTGTTCAAACCAAAATTTAATGTTGATGGAAATATAGATAAATATAAAGTGAGATTGGTTGCAAAAGGATATTCACAGAAAGAGGGAATCGATTATGAAGATACCTTTGCACTTGTAGCTAAGATAAACACAATTAGATTAATGATTGCATAATCTACAAAACATAATTGGAAGCTACATCAGTTAGATGTTAAGTATTGTTCTCTAAATGGGGAATTAAAAGAAGTATATCTTGTTCATCCAGAAGGATTTGTAAAGAAGGGTCAAGAGAATATTGTTTGTAAGTTAAAGAAAGCTTTATGTGGACTGAAACATGCACCAAGATCTTGGTATGTGAAGATTGACTAAGTTTTATGAAAATTAAGAGTGACTCTAACATGTATATCAAGTTAGATCAAAAGGGCCATGTTGCTTTGATTTCCTTGTATGTTGATGATCTTATTATAACAAGCAATGCATCTCAGTTGATTTATCAAATTAAAAGACAATTGTCATAGGTTTTTGATAGGAAAGACCTTGGTGAGTTGCATTATTTCTTAGGTCTTGAAATATGGAGAGAAGTTGGTCAGAAACTGGTCAAACAAAGAAAATATACAAGGGAGCTACTTAAAAGGTTCAATATGAATCAATATAAGGAAGTGTCAATTCCTTTAGAACATAATGCTAAACTCTATAGTGATGATGAGAAAAAATAGGTGAATGGTACACTATATCATCAGTTGGTGGGAATTCTAAACTATCTCACTACAACCAAGACAAATATAGCATTTTCAGTCAGCATCCTGAGTCAATTCATGACCAACCCTCATCAAAGCCACTGGATAACAACAGAGAGAGTACTTAGATATCTAAAAGGGACTGCTAATTTTGGTATTAAATATACTGATGAGTTTGATGTTGAGTTGATAGGTTATTTTGATTCAGATTGGGCCTAAAATCTTGATGATAGAAAATCAACCACAAGATACACATTCATCATTGGATCAGGGATCGTGTCATGGAGCAACAAGAAACAACCAATTGTTTATTTGTCATCAATTGAAGCTAAGCACAAAGCCTTGTGTAGTGCTACTAATGAGGCAGTTTGGTTGAGGCGAATTCTTGAAGATGTGGGAGAAGAACACACAATTCGAATGGTTATCAAATGTGATAATCAAAACTCCATCAAACTAGCCAACAATGTTGTGTATCATGCTAGATTGAAGCACATTGAGACCCAACATCATTTTATAAGGGAAAATATGTAGTCAAAGGAGATTGATCTAATTTATTGTAATACAAATGAAAATATGGCTGGCATCTTCACTAAGTCTATTGGAAAGACAAAGTTTGAAATATTTAGGAATCACTTAGGTGTGGTAGAGAACACATTTCTCCATGAGAAATAATGGAGAAATTCTATAAATAATTACTATTAGGCTTTGTTATACATTATTAGACTTTGTTATTGTCTCATTAGGATTGATTTCCCTAAAAATTAGATTGATGGTGGGTCTCCAGTGTGAGCAAAGTCTCACATGTGAACTGCATCTCACTTTTCCATAACTTTGTCTTTCATTTTTCTATCTTTAAGCATGTTTTGATTGAGGAGACAATTTTTTCTATGTTCATATGGTAGCTTATAAAAAACTATTAAAATAATATTAGATGACCACTTTTTTATTTATAAATTACTAAGTTCAAAGAGTTTAATAATGTATCTTTTCTCAATCAAATATTTCAATATAACATAGCCTTGAAAAAAAATTCAATATGGATCATCTTCAGAATCCTAATGAGCCTCACCACATTGTTCTTGGACCATTGAATGTTTTAATGATATGGTAAATTTGAGATGACAAATTGGTATATTTGGCCACCATATTGTGATTGGACCATTACATTTTTAATGAAAAGTCTTTGAGATTATTAAATGACATATTTTGAAAGGATTCAATCTAATTCTATAACTATTGGCTAAGCACAAGGTCAAGTGTATAATTTCACTAAAATAATTATTTTTTAACAATTTTTTTTTACTAGAAAACAAATTACTTAAAGAAAATTTAAAATCTATATTATTTTTTTTTTTAATAGATTTTAGTTCAAGTTGATTGCCTTTCTTTAAATCATAATAATGTACATATAATTTTTTGCAAATGGTATATGGATTCTAACTATATTACATTATATTTTCTTACTTTTATTTTATATTGACTTTATTCTAAAGTATCATATCATATTTTAACTTTAAATAATTTTATTAATCTAAGTGAGAATTTGGCATAACATTATCCAAATAGAAAATCCAAACAGTCCACCAAAACTCAAACAATTCAAATTGATCACTGCCACCAAAACTCAAACAAGTCAACTTGATTGATATTTAGATTTGGGCTTATAAGTATTAGTTTTTGTTTACTTGAATATTTTAAATGTAATTTCAAAGTGGCAAGTATATCATGACTTTTTTATTTTGGTATATATAGGAATTTTTTATTTTACATTTTAATTAATAAATTTTAAATAATTTTTTATTTTTTATTAATTTATAAGAATAATATAGTAATATAAAAGTAGAATAACATTATTATAATAAAAATGGTTTACATTAACAAAACATAACTATGTATATTAAGATTTTAAATCTAATATCTTAACACTTGTTTTAACCTTTCCAAAACTATCAAACTATAAAAATAGGAAAAACTTTAGTTGTTACATTGTGATGAAAAAAATTAAAAAACATAGTTTTTCTATGTTCCAATTTCATATAAAATTGTTATTTTTACATTCATTTCCTCTCTAACAATTTATTAATATTTTTAAATGACAATGTTATTCATTACTGAAACCATTTATTTTTAGAGACAAAGTAGTGAACAACCCCTCTCCTCTTTGAAGATGATAAGAACCACTCTTCTCAAAGCAAATTAACCCCTCAAAACCCTAAAACATGTAACATGTAGAAAAGTGAACATATGTTTGGGAGTGTAGCCCAACACAGTTTTGCTTCATGTTCGTCTGAACATATGTTTGGGAGTGTAGCCTAACAGAACCCATCGCAAACCTGCAAAAGAACATCGCAACCTCATCAATGGAGACAGAATATAGTACAAAAACTGTGGATTGTATGGCCGATCTGTTAATTCCAAATGAAGTCAGATTATAATGCAAAAAATATGGATTACATGGCCAATCTGTTAATTCC
>ML794718.1:501637-516634 GCA_009831015.1 Picea engelmannii | reverse complement strand
AAATAAAATCCTGTAAATATATAATATTATAATAAATTTATTGAAATACTCAAATAAAATGGTGTAAATATATAATATCGTTAATTTTTAGATTTGATTGAAATTTTGCAATTTAAAAGATTAAATAATCCACTTTATTGGAAATGTATATAAAAAATTTCATAAAAATATAATTAAAAATAAATAAAAAACTTGTATCGAATATTGTTTTTATCTTGTAAATACCATACTTTAAAGTGTTGTCAACATGTTCTATTTTATAGATAAAAGGTAGGTACTAAACAACTATACTAAGTATATTTAGAATAAGTTTAATGATTAAGAATATATATATTTTTAAAAATAATCATAACCAAAAATTAACTCTAATACTATTTTCAAATGCACCTTTATTTAATCAACTTTTATGTTGAATATTCCAACGACGACTCAGAAATTGTGATTAGCATAATTGCTTAAAATTACATTATGGCGAGTTCATTCTCGCTGTAGAATATTATTTTCCCCACGCCCACCATACCATTATATGAATTTCTTCCCGTTGAATTTGAGGAAATTTCACTCTATCACGATCTAACACCCACACAAGCTCCATTGCGTAGTAGCCACGCTACAAAACCCAACACAGAGGCAGATTTCGACGACAGTTTTTCGATCACGAATTCCAGTTCAACTCGCATTATAATATTAGTAACGCAAATAAAATTACAACAGGAAAGGCTCCAAAATTTTGAAGTTGCTAAGGCAGTGCACACATAATAAAAGTGTGCAGCTTGCGTTTGAATACGAATTTGTTTCAGTTCCCCCTGAGTCACCGACGCGATTCGCTCACGCTCTTTACCAGGGAGCGAACGGAAGAAATGGTTCCCACGGTTCCCATGAAAATGCCCAGGGCTATGAAAGCGATATTCAACGCCAGCACAGGCCTGGTCACGCTGGAGCGGCAGATCTTGATATAGAAGGCGCAGGGAAAAACGATGGAAATGCAGGTGCTGAGGAGAGAGCCTGTGAGCGCCAGGATGTAGCTGAAGTAGGGCAGCGTGAGAGCCATGGCCAGAATGATGATGAGAAGAATGGAGCTTATCGTTGCCCTGATAACCATGCGGGATTTTGAGCCCATGGAAGCTGGGAGGACGCTCTCCATTTGCATTGCCACCGGGCTGAGCTCCAGGGCGTATTTGGTCATGGGCGTTATTACAGTCGCCCACAGTGCTATCTTAGTTACTACCAGGTGCCTTGGCATGTTCAGGGTTATCTGGGACTTTATATCTGATCCGAACATCGTGGCGCCCATGAAGGCCAGGCCTGTGTACACCAGCGTGATCATAGAAAAACTCACCACCACCACCTGATTTTTGCATAAAACCAATATACACAATTCATTTACTTCATATCACAGACACTTGCTGCAAAGAATATGAAAATAATATTGAATGTAATTGTTTTAATCCTTAATTTTCTATAAACAGAAATATTTTCTGTTTTATAAAAACTTAAAAAACCTTTCGTTTCTATCCTTTCTAGTAATTTACACTATTTTAAGGTCTTAGTATAAAATTCCAGTATGACATAAACCAACAGCTTACCGTTTTGAGGAATCCAATCTTAATACCCTATATATATTAGGCCGGCACATTTTTGAGGAATCCAACCTCACCGGGATATAAAATTAGGACTACGAGTAGCATGAAATACCTTCGAAAATTGAGAGGGATCCTTCATGGCTCTGTATATGTTGGGGAATACGACGTGGCCTCCATAGCTGAAGATGTAGAGGCCGGAGATGTCAGGAACGTTGCCCATATTGAGGGCGGGGAGAGGGCGCGAGGCGCCCACGCCACCGAAGGCGGCTGTCCAAGCGACGGTGAAGACCAGCAGGAGCGACATGACGATTCCGCCCGAGGAAAGGAAGGATATGGAGCTAAGGTCTCGCAGCCAGAGGCTGGGCAACGCCATAACAACTGCAATTACAGTAAGAAAGCGTTGCGCAGACAGATGCACCCACGAGAGGCCGAGGTGGTTGGCGTTGGAGAATATGGTGCTCAGGTTGTCTCCCAGTGAGATGGTGTAGCTCACCAGCGCCAGGAATATCTCCAAGTACAGGAACGTTGATACGATTATTCTGCCCGTTCTGCCGAACGCCCTCTCTCCCAGGTCTTGGTAGTTGTTGACGCCGGAGCTGGATCGAAGGCACTTCCCCATGGCGTTTGCTGTGTAGGCGCATATTACTCCCAGACCCACCAGCAGAAAGCCGCTCATCCACCCTCCTTTTTCCAGAGCGTAGGGAGTTGAAAGCTGTCCCAGACCTGTACCCATACACAGTACACAATACACTTCAATTTCACCTCAACAGAATCAGATATCATCATACATAATTGACACCTGAACAGAATCAGGTAACATCATATATAATTGCAATTATTGTGTTTAGCAGTGCATTTTAGAGAATAAAAATGGTTGTAACATCTGTTTATGAACATAATCTGTTATCCAAGTCTTTGAAATATAAACATTTTTATTTTTATTAAAAAAATTAACAAAAAATTGCACCTCAAAATTTCATCCCTCTAAATCTAAACCTGGCGTAGAGTTTTGTTACCTATCATGATGCCAACGACATTGATCGTTGAATGCATGAAAGAGCTGTTGGCCTTGGAGTANATTTTTATTAAAAAAATTAACAAAAAATTGCACCTCAAAATTTCATCCCTCTAAATCTAAACCTGGCGTAGAGTTTTGTTACCTATCATGATGCCAACGACATTGATCGTTGAATGCATGAAAGAGCTGTTGGCCTTGGAGTAATGGCCATGGCCCCTGGCATCGTCGGATTTGGCCTCCTGGTTCGTTTTAAAGTCCACTGGTATAGTCCCGTCACAGACGCAAACTTCCATGGAAGCTGGCTCTTCTTGTCTGAAATTAATGATCTGCTTGGATAGCTGGATCGTATCCTTGCTCTTAAGAGCGCCAGGCTTGTGCAACGTGGAATCGCTGGCGACTTGATTACGGTGTGGCACATGGATATCTGCGGGGCTGTGCAGCTGCGCCATCGACAATCGACTGATTATATCAGAAAACCTTCAACACTGAACAGCATTCGAAGCTTCTGATAACCTTTAGAACAATGCTCGTAATCCTGCTCAGCCCTTCCCCTTATGGATTTCGTGGAGTATTTGTACACGAAGGGAGGCATGCGAGGCCGTTGGAGCATCTGACTGAATTACGAATGATTGACGCATGGTTTAGAGATGGAATTGCGAGGCTAACAATGATTTTTTGATGATAGAAAAAAGAAATACGGGCTACTTTTGCCATCCCTCATATTTTCCGGAGACGGAACGCCTACTTTCTGTTAAAAAAGCGAGCCAAAGTTATCAACACACTCGGCTCACGTTGCATATGCTGTTGCTGGCCAATTGTCATGTAGGTATGTACAAATTTCTAAAGCTGCATCAGTTTTTTAGGAATTTCTGCAGTGAGTCACAGTTAGGTTGTTACAAAACAAAGCAGGTGGAGCACGTAATCTGCCAAAGGTCCGTTCTTTTTGTTTCTCTAATTTAAGCTCATCTTTTCCGCGACTTCCTCTCCTACGCATGAGAATTAGCCGATGCTGCTGCAGCAGGGAGGAAGAGGGCCAATCCCCACGTATTACAGCATTTCTTTTACAAAATATCTATCTGCACCAATCTAACCAGTTTGCTTTTAATTTGTCATTTGGAGGAAGCGTGTATTGTTTCAATCTCTATGGCTAAACTTACGTTTGGAATCACCGTCTCCCTCCAACTACTAGTGGCATTGGTATTGGAAGGATCACAACTAGACTGATAACCATCTACTTTAGTAACTAGTTTCGTATTGGGATATTCCTTTTTTTTTAATTTTTTTTTGTCCTCTATAAATCTGTATGAAATCACTATTTTCTATTGTTTAAAATTCATTTTTTAATGTAGAAATAGATTCTGCATGCTAAAAAAACCCCAAAACACTACAGAAATAATTACTCAAATCTACAGATCTAATAATTTCTGGTAAAAATACGTCAACCATTATTAATTATTTAGAGGAATGCTAAACTTTGAATCAGATATCTGAAACATTATAGAAATTTAGATTCCGAAGATGGATTAATTTTGGGTGTCAATTTAGATGGTTTTGTACAGTAAATTGTATGCATAAAGACATGTTATGCTTCCAATTAATTCCATACAATGACCCTGCTTAATTCCATGCACTGATAATGCCATACAATGACATATTAAAAGTGATTTTAATTGACTTCTACTTGTTATAAGTTTAAGGTGAAAGGAGAACAATCATTCTTCCCAATTAACTGAACTAAACCCAATTGACATTAAAACCCATCATCTATGTTTATAAGGCCAGTCATTAACAAGGCATATACTTGTTATGAACTTAACATGTTCTTTAGGGAATTGAACCCAGATGCATAGGATAACAATCAATTCATCCCAACTACCCTAAATAAACTCAATTGACATTGAACGACCATCATCTATGTCTATTGTAATAGTTTCCATTTTTCCGTTGATATTAATCCCTCCATAAAACCAAAAAACAAAACTAGGTTTTTATATTATGTGAATATAAAAAAATGTATTATTTTTTATTCAAAGTATTTATTTATTTTTTAACATTTTGATTGGTTAGTAACAAGGCATATACTTGTTATGAATTTAACATGTTTCTTGGAGAATTGAACCTAGGTGCAGAGGATAACAATCATTCATCCCAACTACCAGAAATAAACCCAATTGACATTGAATAGCCATCATCCATATCTATTATAATAGTTTCCATTTTTCCATTAATATTAATCCCTCCGTAAAACAAAAAAACAAAAATAAGTTTTTATATTATGTGAATATAAAAGAATGTATTATTTTTAATTCAAAGAATTTATTTAGTTTTTAACATTTTGATGGGTTAGAATTAATAGAATTGAAATGTTTTACTATTAAATTCAAATAAATATTTATCTTTTTAAATTAAAAACCTTCATTACTTGTCATCATGTGACAGGACATACTTCTTAGTTTGCATTCAACGGGACACATATGTGTCCCTGGGTCTCTAGTGCCCTTTGTGAAGCTTCTAAGTGAGATGATTTTCAGAGTTTGGCTAGATCGAATCTCAAAGCTGGATAACAACAACATAGGCCTGTAGGGTTTCCTAGTCTCCCCCGTTGTGGATCACTCAAGTCAGAATCTAAATCACGAAATTCAGCAGGCTCTGGGTCACTCAAGTGAGAATCTAGACCACGCTCATTATAAGCATTTAAATCACTCATTAGGAGGTACTGATTCACTCAGGGCTGCATGAAAGGTGTGTTGCGTTTACCATGCATTTATCCTTTCCTATTCGGCTTAAAGTCCTGCACATGCCTTAGCTGATAGGGCTGTTTGCTCACATGATGGCTTTGATGCTGGTTCAACTCAATTAGCTGGTTATGAATCAACTCCACAAACTGCTCCTTGTATTGGCTCTGAAACTGGCTAAGCAATAAATAACGTGGCCTATACTTCCTTCACTGCTCTCTTATGGGTCTCTTGTTAAACGGCTTATTCAATAGGTTCAACTGAGTCAACAGTTGGTTCAAGGCCATAAGCAAAAACTTAATATAATAATTGCAACAAGCTCTTGATCTATCCTAATTACTCCCACACAACCTGTGGATAAGTTGGAGCTCTTGAGATTTATACGCAATTTATTTACTAGCTAGTATAATAATCCGTAATAGTTGCCTTACATTGCATGATAGGGGCACCGTTAAGTGTTTTCCCACAAAGGCCTCGAAGTTGTAAACCTCTTCAATCAAAAACTGAGTGTAGTTGCTTTCATCTCGAACCATTCTATAGTTATTGAGTATAGTTGCTTTCATCTTTGTTGTGAGCATGGATACAAAAGAAAAGAGGTAATGGTTCCTCTTGTCACCTCCACAATTGTCAAATGGGTGGATTTTGTTCAAGGAAGGTCTTAGTATTATAAATCCTGCATGGATTTTTTATTATATTTTTTAAACTTTTACTAGGGCTCAATTTTTAAAATTTCATCTTTGTTGTGAGTATGGATACAAAAGAAAAGAGGTAATGGTTCCTATTGTTACCTCCATAATTGTTAAATTGGTGGATTTTGTTCAAAGAGTTCCTATTGTCATCTCCACAATTGTCAAATTGGTGGATTTTGTTCAAGGAAACTCTTAGCATTGATAAATCCTGCATGGATTTTTTATTATATTTTTTAAACTTTTTCTAGGATTCATTTTTTAAAATTGCATCATGCAACAAATGTCTTGAAGATAATTTCTCTTATAACAAATGCCTAAATTAATAACCACTAAATCCTCTAAAATGTTCAAGAATAAAGATAAGGAGGATATAGTGAAGTTTGAACTTTTATATAGAAAAGGGAAGCCAAAGTGACCAAAAACCCTCAATCCTATGCTCTTGTGTAAAGATGAACTAGGATATTATAAGGAGTGACTTTCTCTTCTTTTCCAACCTTGGTATGAAAGTATTCATCTTGTCCATCTTGTCATGCACAATGCTCAAGCATTTGCTAGGGTTCCTCTCTGATTTCAATCTATGGGCATGGTAGGTTGAGCAATAGCTTGTAATGTACTCATTAATAGCTTGTAATGTACTCATTGTGAAATTTTTGAACTTGGTGTCAATATTTTATTGTTTCTAGGTAAGTGGTGCCTCTAAGTTTGTAGAAAATTTCAGAACACTCATCACTCTTCAAAAAAGTATGTGTTCTTCATAATTGCAACATTTATAAAATTCCTTCTCCATTTATTTCTTAAGTTGGACTATGAGACTGGAGGAAATTTTATGCTTAGCAAGGTCCTCATTACACTTTGAAGTACTATTTTCTATGTATAATTCATAGGCAATAATCTAAGAGGTATCATTATTCCATCTTGATGCACTAAACAAGTATGGTGAGGAGCTATATCTGAATTTTCATTCATTGTCTTTTAAAGACTATCTATTATCGCTAAAGTATTAGGCATCGGTTTTTCTAACCCAAAATTTCCATTTAGTACCCTTGTGTTGCCATTTATAAATTTCCTCTTGTAGCTAGAAAAGGTGGCTCTTGGTATACAAAAATCTCTATTTCATGCATTTTGACAAACCATGTTGTCATGTTGTCACTCTTGTGTATAACTACATTTGATTCTAATGAATTGAGCACAAATTCCCTTCTTGCATTCTTATCCTTGGATTTAATCAAGTGTTAACCATTAGTTAATGAACCACTGGGTATTTTAAAAATACATTCATGTTTACAACATCTATCATTTCTTAATCATTTTACACATCCATGAGATAAATTTATGCTTGGGCGTTTGTGGTGATTATATGGTATTTTTTTCACTAATTGTCCATATGAGAAATTCATACCAATGGGATATTCCAACTATGGAAATATATCTTTTATTTCACTCCACATATTCACCTCTACCTTTGGTGAAATTTCCTTCAACTTCACATCTAATCAAGAACCACTAAGGTATACCAATTGGTGAATATTCCACCTTATCAAAGAACCCTTTGATATACTATAGTGGGTTCAAGTTTGTGTGAAGAATTTATAGATGTGAATACCAAAATAAAGACCATGTAACCTACCTAATTGTACCACTTCTCATTTGAGCACATTCTATAATAGTTCCCTTAGCAACATATTTATTCTCAGATGAGCATAGATGAGTTAGCTTCATCAATACACCTTTAAAATTCAAGTTGCGATCTTCAAAATAAAAAGAGGATAATCATTTTGATTGGTGAAGCCCTTGATCCTGCAGTAAAGTTCTTGTTTTTTGGTCTAACATTTTATCTATTGGAAAAACTATTATCTTGTAAGATTGCAGTAAGAGGGAGCACCTGTTACAAGGTGATAAAAAACATCTCCACCATTACACCAAAATTGTGTGATCCTAACATCTCTCCTTAAATAATGTGGTCCTTTAGCACATTTGAAATAAAACCCAAGGTGATGATTTCCTCTTTGTTTGAACATATATGTTTTAGTATGACATGGTGTGCAAGGAATTCCTTCCTTTATTTTGGACCAATATTCACAAAATTAATTTTCTTCCCATCATATTCACACTTTGATGCAAAAACATCCCATGAAGTTGTATAATCCTTTGAAGCATTTTCATTCTTTGAATCACTAGATATTGAGTTACCTATCAAACCATACTTTTTTTGAGGTATTGAGCATTCACTATGCTTACACATTTTCATATTAGGCCAGGAAACAAAGTAAATCCCACAACAATTGTTTGCCAATGTATTTAGTTCTTCATATGGACAAGACAATGAAACCTCTTCATTTAAAACATAATTTTTAACATTAACAACAAAACAATCATATTTGAAGTCATCATATTGTATCTTTTTTCTACATGGGTATACTTTACCTTCTGCAACCTTTGATTTTTTCCAAAACAAGTCTACATCTTCTCCATCCACAAATGTAAGAGACATTATTAACAATATGTTATTTAACAAGAAAACTACTTGTATTAGTAGATATAGTGAAATGTATGTTTATACAAAAAATATTTCTTATTGATACATAGATTTATGACAAATGAATTGACCCACCGTAAATTATGAGAAATTGTAATTATTAATACATTAATAAAATTTTGAAGTTGAAAATTCTTGTCCATGTTTGGAATTTGAAACAATTGTCAACAATCAAATTTAGAATTACTACGCATTTTGAAATTTGAAACATGCCACCCATAGTCAAATTTATAAATTGTACCCATGTTTCATTTTTGGACTTTCTATGCATTAGCTTCAATTGCAATTCTCCCTAGATTGATAAGTTTCAAAGGTTTCTACACTTGGAAATTTTTTAAAACAAAGGTTGCTTGGATAAAAAAATTCTATCTGTATTCATGGAATCTATTGGACGAGAAAGAAAAAAACGGGTGGTTGTTTATTGGCTTCTCCCGATTGATATCTCCTTATTCCTTTACATTGTATTATAGATATGGATACTTTTCCTCCGATTATGACAGACCAGTCGCAGATTTTCATATCGAATCGAAACACGTAACGATGCTTCGCGATTACATAACACAATGTTATATAGAAAGAACAAACAAAGGCCTTCTTGATTCACTTTAGGTAATTGACAAAAAAAAGATACAGGTATGTGACCAAGGATGAGGATGAGTAAAAGGAAGAAAGAAATTTCTAAAAAAAAGGTTGTTTTGATAAAAAAATTCTATCTATATCCCTTTTAAGATTAAATTTATCTTGATCAAAAGAGAAATTGACTTTTTTATACCTCCTTAAAATTTTAATCCTACAGGTTATGCAATGCTTTTCCCAAATTTGTTTTAGAAAAAAGTTTAAACATTTACCATGTCAATGTTCTAATCATCACCACAAGTTCTCTTCATGCATACATCCATGAACACTTTCATTAGAGTAAATTTATAAGAATCACCACAACAAAGTTTATAAACTCACCACATTGACTTATATCTATCAAACTTTCAGGCATTTCATGAAAAATACATAGACAAAAATTCAAATTTTGAATTTATATACTTTTGTAAGTTTGTGCGGTGAAAACTTTTAATTTGTTGCGATCAAAAATTTTGAAACCCGCTGCAAATACCATCATGACAAAAACCTTTTGCATACTATCATGACAAAAACCTTTTGCATTTCATTACAAGACTCTAATTCAAAAATGTTTGAAATCTTCCATAAGCTATGATTCATCAAAGTTTATTTATAAGCATTGCGGTGATGATTTTTAAGTTCTATTTGCAAAAACACTTAGTCTTCACCAATAGAAACTTTTGAAAAAAATGTTGATAGAAGCTTAAAACTAAATATGACATAAACTTTATGATAGAAACTTTTGAAGAGTGCCAATACAAATATACAAAAAAACCTTTTAACTCGGTCGCAAATATATATTTGGTAAGACATTTGAACTTTACCGCAAAGCAAAGCAATGCTTGGGAATTCACCACAAGGCTATATTTTGAAAACATTGGGATATTTCCACAAGGAAAACTTATTGAAATTGTTGTAAGGTCATGGATAGAGAATATTCAAAATAATATTGAAGGCTACAATTATTGTAAGGTATTAGAATGAAATATGCATAGCATAGATACAAATGTATTCTTAATTGTTAGAAAAAAGAGTAAAACAATAAGCAAAATGACACAATCTATCCAAAAAGATGATACCTTTACTATATTGAGAGAAAATTTCGCTTGAACCTCTTCGAGGGGGCAACCTTCAACAGAGAAAATCTCAAGTACAAATGATTCAAAAGATAACCCTTTTCCATGTTTTCTACCCCTATTTATACTACTTATATATTCTAGAGAACATTCTAGAGGAAAAACATTCTAGTAAGTCTTTTTACATTAGACATGTTCGCATTATCACATAGGCCTTATTTACTAATGGAATATTGTATTACATACAAAAAAATATTATTCTATTACTTGAGGTGTTAGGGGGGTTAGGGAGGTTAGGACCTTAACATTTCCTCCCCTTGTCCTCAAGGCTTGAGATGGGGAAATTGTTGCAGAAAGGTAGTTGGCTCCCATTTGGCATCCTCGAGTTGTGTATCCTTCTGTTGTATTACAACTTCCTTGATTGTGCATTGGCAGAGACAATGCTCGCATTGGTCCAAGATTGTTTAGGGCTGCAACCAAATAGAGCCTTCTTCATCCAATCAAGGAGACTAGATTGAATCTAGCACTTGGTTCCAATCACTTTCTTTAAGTAGGAAACAGGAAAAACTAGATGGAGCTTAGAGTGAATGGGGAGAGATAATTTTTAATCGATGAGCCCCACATGCTTGAGGATTGTATAAGGGCCATAAAACTTTGGAGAAAGTTTCTAGTAGTGATCTTCTTTTAGGGATGTTTGCTTATAAGGTTGCAGATGAATAAACACATGATCCCCTTCAACAAAGTGACACTCTAAAAGACCTTGATTAGCTTGTTGTTTCATGCAATTCTGAGACATGACCAAATTCTCTTTGAGGGTACAGAGAATGACAACTCATACAGTAAGGATTTTGTCAATGTCTTGGAACTTGGAGACACTTAGCAAGTAGGATAATATAAAAGATGTATTTTGACCATAGACTGCCTCAAAGGGAGTCATGCGAGTAGCACCATGGTAAGAGGTTTTGTACCACCATTCAATGAGTGGTAACCACTAAAACCATTGAGATTGTTGGTTGGATGTGAAACACCTCAAATATGTTTCCAGGAACTTGTTGACAACTTTAGTTTGACCATCAGTGTGGGGATGATAGGTCATGCTGAGATGCAATTGGGTGACCTGGAGCCTGAACAATTATTTTCAAAAGTTGTTGGTGAAAGTTGGAGACAATACAGTGGGGGATTTCATGGAGTTTGAAGATATTGTCCATGGAAATTTGAGTCAGAGTGGATGTTGTGAACGAGTGTTAGAGGGCACATAAATGAGCATATTTGGAAAGGCGATCGAATACAACCATGATGATTTATTTATTTCCATATTTGGGTAATCCGAAAATGAATTTAATAGAAATATCAGTCCATATAGCAGGTGGAATAGGCAAATTTTGGAGTGTGCCTAGAGTTTTGATTGTTCCTCCCTTATTGTGTTGAAAAGTATCACATTTAGCCAAAAAAGTGCATATGTATTGTTTCATGCTTTCCCAGAAAAAAGAGTGTTTGATCCATTCATATGTTTTGTGGAAACCCAAATTCCCTCTCGTTCGTGAGGCATGAAGTTCATAGAGAAAAGTGGATTTAAAGTGAAAATGTTTTATCAAATACATGCGACCTTTATAACAAAGTTGCTCATTTTTCCAAGAGTATCCCAAAGATGCATGGGGATCTTGTTGCGATAGTTGGATTAGGAGAGAGAGTTTGGGATCTTGGAACCATTCCTCGTGAAATACCTTTAACCAATCTTATACAATGAATGAGTGTGAAAAGAGGGACCCATCTTCTTCATATTTATGTGAAAGAGCATCAACAACCACATTGTATTTTCCTTCCTGTAAATTGTTCAACAATTGGTTGTCATTGATGTCAACAAGTAGTGGGTTGATCAACTGATGTGGTGGGTGTACTTGGAGAAGTCTCCAAAGTGGTCCCTTTATGGCGTAGCTCTAAGCATGGCCCTCATGGGAAGACACTTTGAAGAAGTCTCCAAAAAATCAATTAGTATGGTTATGGATCCCGTAGTTGATCATGGAATTAGGTCATGAAGGACAAAGTAAATGAAGGTAACTCACTCATGGATGGATAGTCCTTGTCATTCCATTTTAGGTGATAGATGGTATGCCACGTAGTTCCTCAGGGTTGAGGAGTTATGACCTTGTGAAGTTAGAATCGCTGGAGAATGGTCAAGAAGCCCCTAGTTGGTTACAAGTATTTAATGAAAGGGTAAAGTGGTTGTAACAAGAAATTTAAGAAGCCCCTAAGTTTAATGAAATAGGTTACCCAACAAAATTATAAATACACCTCAAAGAGTCATTCACAAGTACATTCACTCACTTATTCTATTGAATATATTATAGTGAACTAGTGATCTTTTGGCTAAGTTTGCAATGGTAAAATATGAGGTAGTAGAGAGTCAAAGACTGAGGAGTAAGGGAGTTTCAACATTGCAGTGGTGAGTGGGAATCTATGAGGAAACCCTAGTTTTGTTGATCCTTGCAGGTCAGACTACTAGTGTCCCGTGAGGAATCCTTGTAGGCTGCAATATACCTGTCACGTGAGGCCCCACGAGACAAATGTCTTAGTCCCATGAGGACAAGACAAGTTTGGGGGAAATGTTGGTACCAAGTCCCTGAAGATAGAAGATAAATTACAGGTTAGCATTGCAGTGTTTTAGGTCATCTACAAAGGTACTTGTATGTGTGTGTACTTGTTGTGAAGGTTATGCTGGATTATGATGTGGTGAAATCTTGAGGCATACTTTTTAATACTGATAAGGGTTTGACACATGATTGAAGTACATCTTGGGTACAACATTGAATAAGGTATTATGGTATATTTGGTTCAACATATAGCATGGTTTTTATGGCTCATATCTTTGAGATGATTTTTCATAGTTGAGGTATACACTTGATGAATGGTGGTATATGAACGAGGGACATGCATTGGTTCTTCATTGATGATATGGTATATGTCTATACTTGATTTATGCTATGGTATATGATACAAGTTTTATTCATGTTTTACATATGGTACATGATTTTCTACTTATCATTGATTTTGTAGTTGGTATATCTTATTGTTCAGGATTGATACACATATGTTGGTACACAGTTGATGGATGATATGGTTCAAATTTTGGTATATCTTAGGTTGATGGTGCGTGTTATAGGTTGATGGTATAGTGACAGTGACATGTTAGATACAATGAAAGGTTGATGTGATAGTGACAGTGATAGTGGCAATAATTGTGGTAGTGACATTTGGTCTACATTTATATTTCATGGCGAGAGGATGGGGGAAGGAAAGGGGGTTGTAGCCTCCTTATGGTTGTAGTCAAAGAACACAGGGAGTTGGAGCTTGAGAATCAGAGGGTCGTAGCCGCCTTCTGGTTGGCATTAAAATTCTAGGAGTTGTAGCTTCCTTCAGGTTGGAGCCTGTAAATAGGGTGTTGTAAACTCCTTCCAGTAGTAGATGGAGAATTGGGAAGTTGGTGCTTCCAATGATCCAGGAGGAAATCGGTGGCCACCCACCTATTCCGATGGCTCAAAATAGGGGTTTCCACGTTGGAAGTTTTTCTATATCTTTTTGGGTCCTAAACTTCTGGGACGTTTTGAGGCCCTAAACAATTTGTTTGGGCCTGTAACAATCACACTATAGGATTTATCCAAAGTGTGATGGAAAAATGTGTATTCTTCAGATAGAAATGTCCAACGAGATATCCTGCGCCCCAAATGGAGATCTTATGCAAAAGTTATTCCCTTGGGAAGTTGATGTATCAACTATCCCCATTAGGGCCCACAAACCTTTTGGGTTTTCATCTTCCGGGGTTAGGGTTTTGGATTTTATTTATGTTAAAAAGGCCCTTGGAGCCTCATTGTAAACACCATATTCTTCTTGCGAATGAGCATAGCCATCACATCTCTCCTCATAGATAAGTTTCCACCATTCTAGCAAGTTCATTCATTCAGTATTTTTACAGGTTATGTACATTTATGTCATTAATAAAAATTGTGCATTATTGTTGTTGAGTGCAATCTATGTTGTATAAATTCTCAACGATTTAATGTCAACCAGGAGCTCGAAATCTTAGAGGCACAACACAATATGTGCGAGGATTTGAAGTTGTCTATTCTAAACTACTAAAGCAAAGAACATAAGAATAACATGAATATACACATGACAAATTTTACCTACTATATACAACACATAGGTGTACTAGCATCAGTGCATGGGGGCCCTTCCATCCTTTAGTAAGTACACCATAATCTTAACACAAAATAGAGATCAAAATGGAAGCATGTCTTGTATTCAAAAGAATATGATTACATCTTCATTCCAATATGAAATCTCCTCTCTACTAACCTCAAGATTCAACCTATCAATTCAAAACATGAGCATTTCCCAAACTTCACACCTATATCTCCATCTCTATCTATCTCTATACATCTACCTTTGAAAGGAGAAGGCTCTCCTATTTATACAAGAACATAAGAAGCTACCCCATTAATGGAGATCCACTATTCTCTCCCTAGATCCATAAAAATCTCATATAGTTACAACCAAATAGCAAATGATGAGACACATATCCTCTTTGACCTTTATCCAAATCTTCTTCCATATCTTGAAGGGAATTCGAATTTGAGTATTGGAGGCCACATAAGAGTGTCTTGGAAGTTTCCAAATCACCTACACATGTCACCAAACTCATTCTAATTGTTAGGTATAAGTATAAGTATATTATTTTCTAAAGTTTA
>ML794718.1:481734-501587 GCA_009831015.1 Picea engelmannii | reverse complement strand
GATAAATGTAATGATGTGGAGGTGGAATGAAGGTGACATGAAGGTAATATGGAAGTAATGTGAAGGTATTGGTGAAAAATGGAGTGAGAATAGGGACTATTTTGAGGCCCAACATACCCCCAAACTGAAGATATTGCATGTCCCCATGCAATCTATTACATTACTTTTGATACTTGAGCTTTTGGCTGAAACTTTGCATGATATCATTTACTTAACTTTTGCAAAGTGTTTTTGATGAACTGCAACTTGGTTGGTTCTTCTGTTTCAACCATATTTTGTTTGTTGCATTCAACTTTAATGTATGATCTTTGCATATTGATAATGTGATTTTTATTGCAGAGTATTTTTGTTGGAATGCAACATGGTTGGTTCTTGTGTGACAACCATGATTGTGTTGGCATTCAATTATCTTTTAAGTACTTTCTTCTTTTTTCGAAAAGCCATTTATATGCTCATGATGATGTAATAGTAATTATATCTTGAAAGTATGTGGGCTTTGAATGTAACATGAATGTTTTATGAATGTGGTAACATATGAATGTGAATGTATTTCCCCCCTCAACTGATGGTTTTGGAAATTTTGACAAAATGACGAAAGGAAGTGAAGTTTTTCCAAAAATTATCATTCTAACTTTTCAAGGAATTAAATGGTTAAAAGTTAGAAAATATCATACCTTAAATTACCCTTTCAAAAGTGGATGAGAGTTGTGCATGTGTGGCTGCAAAATTCTGTTCATAATCTTCTTTACTTGGTTGTGAAAATAGTGGATGAGGTCGAAAAAGTGAATCTTTTATTATTGCTGCATCTACTGCTAAATTTGTTGATGGATCTTCTGCTGAATGTTTGGAATCTGTTGCTGCTGCTAAATCTGCTACTGGATCTTCTGCTGAATGTTCAGAATCTACTGCTGAATGCGACTGAAAATGTATAAGGCTTGGAAGGTATACAAAATTCATAATTTACACTCCCCCCCCAGCCTTATTTATTGACTTGTCCTCAAGTCATTCAAAAAGTAATTATGCATCCTCTGCTACAAAATGATTGGTCTTCAAGTCTTCAACGCTCATTGGCATAGTTATTGTCATGTGAATAAATGTTTCGGTGTCGAACATAACAAGAAATTTTTAACTTAGTGGTCATTGATGGATGCCACTAGTCAACACAAGAGCTCCCATATTTAATGAGGATGAGAGTCAAGATGCCCCGAACACATCTTGCTAAGTATGAATGAATTTGTTGTTGTCGAATACTTAGAAGATCCGATGAACAAGGGACATTGATGTATTCCCTTTGTTTATCAGCATGATAGCTTGCCATTAAGGCAAGCAAGCTTTAGGGTGTTTTAGAAAAATATTTAGACTCAAGGACTATGGACTCAATGGTGTATGGAAGCAAGGTTTTATTTGCAAATCTAGGAAAAAGGAAACTGACAATGAATGGGTAAAGTGGACCAAACAGCTTGTAGATGACCTTGGTTGGTTTATTGGTGGGTTAGGATTGAAGAAAAATGTAGTGAAGTGTATGTGGTAATGGATAATGGATAATGACTCTCGCTGGAAAATAAATAAATTATGGCTCCAATTTCTCAAATATAGCAAATTTGCTCTTTAATTTTGGACTTTTTGCAAAAATAGTTGAATTTGACCAGCATTGACCAGCTACTTATAGATGTGGAATTCAAGGGTGGATAGGTATTTCACCATCCTTGTACATTTAGAAACAAACCCCAGCTCTTTGAATTTTTCTAACCTGTCATGCAACATGTCAAACCATTAAGCTATTATAGGAATTTGCAAGAATTTGTAATTTTCTGGAAATTTTGGTTATAATCATGGATTGGTTTTTTTTAGAGTTTCTCATGAAATTTGTCTTTGGAAGACCAATTGTTGTCACAATGTAATCTCCTTATTGATCACTTGATCAACCTATAACCTGCGAAAAAACTTGGCAGAAAGAAAGCATAAGTATGTTCAAGAAGAAATGGCCATTTCCTTCATGATTCTTATGCAAAAATTTCGTACCAAATAAAACAGATTAAGAAAAATCAAAGTGTTGAAATTAACTCAATTCATGATATTAGTATCAATCCATTCTTAAAGAAATAACTATGAAAAGTAAATTTACTCCCTGTTTTGTCAGATAACACATGTGCATGGCAAAGAACTCGATACTAGCTGACGATAGATATGGTGCACTGCTCTGTCATCAGCTTCAACATGCTCCACCCAAGTCACCTTGGAATAGCTATTGGGCATCTCTTAAATGCGACAACCAGATGATCGTATTCGACATCTTATCACTGAAGAAGAATTCCCTCGTAAACTTTCCAGAGAGACATCAACAATAACCCATATTGAGTCTAAATGCTGCTTGCAATATCTTACGAAGTAAATCTCCCGGGTAGGTTCTACTGGAGAGGGTACTTGAAACTCCACATGCATCACTTGCAAAGCACCATTGTAGTTTTCTGCCATGCCTGTTAAAAAAAAATCCACAATAAATGGGCGTGATACAATGCCTTGAAACATTCTTGACCATTGATTCACATCCATTAGAGTCTCGACAAGATTAATAGCATTCATGATTACAACAACAGGCTCTCGAGATGCTTCAGCCTTTAATCCATAGAAATCATAAACTCATTATGAGTATGAGAATGATAGGCTTATTAAACACACAACTAAGAATATGAGAATATTGGATCACCATAGATACCTCATGCAACCAACTAGAGTGTCATACATTCTTCGATTTCGGCTTTCCAGAGTGGTACCTCTTAATGAAATTGGCTCTTTGAGGGAGAAAATCGACTGTGCCCATTTTTTAAATTAAAATCGAACATATAACTTCAAGGTATTCATGTGAAGCTTTGCTTCCAAATTTAAGAGGCCCAAGGGGCAACAAAACCAGGAGGAAGGGACAACTTCTTAGCGCCACTGTAAGGACTGTGACCCAAGTTTTTCGTATCACCAAACTCACAAGCATTATAATAGGATCATGAAACTGAAAGATGTACATGATTAAACCATTCAACGAGTGGTAACCACTAAACCCATTGAGATTGTTGATTGGATGTGAAACACCTCAAATATGTTTCCAAGAACTTGTTGACAACTTTAGTTTGACCATCAGTGTGGGGATGATAGGTCGTGTTGAGATGCAATTGGGTGACCTAGAGCCTGAACAATTATTTTCAGAAGTTGTTGGTGAAAGTTGGAGACAATACAGTGGGGAATTTCATGGAGTTTGAAGATATTGTCCATGGAAATTTGAGTCAGAGTGGATGTTGTGAACGAGTGTTAGAGGGCACATAAATGAGCATATTTGGAAAGGCGATCGAATACAACCATGATGATTTATTTATTTCCATATTTGGGTAATCCAAAAATGAATTTCATAGAAATATCAGTCCATATAGCAGGTGGAATAAGAAAATTTTGGAGTGTGCCTAGAGTTTTGATTGTTCCTCCCTTATTGTGTTGAAAAGTATCACATTCAGCCAAAAACATGCATATGTATTGTTTCATGCTTTCCCAGAAAAAGAGTGTTTGATCCGTTCATACTTTTTGTGGAAACCCAAATTCCCTCTCGTTGGTGAGGCATGAAGTTCATAGAGAAAAGAGGATTTAAAGTGAAACTGTTTTATCAAATACATGCGACCTTTATAACGAAGTTGCTCATTTTGCCAAGAGTATCCCAAAGATGCATGGTGATCTAGTTGCGATAGTTGGATTAGGCGAGAGAGTTTGGGATCTTGGAACCATTCCTCGTGAAATACCTTTAACCAGTCTTATACAATGAAGGAGTGTGAAAAGAGGGACCCATATTCTTCATATTTATATGAAAGAGCATCAACAACCACATTGTATTTTCCTTTCCTATAAATTGTTCGATAATTGGTTGTCATTGATGTCAACAAGTAGTGGGTTGATTTCAACTGATGTGATGGGTGTATTTGGAGAAGTCTCCAAAGTGGTCCCTTTATGGCGTAGCTCTAAGCATGGCCCTCATGGGAAGACACTTTGACGAAGTCTCCAAAAAATCAATAAGTATGGTTATGGATCCCATAGTTGATCATGGAATTAGGTCATGAAGAAAATTAAATGAAGGTAACTCGCTCATGGATGGATAGTCCTTGTCATTCCATTTTTAGGTGATAGGTGGTATACCACGTAGTTCCTTAGGGTTGAGGAGTTATGACCTTGTGAAGTTAGAATTCCTGAAGAATGGTCAAGAAGCCCCTAGTTGGTTACAAGTATTTAATGAAAGGGTAAAGTGGTTGTAACAAGAAATTTAAGAAGCCCCTAAGTTTAATGAAATAGGTTACCCAACAAAAGTATAAATACACCTCAAAGAGTCATTCACAAGTACATTCACTCACTTATTCTATTGAATATATTCTAGTAAACTAGTGATGTTTTGGCTAAGTTTGCAATGGTAAAATATGAGGTAGCAGAGAGTCAAAGACTGAGGAGTATGGGAGTTTTGGCATTGTAGTGGTGAGTGGGAATCTATGAGGAAACCCTAGTTTTGTTGATCCTTGTAGGTCAGACTACTAGTGTCTCACAAGGCATCCCTGTAGGCTGTAATATACCTGTCACGTGAGGCCCCACGAGACAAATGTCTTAGTCCCATGAGGACAAGACAAGTTTGGGGGAAATGTTGGTACTAAGTCCTTGAAGATAGAAGATAACTTACAGGTTAGCATTGCAGTGTTTTAGGTCAGCTACAAAGGTATTGGTATGTTTGTGTACTTGTTGTGAAGGTTATGCTGGATTATGATGTGGTGAAAGCTTGAGGCATAATTTTTAATATTGATGAGGGTTTGACACATGATTGAAGTACATCTTGGGTACACGATTGAGTAAGGTATTATGGTATATTTGGTTCAACATATAGCATGGTTTTTATGGCTCATATCTTTGAGATGATTGTTCATAGTTGAGGTATACACTTGATGAATGGTGGTATATGAACGAGGGACATGCATTGGTTCTTCATTGATGATATGGTACATGTCTATACATGATTTATGCTATGGTATATGATACAAGTTGTATTCATGTTTTACATATGGTACATGATTTGCTACTTATCATTGATTTTGTAGTTGGTATATCTTATTGTTCATGATTGATACATATATGTTGGTACACAGTTGATGGATGATAAGGTTCAAATTTTTATATCTTAGGTTGATGGTGCATGTTATAGGTTGATGGCATAGTGACAATGACATGTTAGATACAATGAAAGGTTGATGTGATAGTGACAGTGATAGTGGAAATGATTATGGTAGTGACAGTTGGTGTACATTTATATTTCAGGGCGACATGATGGGGCAAGGAAAGGGGGTTGTAGCCTCCTTATGGTTGCAGTCGAAGAACACAGGGAGTTGGAGCTTGCATCAGGTTGGAGCTTGAGAATCAGAGGGTTGTAGCCACCTTCTGGTTGGCATTATAATTCTGGGAGTTGTAGCTTCCTTCAGGTTGGAGCTTGTAAATAGGGTGTCGTAAACTCCTTCCGGTAGTAGATGGAGAATTGGGAATTTGGTGCTTCCAATGATCTAGGAGTAAATCGATGGCCACCCATCTATTCCAATGGCTCAAAATAGGGGTTTCCACCTTGGACATTTTTCTATATCTTTTCGGGTCCTAAACTTCTGGGACATTTTGAGGCCCTAAACAATTTTTTTGGGCCTGTCACAATCACACTATAGGATTTAGCCAAAGTGTAATGGAAAAATGTGTATTCTTCATATAGAAATTTCCAACGAGATATCGTGTGCCCCAAACAAAGATCGTATGCAAAAGTTATGCCCTTGGGAAGTTGATGTATCAACTATCCCCATCAGGGCCCACAAACCTTTTGGGTTTTCATCTTCCGGGGTTAGGGTTTTGGATTTTATTTATGTTAAAAAGGCCCTTGGAGCCTCATTGTAAACATCATATTCTTCTTGCGAATGAGCATATCCATCACATCTCTCCTCATAGATAAGTTTCCACCATTCTAGCAAGTTGATTCATTCAGTACTTTTACAGGTTCTGTACATTTCTATCATTAATTAAAATTGTGCATTATTGTGTCTTCGTGTTTCTAGAAATATATCTATGTATTTACTTATTTTATTTTTGCCTTCATTTCGTTCTCAAAATAATCTATATCATCCAATGAATGTATTCTTTTGATATATAAGAAAAACATTCCCTTGTTTTCTCCCATTTGGGTTTCCACATAAGTTTTGGTGCACTGTGTTTCTGTGGATGTCTATTATGCTTTGTTGATTTATACTGGTCATGATATATTGATGATATATTTTTTATGGTGTTAATGATTAAATATTGTGGTTAAAATAGATAATAAAGTGTTCATACTGATTCACCCTCCCTCTCAGTATTCTGACAATTGGTATTAGAGAAGGTTTGTCAAGAAACAATTTAACCACTAGAAGGAGATAATGGAATACACTAATATTGGAGCACCAAGATTTGATGGACATAACTGTTCATTTTGGAATAAAAGGATGAAAAACATTTTATAGGCACAAATATTTGATGTTTGGAATTCAGTAGTAGACAAATATGTAGCACTAGCCACTCCCCCAACTGACAAACATGGAAATAAACTCAATGAAAGCAACTAAAAGGATAAAGGAACCATTCTGAGCAATCTATATTATTCATTATTTGTCAAATTTATGCATTACAAGACCACAAAGGATGTTTGGGATAAACTTCAAAATATTTATGAATTAGATACAAAAGTCAAGGGAGCTAAGCTTCAATCCCTTAGAGCTAAGTTTGAGCAACTAAAGATGAAGGAAGATGAAGAAATTGCATCCTACTTTCTACGAGTTGATGAAAAAATGAACACTATCAGAGTAATGGGAGAAGAATTTGATGAGTCGGTGGTTGTTAAAAAGGTTCTAAGATCTCTACCTACAAGATTTGATCCCAAGATATCAGCGCTGGAAGAAAGAACATATATTGACAGTCTGAGCATGGATGAGCTACATGGAATATGATAGCTCTTTGTGAATTCGTTTGGCTGAGAAAATGAATGATAGATTTAACCTACATACCAACTTTAAGGCCAGAAACTAGCCTTTCTGACCCAGAGAGGGCTCTCTCCGAGGCTTTGTCTCTATATAGATTATGGCTTTGAATTGTCGACTAGATTTAACACATTTGTGCAGTATTTCTGGTTCTATTGGAAAGAGAATGCATAACCTTGGGCCATGGAGTCAAATTCCAGAAAACAAGAGAAATATATGACTTGGTGACTAAAACTTGAGAGGATAAAGGCTAAGTAGGCAATGATCTTTTAGTTCAAAGTCGTTGTGTGTGGTGAGAGAAAAATACATAAAGTAACTCAGAGAACGATTCGAGATGAATTCTAAATTGCTTAGAAGAAAACACAAACGTTTAAATGGCGAAGTCTAGAGCACCGTGTGATGAATTCTAGACTTATAAAACATTCTGATTTAAACAAAATGAAGACATGGATATACATAACACATGAAACATGTACATATGAGAGATCACAATACATCAAACCACTACCATTAGAATTTTTTCATCAAAGTCTCAGGACCTTTGTATTAAACTTCAATCGGGTTCAAAATTTACATTCAATAGTGACTGTCTACATTAATTTTCCAACCAACCTAGATTACATTGAAAAGATGCAATATATAGAAAAAGGATATGTCACTTGCGCTACCATGCCCCCCAACTACTACTCCTAGAAATTAGGCTCTGATTATTATTTGTCGAATGAGCCTTCAGATGGCACTTACTAAGAATATAAACTTGATTGTACCCAATCATGAAATAACCGAAGTCTTTTCCATGATGATTCACTCATTAGCAAGATTTCATCGTTAAGAAGTGATGTGTTGGGGCCTCTCCTTTGAAAGGTCATCCAGACGATCGAGTGCTTTTCAGACTCCTGCCACCCAATGTAACAACTTTGATTGATATCGCATGATCATTTGTTGTTGTGTGCATGTGGCGGGTAACTGTGGACTCTCACTTGTGTTTCCAAGATGACAACGATGGTCAGGGGGCAACACATTTATTCAAAATTGTTGTGTGTTCATCCTACACTTTTCCTTTTCGACAAGTGGGTTTTCAATATCTACATGACGTATATCCATCGCGCAGGTACACGTCATATTCTTTACTTCCTGACAGGCAATAAGACACAGGGAGAAAGGAATCTCGTGCCACGTCCAAAAAGACAAAAACGGGATTGGATCAATTACGTTTATGGCCTTATCTGCAGTCATGATCTCTAAGTGTTTTTCTAAGGGACCAATTGCACCTTTTCAGATTCTTTACCAATTTTTGAAAGAACACATTCACCTTCAGCTTCACTTGAGAACTGACTATAGTTGCACAAACTTTTTCTATGGCCGGTCCACATTCTTTGAAATGCTCTGCGATTTTCTCCTCTAACATTCTTTGTGCTTTGCACAACTGGATAATTGTGTCTTGCGCTTCTCTGAGATGCCTCTTGAGCCAGTTCACATTCCCTTCTCGGCTTTGTGATGTTGTTGTCTCAACGATCCTTTCTGCTAATTTCCTTCTCAACTCCCTGTTCTCCTGGTACAAATCAACAATAGCAAGCTGTGCTTTCTTTAGCTGTTGCGACAGCTCATGAATATCCATGTCTTTATTGTTCAGCCTTCTCCGTTTGTCACAGGTTTCTCGGCTTGAACCTTTGACAGGTTCTAGTCGAACAACATGCATGAGTAACTCCTCAACAACCAATTTGGGGCGCGGTTCGCTCGGAGCTTGGGCCTCCTTGATCTCACTATTCTTCCTTGGCTTGCCTCTTTTCCAGGGTATTGGCTATTGGGGGGACGAGGCTTCCACTACCTTTCCTTTTTCTGCAGCCCTTTCTATTTTCGCCTCCACACCGTGAGATGTTTATTTTCCCATGGGTAGAAGGGGAACGCCTTTGGGGTCCCTGGGGAAGTCGGATAAAAGAAGAAATGAATCCCAGTTCTTTCCCAGTCGCCCTAATTCCTAGACTATCAACAATTTGATTAGTGAGATATGGGATAATTTCTTCCTTGGCTGGTCTACTTCGGCTTGGACATTGTCTGCCATTCCTCCTAGAATTTGGTGCAAGAAGAAAGGCATGTTCAGTGGCCTCTTTCCTGTGAAATGCATCAACAATATGATGTGATGTGGGTGTATTTTTTCATACCTTCTTTCACAGTTGACATACTTTCTAATCACCTTCAAGAGTTTTTGGAAAGGCACCCGTAGATACTGACTTGGAAAACCCGTTTTGATTTTCCCATTTAGGTAGTTTGGCTTGATGAATTATTCGTAGTATATAACATCCAAAGGCATGCCCTTAGACCACCTTTCACCGCTCATAAGGATCTCTGTTGCGGTTGATAGAGTTTCCTCCATCACCCAGAATGTGATTCCTGCAATAACCGGGTGAAACCCATTAAATTTGAGGGTGAACTGTTACTCCAGTTTCACATTGTATCCTTGGATTTTATTGCAATAGAGAATGCATCCAAACTCTTCTAAAGATGATTTGATATTCATATATTCATTTATCAATGCCAATTCTTGAGGCTCGGACCTCGCAGTTTTGGCACTCTGCGCCCCCTTCCTTATGTTGTGGGATGTCATCATGGTGCAATGCATGTTTGTTATACGCACGTGGTAGTGAAGATGACACCCCCTTCACGCAAAAAATGGATAATGATATTCTTATCTTAGACCGGTCGGAGGGATAGTAGTGGAACTTTGTGTGATAAGCGAGAATGACTTTGGGAATTCACTGTGCGACTCCCAGGAGCCACGAAGACTCTCGGTGCAGGAATGGGTCCATGTTGTGACAATGATGATGACAGGCTCATTGCATCAAGGGAGCATGGAAGAGAATTTGGGCGTGACAAGAACTATGAGGATGAGGGGATGACTCTAAGAGGACTTGTCATTTGATAGACTAACTTGTGACCAACTCTGACAGGCTCCAAACCTAGATTTAAGATGGACAGAACACAACAATATTGACTGAACTGGTTTGTGATATAGCTGATGGCAATCGACTTTCCCGCAGCGAGAAACTCAATGCTTGCAGAAAAAGTTACAGACGATGCATAATCTCGGCTGGTAAATAGAATACATATAGAGAGAATATCATTTATAACTGAATGGGTGAGGGATGGAATCATGACAGGGGACACTGAATCCATGGTGATGAGAAGTTTTGAAGCAGGCCGAATATTTGTGCAGCACAGTCGCGCGACGGGTACACTTCAAAGTGTGCAAAGTACAGACGATAAGTGTTGCAGAGTATACATTATATGAGTTCCATGATTTCTTATCCTTTCTGACTTCATAATGAGGTGATGATGGTCATTATATATGATGACGTGACCCTTATTATAACAACTTGCTTCGACCTTTGACACGTAAAATTCCTCCTTCTGACAGGACCCAAACTTTTGGGAAAATACCTTTACCATTTACACATGTTTGATTCTGACGTCCTTTCCCGACTCCAAGGGAAAAACTGGTCACTTGTTGACTTCTACCCATTCGTTGTTCGGTACCTAACCTCACACACTTTGACACGTAGACCATGATTCATCTAAGGATGACTCTAACTGAAAAAATGATGGCGCTAATAGCTGGCTCCAACGAGGATGTTATTCTCCCAGTGAGGTGGCAAAGAACAACAGACCAGGTTCCCTACCATTGGGATTTATTTGATTTTCAGACTCTAAAAAAATGAAAAAGACTCACTGTAGAACTTCTTGAAATTGTTACGATCAGACTCAACAGAAACTTAGGGCCTTCACTCTAGGATTCAATTTCCTACTGACACACTGACTTGAAATTCCTTCTTTGAAAACATGAAAATGACTATTTACAATGACATGAAAACCTAAACAGACCATACTAAAACAGATAGTGTTTGAGGAACCGACCATTTATAGGCCCCCCACCAGTGAGTTCTCCATTAAGCTCTTGTAGCAGATATGCATTGTTCCCATGGTACACAAAGATTCTGAATGGTCCCATCGAAACATGATTGAATTTTCCATGCTTCCCTTTGTCTTTGTTCCTCGCGTCCCACTTCAGCACCAAATCATTCACCTTGAAATCCTCCTTCTTAGAGTGTTTGTCGAAAATTTTCTTCATCCTGTCTTGGTGAAGTTGTGATCAGTTGAAAACCTTCTCCCTCATCTTCTGCGTGTGAATTAACTGATTTATCCTCCTTTGAGTGTCGTTTGGCTCAGCCTCTTTCTCTTGCAGTAATTTCCTGACTAGAAATCCCAGCAAGGTAGAGAAAACTGCGTCTACACCATATACAATTTGGAATGGTGACATGGAGATGGAATTTTTGGTAGTGATTCTATCAGCCCATAGCACATAGATACACTTCTTGTGCCAGGCCTTCTTGTTGTCCTGCAAGAGCCTTTTAATAATCCTGGTTAAGATTTTGTTGGATGCTTCCGCCAATACATTACCCTGTGGGTAATAAGCTGCAGAATGTCCCAGGTTTATATTGTAATTGTTACAAAAATTCTCCATCTTCTTGGAATTAAATTTTGTTGCGTTATCCATGATGATCTTGATAGGGCACCCAAACTTAGACAAGATGTTGGTCTCCAAAAACTGAATGATGATCGTGTCAGTGGCCTGCCTTGTGGGGACTGCTTTGATCCATTGGTGAAGTAATCCGTATTCGTTAATATCCATCTATGTTGCGTAGAGGATGGCGGATGGATCTCTCCTATAAATTCCAGGCCCCATTGCATGAATGGTGCTTCGACAGAGATAGGTTTCAATGGAAGGGGTTGTAGCTTTCTCTTTCCATCGAATATATGGCACTCGTGGAAACTGAAAAATTCCTTGTATACATTTGCGAAAACATTTTTCCAATAATAACTTGCCCTCAAGATTTTATGCGGTGGTTTTCCAGTAGTGATGCCTCTTGCAGTCGCCTTTGTGGAATTCCTTGATAGCTCATTCTGTGTCATCTTCCAGTAAGTAAGTTAGCAATATCCCTCCCAGATCTTTCCAATATAGAGAGTTATCTAAGATGAAAAACTTGGCAGCCTTCAGCTTTAAAAAAATGGCCTTGGTTTTTCTTAACCCTGGAGGGGCTTACAAATTTCTCAACACATAAATGACATCAGTGTACCAAGGTAAATCCATGAATTTCTGAGACACATGCGGGGTTGCTTCTTCTTGAGGGTTCTCTGACAAATCATTAATGAAGTTTATTCCCAAAACATCACACTTCGACTGCGCCATCAATTTTGCGAGCCCTTGAACCTTAATCATCTTTGTGGGATTGATTTTGAGGTCGTATTCCATCATGACTATGATCCATTTACCTCTTCTCCCCTCAGGGTTAGGCTGAGTCAGGATGTATTTGACGGAATTGCTAGGCACGTAAGAAATATTGCGGGAATGTAGTATATAAGTCCTGAACTCCTTGAGGGATTTCACCAAGGTGTATACTTTTTTTTCCATGATATCATACCTCAATGGGGACTCTCTCAACGTCCTACTGAAGTATGCTATAGGATTTTCAAAATTTAGGTCGTCCTTCTGTAATGGTATGCCAACGATGGTGTTCTCTGAGGCGAAGGAGAATAAGATAAAATCTTTTGCGAAATCTTGGATGGACAATACAGGGTCTTTGGTCAATGCTACCTTGATGTCTTCAAACGATTTCTTGGCTTCGTGGCTCTATTTTATCTCATTGCCCTTTCTGATAATTCTTGTGATGTGCTTTATAATTCCAGCTAGATTCAAAATGAACCTTCTCAGGAAATTCACCTTTCCCAGGAAGGACTGTACCCCTTTCTTTCTTAGAGGAGTGTTGATATTCAAAATCCCTTCCACCCTATTGGGGTCTATCTTTATGCCTTTCTTTGAGATGATGTGCCCCAACAGTTTCCCTTCTTTCATTCCAAAATGTGATTTTTTCAGATTCAAAGATATGCCAAACTTTATACATTTCTAGAAGACCTCTTCAGATGCTCAAGATGTTTTTCATCGGAGTTGGGAAACACTGTGATGTCGTATAGGTAGATCAGGATAAATGTTTCCTTTTCCTCAACAAATGCTATATCCATAGCCCTTTGGAAAGTATCTCCAACGTTCATAAGACTGAATGGCATCTTCTCATACATGAATGTACCCCATGATTTTGTGAAAGCTATCTTTTCCTGATCATCTGGGTCTACCATGATCTGATTGTAACCTGAAAAACCATCCAGCATGGACATCTTTTGGGATCCAAATACCTTCTGCAGGATGTAGTCCATCTTAAGAAGTGGGTAGTTTTCCTTGAGGGACACTTTGTTCAAATTTTGAAAATCCATGCATAACCTTATTTTGCTGCTCTTCTTCCTTATAGGCATAAGGTTGGCAATCCATTTTGAAAATCTTAAAGAAACAATAATTTTTTCTTAAAATATTTTTTTTACCTCAGTTTCAATTGGCGAAAACAACTTGGGATTGATCCATATTAGATTTTTCTTGAAAGGTTTTTGATCTTATTTGAGAGGAATGACGCATTGAATCACTCTAGTATCATAGACTTTCAAGTCCTCATAACTCCAGGAAAAAACGCCAGGAAAGTATTTCATGAGTTTGATGTATCTCTGCTTGATCTTCGAACTGAGTGTCTTTGACAATTTGATTATCCTTGGATTCTCCTGGGTCTCGATGTTTCAATCCTTGACATCCTCATCATTCGCAGTGATCCTGGGATTTCTGGCTACATCATTTTCATCAAACAACTTTTCCAATGGAACCAATCCCTTGAGGATGATATTATTTTTTAGCTGCATTATGTACCTTCCATCTATCTGGTTCTGAAAAGTGTCATTGTCACCATGTGCAGCTATGTTTTCATCTTCTTCGCAACAACACTCATCATCGGTGTTTACATTAGAGAACTCATCGCTCATTTGGAGGAATATCTCCTCCTTCTTGTCATCTTCAAACACCTGTCAATACTTGATATTATCGGGTACTGTCGACCTGTGTTTGACTTCGATCTCATACTTTCTATTGGGGAAAATTGGAATTTTAAATATTGAAGTTGAGGTGGCTAGGGAATCTGCAATTTGATTCTTCCCCGTTGGGATCACTGACAAATTATACTCCGAGAACTCTTTGATGAGGTCCAACACTAGATTCCTATATGATCTCAGACTAGGGTTCTTGGACTGGTATATACCTTTCACTTGATTTATGACGAGCTCAGAGTCTCTATGCACTGCTATCCTCTTAGCGCCCAACTCTTTCAAAGTTATCAGACCCAAAATCAATGGCTCATACTCAACCATGTTATTTGTACAATCAAAGGCGAGTTTGTAAGAGTAGAGTTTAGATCCCACCTTGGGAGGATTTATTCATACACCGTCCCCTTCTCCTTCCTTGTTGATGAATCCGTCGAAGCTCATGTTCCACATTTCGTTATCCATGCGGTTTCTCGGGTCTGTGCACTCTTTTTCTTAATGCACGGCCTTATCTTCGATAGTCATGACAACTATCAGATCCTCCCCTTCAAAAATCAAGTCATTATAAAATAAAGAGGAGTCGATCTCGGTGTCTATAGACTAGATAGGATTTTTTTGTTGGGTATTACTACTCACCATGTACTTGAGAAACACATCTATGTACAACCTTCTTTATTGGTGGAATATGACATATCCATCTGGAGGGTTCCCTTCAATTTTGTGGCCCATGACTTGGATAATAACATGCCGAATTTAGGGGCGATGTCAGCCACAACCACGTCCATAACTAGATTCTTAGACAGAATCTGGGACAATGACACAACCAAATATTTCATCAGACCCAAACATTTCACTTTCCTCGATTCGAAGGAGAAAAGATCCTTATAGGGCATGGTGACGTCCAAACCTAAATCATCCATGACCACTTTTGGCATGAGATTGTGCGACACGCCCAAATCCAGCATGGCATTATGTAAAGTCATGTCATGGATTTTGAGGTTGACATAGAAAGGGGGAACATCCTTAGTATCGCTCGTTTCTTCTACGCACAGACCAAATAAAATGGTAGGGTGGTCATCCTGGACGTTCAGGGTATCAGGAGCCTCTTCCATATTCAACATTTTAATGATGTGATCTCGATACTCTCCTTTCTTGATGAGCTCGTTGAAAGGGACAAAGATTTTAATTTTTGCCATTTCGTTCTCAAAGTTAAAGGGGAGGGGGGGGACTTTATCTACCTCTTTGATGCCCATCTCCCTACCTGCCTCTGTCGCTTTCTTTATAGCCTCCTCCTTTGACTTTCCTTTCTCCATCGTTCCCTTTGTCACATTGTCTTTCTTTGGTTGTCTTGCGAAAGGAGTGTTCGCTTGAGGTTCATTTATGGGATTCGTCTATTGAGGCTCTGCAGACGCCTTTCTGCTCCTGAGGTTGTATTGTTTTTGAAACTGCATGATGGCATTGTGACATCCTTTCCTAAATTCCTCCATTTTTGAAGACGTGTCCTAAGTCTCCAGCATAATACCATCATTCGCATCCATAAATTGATTGTGGTATCCCTTCGTCAAGAACATGTGTGTGTCCGTGTCATCACAACAATGCATCTGATCTTGGATCATCTGATCAAAATATTCATTCGTGTAATTGTTTTGGAATGGAGGTCTTATTTGTTGATCACTCCGGTCTCTTTGTTCCCTCTGCCTGATCTGCGGAACCAAACCCCTTCTAAAGTTTTGATTTATGGGTTGGAAATCATTTTTCTCTCGGGCAATGGGATTTTTCTCCATGGAAATCCTTTACATTATCTTCTCCATAGTCTTCATCATCAAGTCGAACATTTCATCCGACGATCGAGAAGTTGAGGGATATGCATTTCCTTGGGGTTTCTTTTTGTTTTTATCGAAGTTTTTTTTTATCTTTCCCGACGCCATCAGATTTACTTCGAATTCAATTGTGTCACTCATCATAGCGCCTAAAGTAGCATATTTTCTTTCCCTCAGCAGTAAGGAAAAAATCCATTATGAAGTATTGAAGGTCCAACAATTTTTCATTTTTATCACACTTCGAAAATGTATTTGAAGACATTTGATCTATCTTGAAATTGAGTAGAGGGATCACGAGTGTGTGATGATGAAGGTCCTTGTATGATGTTATTTATTGGTCACTATTTGGTAATAAAACACTTTGGTCTTCAATTGCAACACTTGGACCATATGACACTTTTTTTCTTGTTTGTGAAACTTGGAGGTTAGTTTACAATTCTTCACAATTTTTTTGTTGTGGCACATTGCTTTTTTCATTGAGATGATATTATCAGTATGGTAGGGATAAAAGGCTTGTTCAATTTTCTACATACTTTAAATCGACACTACAAAAAGAACAACCATTCAAATAAAAAAATGTTCAACCAATATTGTGATCACTTTTCTACAATTTATGCATAAAAAAATTGATATTATCAAAACTTATAACAAGTTGTTAAATGATAAATTCAACTTTGCTGACATCAACATTATGAAGCCTTGCTTCTTTAGCATAATTCAATATTTGGATTAAATATTTTTGAAAAAGTGAAGAGGACATCGAGCTCATATGGTTATGAATCAAATAGATAAATTTAATGAAGACACTAAGGTAAGTGAAGATAAGTTTAAGAATAATGATAAAATTATCAGACCTTGGGAATATTTACAATCCAAGAGGAATAAATTTGGATTAGGATATGAAAATAATGAGTCTAAATTCTTCTATATTTATGATTACTCTAGATTAGATACATTTTTTAGCATAGGTTTTCTTAATGATGATTTGCAAAGGCATACTATTGATACTAATAAGTTGGATGAATTACTTGAACTTCAGGATCATGATGTGGATTAGGATGATGATGACGTGAATGATTTCAATGATGATACATTTGTTGTTGCTAAGTCAAATGCATTGGATGAATTATTTGAATAGTTCCAACACTATCTGTGAGTTTTCCATAAGGACTTGTAATGTTTTTAACTTAACCCATGTAGTTTATGTGGGAAGAAAAATCACTTTTTAGAAAATTGTCAGAGGAAAACAAAACATCAAAGGAAATATGTACATTTTAGATGGTTAGGTAATTGGCATTGGAGTTTGAAAGATAAGTGATTGGATCAATCTTACCATTGAATTCATACACAATTACATACATGTCTATTAGGAGATGAAATCTCAACAAATGGACATGCATGTTTTGATTCAAGACTTAACAATTGTGGGGGAAGATCAAGGCCCACTTGATGTTACCTTTTGAATTGAATATATTGTGTCTTACAACTCCACTCAATGACATCGTGGTTACCCTTTTCCACTTTCAAGGGGGTACATTGGAATTTCTAATTCAAAGGTCCCAAGACTTCACACATTTCACTTACCGAGGGGAGAGATAAAAATGATGGTTGTCATACTTTAATTTTTGAATTCTACTTTTTATTTTTAGGATTATGGCTTATCTAAGATGATGTATTTAGAACAATATTTATGATGGGTTCGGGGAACGATGATGTGTTGATCATGGATTGAATATTTGATTATTTTTACATGGATTTTTGGATTGGCACTTTGACCTTCGCAGGATATTTGTTGAGAAAAAATAGTTTTTAGTGTTTTTGAGGATATTTAGGAGATGGGAATGGATACTATTGTTATGGATGGTTTTTTAGATTTTTTTTAGGGTTTTAAGGATATTGTTGGATGGTTTTCCACATTGTGCCATTTGAAAATTCAAGATTTGATCAACATTTTGATGAATAGTTTGGTTTTCTAATTGAGGCAATATCAACAATTCACTTAGTTTAATACTTACATGTTTCACATGCTACAAGATTTGGATGTTGTTCAACACTTATTTATGTCAATTGGATCATTGACATTGTTTTTGTGTCATTTTTTAGAGCATTTTCATGAAAAAAAGTGTTCATTTGATAGTCTTTGGATTTAATAGGGATGGTCTTTAGACCATGTTGAGGACATATGATTATTCTACACTTTTTCTTAGCACCTTGAATTTTCAATAATTTTCAATATTTGGAATGTGTTGGAATTGCAACTAGTTCCCTTCTCATTAGGGTTTTGTTTCATCAATATTAAGTTCACATCAATGAACACCTGCAATATATCTGTTTTGTTTATTGCATAGTGAGATTTCAAAACTTGAATTTTGGCATAGACTTTTGTTGGTATTTTTAGGTGGTTGTTCATTGATACTCAAGAGATTTCATAATATGGGTATCAAGTTATCAAGTTGAAGACTTGAATATGTTACCAACATTTTCAATAATATTTATTACCTAGTAAGTGCATTTGTATGAAATTGTGATTAAAAGAAAATTGTTAACTATTTGGTTCCTAACCCTAATTCCTATACCACCTAATGTGTACATTGAGATATATTATTATCTTGAATATCATATACTTATATGACCATTATTTGGTGTTCATGTATATTGTACAATTAATTAATAATAATTAATGATTAAGATTTATGTCTTTCCCTTTCTTTATTTTTTATGTTCTTGATTATATCCTTTAATGGTCTTTCTTATGTCTTTGGATAACACACCAACTTTTATTACTTGAGGAAATTTGGATTTCCTTGGGCTTCCTCTCTATCTACATTCTCAAGGACCTACTATCATATCCATACATAAATTAAAATGCATCCTAATACTTATATTCATAGTTCAAATATTAAATACCCCACTCACCCTTTTTATTACAAAAGATATATATTAATCAATTTTTAAGTAATTTTCAAACCATAAAAAATTATAATTAAATATTTATAATGTAAACATATAAATTTATCAAATTAAATAAAATTAGGTTTATTGGTAAAATATTGTGTTAACTTATACTCAAGAAAATGTGTTGACTCTATATAAGAGAAAACATATAAACAAAATAAACAAATCATCATTATATTAAGAAATTTCATTTATGGAAGTACTTATAGAATTGAGTTGGGTTGAGGTGTATAATGTATAAGTATAATATAATTAACATGAAGATAATTTTTTTTTTAAATTGTTTCAAATTTTAATCAAGATCATCTACAATTAAAGAAGGGTTGGTTAAGTCATTCAAAAATAGAAGAGGTCATTGTGGAGAATATTGATACTATTAAAAATATTATTACATCTAAATTTAAGGATAAAAGAAAACTAAAATAATATAAAGAAGTTATTAACCATATTCTAGAATATTAAAAGTATCCCCACCCCCACCCTCACCCCTTATGTTTTCTCTATTATTTGTTGCACCTTCACCCTCATATTATTTTCTTTATTAGTTGCCCCACCCCCACCCTTACCCTCATATATATATCTGAGGGTGAGGGTGAGGGTGAGGGTGGGGCAAATAATAGAGAAAACATATTATGTTTTATCTATATGTTTTCTCTATTATTTGTCCCACCGACACCCTATATGTATATGAGGGTGGGAGTGGGGAAAATAATAGAGAAAACATAATGTATATGAGGGTGGGGGTGCAGAAAATAATAGAGAAAACATATTATGTTTTCTCTATTATTTACCCCACCCCCAACCCTCATATAGGGTGGTATATGTTTTCTCTATTATTTTCCCCACCCTCACCCTCATATAGGGTGGTAATATGTTTTGTTTATTATTTTCCCTAGCCCTGACCCCACCCCCACCATCACCCTCACCCTCATATATATATGAGGTGTTTTCTCTATTATTTGCCTCACCCTCACCCTCATATATATATATATATATATATATATATATATATATATATATATATATATATATATATATATATATATATATATAT